>VZRR01002754.1:319722-623248 GCA_013398015.1 Oreocharis arfaki
AAAAAAAAAAAAAAAAAAAAGATAATAGAATCAAATACAGGAAAGTGGTTGATTTTCACTGCAGGTTCACACAAACAAAACCCAAAAGTATCTGCAGCTTACTGCTTTCCAAAGTCATATGAATGACAAAGTAAAAAAAAAAATTGGTTTAGTTTATTTAGTTATACTTTTTCTTGTTTAGGAATAAGGAGCTGAACTTAGCAAAGGGGAAAAGTAATAGCCCCTTAAAAATAGCAGTGTTCAAAAACCAGCGAAATAGAAACTAAAGTGCAATATGTTTTCTAAGATAAAGGCAGTGAGAGTATTTAAGACTATAAAAGAAAATAGAAATTCATGATGAAGAGGCTCACTGAGCTATCTCCAGCTCTATTATCAGTGGGGAACGATCAGGCAGATGCACTCCATGGCATCTGTTGTTGCAAATGGATTCCAGTGAGTTTTATAAAAATAAAAGATTCAACCTGCCTGCATAACCTGCCAGTAGCTTGTCTGACCTCAATCTGAGTGTATTTGGCTATAAAGCCGATTTAAACCCACAAGGTTTAAGTCGAGGCTAACAAGCACAGCCATTCCTGATCCTGGAGATGGATGAGTTGTTTTGCTGTTTGTGTTTAGGAGATGGTCAAATGCCCAAAGAGAGCTTTTACAGCTGCTGTAGCCTCACCTCAGTGCCATCCAACAGAGGTTTCAGATATTCCTGTGATGCTCAGGCAATTCAGCTTGCAGTGCATGCAGCTTGCAGCAGGTCAGAACATCCGCTCGTTTGACTTTCCACTTCGGTTACACAAAATCACACACGCAGCTACCACAGCCTAAAATTTCTTGGGGTTTTGCCTCAACAGAACTTGCTTTCTGGTTAACACAGCAAATCTTCAACCTCCCATGAAGAGCAACGCGTTTCTAGGGAAAATATCACTTACTGGTTCTCCAAACCTACAAAGTGGGGCAACATCTCTGGGCAGTGAGAAAAGATGGGGAGAGAGGGAGTCACTGGAATATCTGAGTGGTCACCTGGAAATGACCAAAACAAGCTCACAAGATCCCACATTCCTTACGTGACTTGTTTTTATAGCTGTCAGTGCCTTCCAAATGCCAGGTACTCTAAATACCTCTCCTACAATACTAGGGACTGTGTTTTTACTTATACTCTGGTGGCTCTTTGGAGTCCCTGCCCTAATTCTGAAGGCATGCAAGCAGTAAATCAGTAGGATCATACCCATTGTCCCGTGGGCCTCAAGTCACACTACAGCAGTCCATGTCCCTTTAGGAAGCTTTCAGTTGACTTCCAGTTAAACCAGCCAGAGCAGAAGGTCGCCAGTTTAAAACATCTGACAAATTGATGAGATGCAAGTTCACTGAGTAGAAATGCATCTCAAGAAAAGGCAAAATCCATGTTCCCAGTTTAGACAAGTGAGTAAAACACTCAGAACTGGCAGAATCAGATCTGCTCATCTGGTGGCTCTACCTGGTTGTGCCAGCTCCTGGCCCTTTCTGCTTGTTGTATATCCAGCTACCCACTCCTACAACGGATCCTGGGTTTTAAACCCTGTTCAAACAGTACAAATAACCGTAATTCCTATTTCTCCAACTGAGAAATGTAAATGACATCAGCTGCCCAGTCAGCAAATTAGAGAAAGGAAAGGAAAGGGGAAAGAAAGAAAACCCCCACTTAATAAAGGGTGTTTAATTTTTTACGACACCCATCAAGGTTGCAATGTGCAGCTGAACAGGTCACTTTTAGTTTACTGGAAAGATTTACAAATGCTTTAAAAGGACTCTGAAACTTTCTCCACAGTTAATCAAGCTGAACGTAAGTAGATTTTATAATAACTCTGAGTTAAGCAAACCCCTCCAAGTAGGTGTTAATTGTAGATATGCAGCTCTATTTCACCATCAACTTTACATAAACTGTTCTGCATTGTGCTAACCCAGGGCAAGGTGCTGGGCAGGCAGGGTTTAGGTTCTGCTCCTCTGCAATGTTACAGCAAACACGGAGGAAGATAGATAGAAGGCACAACTTCCCTGTATTATTATTTATCTCACAGAAAGGCAACCCTGAGGTTCTTCATCCTCTCTTATTACTGGCTGGGTGCTGCAAGCCCCACCTCCGGAATATTTCTTAAATTTCTTAAATTCATAAATTTTTTAAAAGGACTGGAACAATGAGTGAGCAATGGCTAGTGCTTCCCTGAGCCTTCTTTCTGGCCTGTTATTGCATTGCCTTTATCCACCAGTTGCTGGAACAAAAACTTGGTTGGGAACACCATAAGCAGCAAGGATAAGCAAAGCCTGAAAGAGGCAGAGAAGAAGAAACGAGGCCCAGTTTGCTGTGCTGCTCTCGACAAAAGCCCAACTCCCTGAGAAATCAGCAGCGTGCCAGGACAGCTGGGAGCTGGCGGGGAGGTAACGATGGAGAACGGAGCGACCTGGGCAGCTCCAGCGGAAATCTCCGCGTGCGGCTGAGCCACCAGCACAGCTGAGCAGCCCCAGCAATACCTGCGAAATGTGGCTCTATTTGTGCTGCCTGCAGCTGGAATCCCAGTGCCAAGGAATTAAAAACCAATCAGCTTTATTGGCCTGCCGATGCCAGGGCAATTAGCGTTCATTTGATGCACATGACAGCATATGCCCGTGCGCTGCTCCAGCTCCACGTGAACACATCTCCCCAGCCCGGGCTGCTGCTCTGCTCAGTGGCTGCCACTTCTTGGAGACCCTCTTTGAGCCCCCACTTCTTCAAAAGCAGAGGAGCAACGAGGTTACAGGCAACAGCATCTTCCAGCGCTGCAGAGGAATATTAAAACATCCTGGCAATTAGTCCCCTTTGGATCCATAAACCCAGCAGCACTAAAAAACTTGTTTTGTTATGTGGAGAACTAAGTTTCAAAGATAGAAAGGGGCATTTGGGGTGAAAAAATGCGGAGGATCCTTGTTTGCACTCTACAAGAGGTTCCCCTAATGCTTTAATTAAGTGTGTATATTTGGAAGTGCTTAATAGTTAAATTAAAGCCTAGATATTCGTTCTCTAGGAGGAGCTGTGTTTTTATATCAGAGTTCTGCATTTATAATTGAGTAGGTCACATCAAAATAACATGTATTTAAATCAGAATATACTTCTAAATATACCTAACCTCCACACATAAAAACTCCCAGCAGGTGCCTTGTTAAACAATAAGGAACATAGGAGGTAGATTGCTGTTCTGAAGCCTTCGGTGAAAACTAACTCTAATTGTGTGCTTACATTTTAGAGGCTAAATTGTGAGAGTAAATCTCTCTCTGGTACAAAAAGAGTCTTTTGCACTTTAAGCCAGCAAGCTAAGCAGTGTGATTTCAAGATATCATCTGCCTTAATATTTAGGACCTAAATCTCAGAGTATTAATATTTGATTCTGTGAGCACCAAAGTATCTTTGCAAGCATAAGCCTCACCCCAAAGTCTTTAAATGTCTTTTTTTCCCCTTTCATGCACCAAATTCAAACACATAGGACTCAGGCATTATTCAGAAAGAAATCTCCACCGTTGCTCTTCTGGAAAAATAAAGATATAGTGGACAGAATCTAAACATTACTGGGACTTAAGAACAAACAAGCTCCTCTGCATACCTTGTGGAAAAGACAATACTATGATGTTAATTAAGAGCTTTTCTATTTAGCTTCGCTTTTCTTCCTCCTTTTATTAGAGCACTTAATGAATCAGCAAAGGGTTTTTCAAATGCTAACTATATTTACAAGCAGACTCTGACAAATACACGAGCCTCTGAATCCTCAGCTAACCCAGACCATAATTTGATCAGCAGCCTGAGGCGAGAGAGGCACACACACTTGTTTGTAAACAGCTTGGAGATTTTTCTCCTCGGAATGAGTATTTTGCTGCTTGACTCCTTCGTACCAAGGCCTAGATGTGAATTTTGCTACATTTCAAACCCTCTTCTACTGAACAATTGAAAATTTTGGTCATGCTAACCTAAAGTTTTAACTTAACATTACCTTCTTGGAAAGGAGAATAAGAAACTATTAAAATAAAAGGCTAAATTATCCACTCAGGACATAGGTACTAAATTATCCACTCAAGAAAAAAGCAGCAACTCTCTAGAAGGTGAGATTTTTACTCACCTAAGGAATAATGACAACCTACAAAAATGACATCACCACCCTTCCAAATCATCTGTTAAAATCTTTAGTTAGCCACAAAGCCTTTTACAGAAGGAAAGTTAGTGTGGAAATTTGATCTGGGACCTTGGGCCTCTTGGGAAATGTAGTTTTGCAACTGGCTCCCCACCTGGTTGCAGGCCTTGTTTTCATCACTGGGGAGTGAAAGGAGAAATTTCTACCAGGAGTTTACTTTTATTTACTTCCTAATCCTGCCTGGCAGCTCTGTAAGTAGTCTCTTTTTAGATATGACTTGACTGAGCCTTTTTCTAAGGGAAAGAAAATTTGAATTCCTAGGGAGGGGATTATGGGTAATCTGCTACTTTGAAGAGGAAAGAGTGAGCATTTTTCTGGTTTAACTTAATAGGGATTGTATGTGGAGCTCTCAGGAGGAAGAAGTGCTGCTTCTGGCATTTAGGTAGGAAAGTGAGATATTCTTTTTCATCAAATGAGAGTTTATAGATGGGATCTTTTGTAAGGGGTCTTCTTTGAGTTGGACAGCCTGTAGAAACAAGAAATCCAGCTCTGAACAGCTTTTAGACCCAAATAGAGGGAGTAGTAAAAGAGGCTAACAAGGAAGGAAAGAAGCTAGAGAGTTTTTGTTGGGTTAGGTTGGTTTGGTTTGGTTGGGTTGGAGTTTTTTTCTTGGTTGGGTGGGATTTTTTGTTTGTCCCTGTCCCTCTTCTGAACAGATCCTAAGTGTTAGAGTTGCAGATGCTTTCTCTGGAACTACACAAATCTCTTACAGAACAGGTAAGTAATGAGACTGTCATGGGTTTCCTCCTCTCTGCTGTTGACCCAGCTCTGACCTTCACCTTTCCATTGCCAAAGCCCACCCAGCAAACCTTTCTGCTGAAGCTTGAGAGGTCCCCACACCTCTGCTTCACCTGGGAATGAGTTGAGTGTTTCTGATGTTAATAATGTTGCATTAATTGGCCAGGTAACCTCAGGGTTATCTGTAGAAGCAAAAGATTATCACCTTTGGAAATGCTGTGCGGGGGCGTTTTCTTTACTGAAATCTGACTGTAGCGACTATGCTAAAGAACAGTTAAGGATGAGAAATCTTGCCTCACCAGCTTCTCCTCTCTTTTTGGGGGTGTCTGAAAGGTTTGAACTCTGATTGTGTTGGCTGACAGGCAGCTGGGCTGGCTCCCCTTCGAGTTTTACTGTGATGGTGATGGGTTACACAGAGCCTTGAGTGGGTGTCGTGTAAGAGCAACTCTCCTCTCAGCTGCTTCTCTGCTCCATCAGAGATGTTGGCTCATGACACCACAGCTTTGAGGGTAAAACGCAGAATCCTCAAGGCCTGTGTATCCTTGGGGCATGGAGGTGCAGGGGTGCTCCTTGCTGCCCATGAGGCCTCTCTAGTTCAGCCCAGTTTTTGATCAGAAACCTCCTGGAGCTCTGAGCCTCTCAATTATTTTTCCTCCGTCTTTTCTCAGCTTTTTAATTGTCGCTGAATCGTGAAAAAGAGCACAGGTATGGGGCATGCTTAAATCAAATAGTTGTCCCAATTCCACCCTCCCCTCCTGCACCACTTTCTGGGAGGTGGGATGAGCAGCACCACCCAGTAGTCTCATTTATTAGGAGGTACTAATGAGCACATTCAATCGAAAGTGAAGACCCTGTTGTGCATAGGTCAGCTTCATTTGGAATCTGAGGAGACCCAGGGAACTGATTTACTGCAAGATGTTAATTAGTTTTATTGAAAGCAACTGCAGTTTAAAAACACAACGGAAATAGTTTTTCTATGAGTGTTTTGTGGAGAAGATAAAACCAGAGCTAGTGACTGGGAGGGAGAGAGGAGAGCAAAAAGATACCAATTTGCCTGAAAAAGACAGAAAAATATTACCATGGGCTTTAACAACTTATTATAATAGCCAATGATATCATCTTGATTTCACAGTGAAACTCAATTTTATGTGTCAGCAAAGCAATCTCAAACTGCTGAGCAGATGTCAGCTGCAGATCTGCCATGTCAGTGATCAGGAAAGATGTTTTCCTTGAGCAGTAGCAGAGTCATTGGTAGCAATGTTATTTTTTCATATACTTTGCTTTGAATGTGGAGGGTTGCAGGGCTTAAAAAAAGTAATTCGTAATCTCTGCAAGTCATGGATTTTGTTCATTTGTGTGGTTTTTATAAAGAATGTTTTCTGCAGCAGTTGGGAGACAAGTTTGGAGCCTGGAGGAAGCACTGGATAAGGGGCTTTTGGAGAACACTTTAGGTAGGGATGGTATTTCAGTTCATTATTCTCAAACTGAATTCCATTGCAAATCTTCGCAGTCTTTGTAGAGCCTGGGTAAATTCATGGAACTCTTCCCTGAAATACTTACTCAGCCTTTTTAAAATTAATTTAGTTCTGCACCTGAGCATCCCATTTCAGCTTCCTCTTGGCTGGTGCTCCTGTAACTCTTTACGGATACACGCAGTTCTTGAAAGCACGATTTACTTTCTTATGCATGAGAAATGATACCAGAAAGGAGTTTCCCCCACCTCTCACTGTTGCTAGTAGAATATTGTTGCTGGAAGCCAGGTAAGGCTTTGAAACAGGGAGCATGAGACGGGAGAGTGCCGCATTTTGAAAGGGGTAAAAACGCTGCTGTTAAGGACCTGTGGGGTAAAGGGGGTGAAGTGAGGGTTAAAATTGGGATTAGAAGATGTTAAACAGGCAAGCTGCCCACTGCCACATGACTGGATCTGAACAGACTGCACACAATCATGGTATCAAGTGAGATTTCCAGGTTTGCAATATTTGACCAGACCTATTTTCTCTGTCTGTTTGCCTTGAGGTAAGAGACTGGCCCAATAACCTCACACATCACTTTTAGGGGTTTTTTTTGTTTGTTTTCTGTTCAGGGATTGACTTCCATTTCCTCCACAGGGGTCAAATATTTTGAAGATTTCAAAATCTGTTACCCCTCAAGGGTGCAAAGATGGGACTAGAGATTAGGGTAAGCTCAGTTGTGCTACACCCTGGCTCAACTCTTGACACCGCCTAGAAATTTGAAGGCTACTTGTAATGCTGGTTTTTGGGTTTCAAAGCACAGGGGTTTTTCTTTTTTCCTTATTATTATTTTTTTTTTAAACTTTGGTTTGGCCCAGTGCTTGCTTTGCACAGCAGAATGTCCAGCCTCAAGACACTGAAGCAGACAGAGCATTTCGAGCTCTTCTTTTGCCCAATGTCTTGTCAGGATCAGTAATTTCACTGCCAGCATTGCAAAAGATTCCTCAGTATTTTAAGTACAGGTGAAATTAATCCCATTCTAAGGTTATGACTAGTGATTCTTTCATTTTCTATATTCAGGTCTTCACCCTAGAGAATGGAGACTGAAAGGAGAAATGTTGATCTTTAGATTCAATGCAATCAATGAAGAGCTAGAGCAGCATTAATTCTGACAGGACAGTATGCACAGTGAGAGGAGGAAAGAAGTCTCTGATATCTCATTATCTATAAATAATGCAAATGAATATTTGAATGGGAAGAGATGAAGCTACATGATTTATTTCTCCTTTTCCCCATTGGGATGGATTTATGGTGATTGCAGTGAAAGGATCTGTGAGTGACTGGGCATGTTGAATGAAGGTCAAGGGGGAGGGTCGAGGAGTGCAGCCACTTGTGGGATTTTCTGGTCATGAACAGCTGAAGAGGTAGAATTGAAACTTCTGAAACTTGTCTTTGTGTCTGAGTTGTCGCTGTACACAGAAGCCAGGTACCCTTCACAGAGGTTGTGAGCAACAGAATCCTCCTGCTTTGCTCTCTTTGGCCAGAGGATCCAAGTTCTGCATGCAAACTGTTCAGCACTTCCACCACAGCAGAGCATGCTTTGAGCAGGGCTTGGCAAAGTGGGAGGAGACTCTTTCCATTCACCACTCTGATCTTTGTTTACAGAGATGAACAGGAGCTGTAAGATCAAGCTCAAATCCTGAAATTCATCTTCCCATCGTTGCTCGCCTGGGCTCAGAGGCAGAGAAAATTGAAGGGCACCGACTCTCCAGCTTTGACTTTCAGCTGCCCGTGTCTAAAAGCATCGTGCAACATCTGGGAAACATTCTTCCCATTTCCAAATCTTTTTCCTGTTGATTGTCAAATCCTGCTGGCTACAGAGTTCAAAGGGGCTAGCACTGATCTTATTCCAGTTCTCCAGATGTAGTGGGTTTTGAGGTGAGCAGATATGCTGTGTTGAGCTTCTGCATTCTGCTGGCCATTACCATTTCTGGGAGTCCTGCAGCTTTCTGTGCTGTTCTGTGGCAGAAAGGAGGGCTGGGAGGGACATGAGGAAGGTGGCACAAGGCAGCAACAGCTCCTCCTGAAAAACTGCTGCAGGATGTGGGTCTAATCAGTCCTTGTTAATCTCCACGAAGGTGATAGCTACAAACTCCCAAGCCAGCCTATGCCAGCAGTTTCCCTTGCAGTCATTAAATAATTAGTACCATACTTTAATTTGAATGAGTCAGGCTTTACCTTTCATCCAGTGGTTGTTATTGTGCTTTTATGATATACTGAATAGTCGTTTACCACTTGATATCTTCTCCCTCTGAATATATTTGTGCATTGTCGTCGAGTCACTTCTGGGTGGCCTAAATAGATTTTGATAAGGTAAACAAATCTTTCTGCTGACGCTAATGGCACAGATTGGATTTGAAGTGTGATGGTATCGCTCTAATCAGCCCACGAGGAAGAAAAAACAACTTTTTTTCAAAGACAGAGTCAAACGTAGGATTGCACATCCAGTCCTTGCTCTATCATCAGGTATTCCAGGGAGACTATGTGTGTCTAGACTTTTTACAGCTGCCCTTAACAACGCAGAAAACAAAAAAATCAACCCAAAACGAAAAAGAAAACTCTGCTTCCTGTGTTTTAACCTGAGATTGGGGAAAAAATTGCTTTTACTTGACCCTGGTGACATGTCTCACCCAACTCAGCTGACAGGTTATTTCATGGCAGATGAACTGTCTTCATTCTTAAAATGTTCCTGTAAAGGATCACATGACTTAATACCCTTTCAGTCAGATTTCTGTATACCTTTCAGTATGTGGCAAATGCTCACATCTTCTCCATTAGGAAGTTGATCTGTTCATGGCATCATATCTGAATTGCTGCACAGACGGGACAGTCTCTCAAGGTTTTTCCATTTGAAATGCCTGAAATCTGATTTGGCAAGTTTGTAGCATTGCAGCTCTGGCTGGAAAGCTAATCTCTTGTGAAGCTTCCTCTCCTGGAATTTGTGTGCAACTGAGCAAATACCTTGTGCTTTTCTTAGAAGAAAAAGATGTGTTTTAGAAAATTTGCTTTATTACTCTTTAGTGCTCACATTTGTTTGAGTTTCGTGAAAGGAAGGGGACGACTAGAGTGGCTCTTATAACCTTACAGCTTTATTTTCCAATTTGAAGAGCTATCAGATGTGACTGTATTATGAGAAGCAGAATTAATTTGTGATGCTTGTAACACAAAGACCCACCCTGGGTGATTTACAAATAAATGATGTCCTAGAAGAGAAAAGAAATTGCTTCCACGGGGTGTTGCTTTTCAATAGTTTTAAATAATTGCAGTTAGCGAGGGCACTGTGCTGATTGCTGCAATGGATCAGCACTCACGTTGCACTAACACTGAGAAACTAAGCTTCAATTATAACTCCAATCTGCAACCCACTTCAAATAATTGAAATATTTCCCTTGACTCGAGTGGACTTTGCTTTGCAAATGATCTCCATCCCGCTCACCCAGGAACGTCTGCAGGGGAGGAGGAGCAGCTGGGCTTTCTTGCACTGCTTTTTGCCTTAGCAGGTCACTGAGTGGGGCCCAGACCCAAGGGGCAAGTGACAACAGGGTCTGCAGGCCTGGAGACGTGGGGGGCTGCTGCAGGCAGTGTGCTTGTTTCTCCCAGTCCCAGAACATCCCAAACTTTCCTCACCTGGCCACTCGTGTGCACCTCCTTCCAGTGTCAGTGACAACGTAACGTGGAGAGAGAGAGGAGTTGGGAGAAACAGCTCTAGAGCCCATTAAAATTTCCATGCCAGGAAAAAGAACGAAGATGTATATTTGGCAATGTTAGAATTGCTCAATATTTCGTGGGAATTGCATAGATTGCGTAGAAAGGAATATTCCAGGGTGAATTCCCAAGCAGATAATTGAGTAGACTCAATGGCTGGAAGTGTAAGATCTGCAGGAAATGGCCCCATTCTTGTTTTCTCCTTGGTCTTTCTGATACGTGGACTTACTGTAGCTTCAAACATCATGTACCATTCCTTGGACTTCCGGTTAATGGAAAAATCTATTTCATACATTTGGTGGGATGTGTGTTACTCCAGTAGAAGGCTGGAAACATGCAAGAAATCAATAGGGTTCTGTTTTACATAAAATTAACAGCTTGGAATTTGGGTGACTGCCTTTTGTACACAATTTAATTATTGGAAGCACAACCCCCTTTGAAACAGAGCCCAGGACACGCTGTTTGTCTGTAAATGAACGAGGGTTCCATTACTGTGTAATGCACTGGAAAAGACTCCAATAAAATCAGCTTGCTCACCATAAATTCTCTCTTAGAGGAGTTCCTGTAAGTGAGGAGCACTGGAAATCCTCTTCCAGTAAACTCTGAATTGAGTATTGAGTACTGAGTATAAAGTACCATCAGGATATTCTTCTTCTCCCAGTTGCATCCTCCCTTCCCAATCACTCGAAGGAATTGTCAGCTTTGCTTTACTTTGCAGAAAACTGGTGTTCTTTGTAGGATTGAAAAAACCCACAGATAATAAGGAAATGTACCTGTACAGTCAGAAAAAAAAGTCATTAACTGTAATATTGTTTCAGTTTCTTTCCATTATTTCATTAGAGAAATTAATGTTCTATTTCAAGTAAATGTTCAAACAGGGAATCATGTTTCAGTTAACATAATCCAAAGAATGAGACTATTCTTTGTCTGTACCTGTTTTTTTTATTCTTTTCAAGAGCTCTACCAGGTATTGGAGGTTTCCATACTATTTTTTTTTTTGGCTTTTAGGATTTAATAACCAAATTCCTGTTGTTCCCATTCTTTTTGTTTTTACATACTGAACCTAGCTGTATTTACTATCTATTTGTATATCCTTGAGTTATCCATGAAATTACAAATTCAATGAAAAAACTACTCAGGCATTTGAGTCATTTAAAAAAAAAAAAAAAGGAGGAAAATTCCGACATAGAAGGCTGTTAATCTTGATAATCTTTAGCATACTGGAGACATTTACTACATGGGTTGCTTTTAAAAATTCCATAAATGATGCTGGGGCTTTGCCTCCCCCAGCCTGTAATTCTATTTATACAGTCCCAGATGTTGATAACACCTTTCTATTCTGCTTTCCTGACACAATGTAGGAAATAAAACGTGTGGCTATTAAGGGATACCCTAGCCTGGAATTACGGTGTTGTTCCCCACTCACCTAAGAGCACACACATATTTTAGGTGTTGATCTTGATTAGAGATTTCCAGCATAAAAAGCTTTGCCCAAGTGTAGATGACGCCTTCGTGATGCAGCGAATCACAATGCAGAACGTGTCTCCTTTTAGTGCTATGATTAAAGCTCAAAATAATTCCAGAGACTTGCAAATGAAGGGCACCAAAAACAAATGCTGCCCGTTTTTAGCTGAATTGTTGAATTCCCTTGGGTCTGCAGAAGCAGAATACAATTTTCTGAAGTACCCAGCTCCTCTTCCATTAGCTTTTTGGCTCTTTCCATTTTCTCCAAATAGAAGAGGTGGAGGCATATGACAACTTTTAGAATATATGTTTAGAATATGTCTCTTGGAGCAATTTAGCTGAAGCCTGGACAGAAATGCATTTTCTCTGAAGGACTGAAATTATGAGTTAAGTGAAGGAATTTGGATCAATATGAGATGGATGCTTGGTTTGTGCCTTCTTTTGCTGTGTTTTGTTTTTCTAATAAGAATAAATGAGAGCTCACAAAATGACTGACTGGTGCAGGAGCAAGAATGAGCTTAGGATTGGGGGGAATGCCTCCAGTTCCCTGCTGTGATTTTACCCTTTTGAAAAAAATCTAACCCTCAACGTTTGCAGGTTTGGGTTTCTCGTTTGCCAAGCATCGATAGCAATTTCCAGGCGTGGTGAGGAAATGCACGGTGTGGGTTCTTGCACGTTGAGATGTATGGAAGCTGGAAGGTGGCAGATCCTCCATCATTCCAGCGCTGTGCTTGTGCATTCTTCCTCCTGAGAACATCCTTCCTTCGCTGTCCTGCACTCCCCAGTGGCTGAGTGTCCCTGGGTTTTGTTTCCTCTCTGCCCATGGAAAACACGGCTGTTTTCCACACGAGGCTCATGCTAATGCAGGCACTCTGAAAGCCTTCTCTGCCCTGCAAAAGCAGCACTGCTTTCCAGTGAGACTTCAAAGAGCATCCTAAACTGTTTGTTTCTCACCACAAGACCCTTCTTACTTTTGAAAGCTTCACTAAAGCATTTTATGTGCTTGCATTTCCAGATTCCTGACTTCTTGTTGGAAAAGGAGGGAGGCAAAGTGTTGTTGTAGCAAACTGTTTAAAGTGAACTTTTCAATTTCCCTGCAAGTGCTTGCATTGGCTACCTCAAAGGAAGCTCAAAAAACCAATCTTTTTCCTTCATCCTCTTTCTTCCTTCTCTAGTTAAGAAGAGGAAAAGGAAAAAGGAAATATAAAATTCTAATTACCTTACTGGGCCTGCCAAAATTGCTAGAAGTGTCTTTACATTTCTGAGCCTTTTTGATATTCGAAAGTCCTCATCACAAATCTCAAAACCAAGACAGAACTCAAGAACTTTTGACATGAAGAGTGAAGAGATCCAAATAAAAATATTCAAGATATAATCATACCAAAAGCTGTGTGTGTAGGCAGGATTCTGAATTACCAGGTTTCAGGCAGAACCCTCCATAGCTCTGAGGGCTCAGTGGAAACCTCTGAAGGAAAAGCTCAGAAGAGCTCGTGCCTGAGTTATTGCATCTGGGTTGGAGCCTGGCGCTGTGCTGGGATGGTAATTCCTTTAGACTTGTGATTCAGAAGTTAAAATGAAATAATCAAAGGTGACGTACTGAGAAAACAGGGGTTAAAGATTTTATTGCTTAGTGTATCACTCAATGCCAGAAAGTATCTCATCCTTGTGAACAAACCTCTACCATTGCTCTGCATTCCATGGTGTGTTCAGCAATGATTTTTAATTGCATAGAACAAATAAAATGGGGAGATCTGGGACCAGGTCTTAGAAAATAAAAGCGTTTTCTTTCTCAAAGCACCTTTGCTGCGAACTCTGGTTTTTTTTAACAGGGGTCCCAATCCTGCAGTCCAGATTGGATCTACCAGGGCAACTTCACCGGTTCTGCTGCCAGCTCCTCATGCTCTTCTCAGTCTGGAGTCTGGGAGACTGCTCTGGGTTCCCTCCTATCTGTTCATTTTTGGGGCTGGGAGAGGGTAGGGTGGGATGGAGTGTCCTGTGACATGGGAGGAAGCCAGTGCAGCTTTTCACCTGCATTTCAACTGTTTCCTGTGGCTCGATGAGAGGTTAGAAGTTATTTATTATTAGCCAGCTCCAAATTCTGCTTGTATCAGAATTTTGAGCACTGTTGGCTCGACGCTTTTCAATTGCACTGTGTGTGCATTTTGGAGATTTACTCCTTATGAGAAGCTGTGTTTAGGGAGGGTATTTTAAATATGAGATGCATCAGAAAAATATTGTTGTTCTGGAGGCAGAAGAGAAGTGCTCTGTTTCCAAACTTGGGATGGTACCGGCTGACAGGGTAATGAGATCCCTCCTTTGCATGATTTCATTGTGAATTCTCAGAAAACACATTTCATTCCCCAAAGCTCTCAGAAGGTCTGCAAGAGCCTGCAGCTGGAGAACAGGCCAGTTTGGTCCTGCTGCTGTGATTGCAGCCTCTGAGGGGGCTGAGCAGGATGAGCCACTCTCCATCTCCTCTCCACTGGATCGCAGCTTTGCCCAGTTAATTATTTCTGGTACTGCTGCCCCAGAAAATGCCTTAACGATGATGTTTCCAGCTGCTGCAGGATAACAAACAAATAAATAAAAGTCAGAACTAGTGAATCTGAAGGAGCTGACTTGTTAAAAAACCCCAACTTTTAAAACTTTGTGTTCACGGTTGGCAGGGTAACGTTTTACAATGTTTTCTCAGTTTTATGGTTATATGTGTCTGGGGACTGGAGAAAGGCTTGATTTGTGTTTTCCCAAGGCCCCTTACAATGGCTGTAGTACCTCATCATCCCTTGGCCCTGGCTATTTTCAGAGAACAGCTTCTGTAAGAAATGCTCTGGGCTTCTAGAAATGGCTCATGCAGTAAAGACTTGCCAGAAGTGTGCTGGAAAGAGGCACTTGCTGTGTAAAGCCGGTGGATTAGGAGCTATAGCCCTCTTCAGCAAATATCTCCTTGTGTGTGAAATCAGCTTAAATTCAGTCTGCCCTGACCCATCTGTGGTTGGCATAGCCTGTATGGATGACACATAAACAATAAATTTGCTACTATGGGAAGAGTAACTCCTAATATTTGTATCAAGCTGGAAGCTTGTGCTTGTTTTCTTTCTATTCCCTGGGAAAAAAAAAAAAAAAGGGAAAAAAGAAGAGAAAAAACAAAACAAAACAGAAAAAAAATGAAGAAGTAACCTCTATGGTGAATCACCACAGGGCTGACAATGACTCTTGTTTTTCTTGAAAATACAGATTGTACATTGATTTTCTGTTCATTACAGGTATTAGTTAATATATTTAACAACTTATGATTAAGCTGTAATCACCATGCCTCTGGTTAACAAAAGAGGTAGAGGCATGTTTTTACACCAAAACCTTGCTTCTTTAGATACTGCACAGATGATCCCAGTCAGGAAGAATCCTAGAAGGGAGCTGCTTTAGCTCTCTATGTCGTAAAGGAGAAGCCAGAAGGAAAGAAGAACTTTATTTTTGTACAAATTTACTGGCCCTTAAGACATAGAACACAAAGAACTTAACTATTCCTTGATGTGGAAGAAAAAATCCCAGAACTAGAAAGTAAAATGGTTTTCTTGTTCATTCAGTACTTGTTACTGGTTTGGGATCTGTCCCCAAACCAGGTTAACTTCTCACCTGGAGGTATTTGAACTGCTGGACACTCAGGATGGACCTCAAATCTGTTTAAGTAGCCAAAACAGGAAGGTTCTCCTCACAGAATTGAAAAGGACTTGAATCCTTGACTACATCCCACATCGTCCTGGCCTGGATACAGGATTTCTAAAACTGTTTCAGGAGATCAGTGATTGCACAGCAGCAGGGAGGCACTGGCTTCATGAGAAGTTAGGAGAAAAGTGGAGAAGGTAGGAGTAAATGCAGAAGGTAGATGGAAGGCCACATGGTTAATTTACTTCTGCTAATTGATTTCCTAAGATGCATTGCAGTTTTAAAAGGATTTATGCAAGAGGAGAAACTACAAAAGGTGCTTTATTATATGGCCTCAAAACAGATGGAGACGTGGAGAGACTGGAGAGTGGAATGGAAAGGAGGAGGTGGCACATTGTGCCGACTTTAGGTCGGACTCTGTCTCCCCAGGAGAGGGGATGCAAGCATAGAATCCTGTAATACACATGCCATGGTTGTACATCTCCATGAATAACGCATTAAAAATAGGAATCTGCTGTAGTCTTCACTCTGAGACATTAGTTCTTAATTCCCATGTAGAAGTCCATGCCTTTCATCCTGGGAACTCACTGTTCAGTCACACGTGCCAAATGAAATACCGAGTTTTGGTGTTACCAGCATCTGAGAGAAGACAGACTCGTAGAGGTTGGAGGGATTAATTCTCCATTTTCCTCCAAAAAAGTTGGTTTGGGGTTTTTAAATTATTTTTTATAATATGAATGAAAATCAGAGTTCAAATATTTAATGCTGACTTTGGCTTACCTATATCAAGGCGTACTTAAGGCTCTGCTTTAGCTGACTCTGTGTGTGTGTGTCAAAAGATTCTTCTGTGCTGCTTCTACAACTCTATCAAGGAAATTGTTTTGCTAGCACGCTAATTGCTGCCTGTCTGTAGAGTCTAATAGGTGTGGGTTTCCTTCCCTCCCCGGGAGATCCCTTTCCATGCTGAAAACTGCCAAGAGCTGTTGTGTGCGGGACAGCACATTTGTGTTTTCACTTCCAAATGTGCCCTCCCCAGCTCCTCTCACTCGGTCTGCAATTGGAGCTTAGAAGAGGAAAAGGTTGGGTTTTTTTACTGTGAAAGAGTTTGAGGCCATCAAACCCCTCTTGATCAGAGCAGCACTTTCAGCTTTTGTCCCAGATGTGTGATAAATCCCTGTGGACGTAACCCTGATTCCAAATTGCCTTACAGAGAGCAAAGAGCCCTTCTCAGACATACTCTAAATCTATCCCCCTTGATCGTTACTGATTCGAGAGTCTGATATTTCACTGTCATCTCTGCTTGAGATGATTAAGTCTCTCAATCTTTAGTCTAAAGGAACTGATATGAACTACCCTGACAGGACAAAGTCTTCCCTCTTCATCTCTCCTGCATTTCAAAAGATGCCTGAAATGAGCTGATAAATGGGATTTCAGATGATGGAAGAGGCCAGTCGGCAAAGCTTGTCATGCCAGACTCCCTCATTTTCAAGGGTTGCAAAGATGCTGACTTCTGGCAAAGTTTTACAGACCTTGGATGACTAAGCAAGCTTCATTAACTCAGATTTGACTAATTGCTCGTTTAAGGAAAACAAATAGAAACACAAAAACTCAGAGCCAGCAAGCCAAATGCTGTGAATAGGATATGGAGAAAATTGCTTGAAAGCCAGCTTCGGGGCATGTGTGCAAGCCTGGTTTTATTTGCTGCTGTTCACATCTTTCCTGCTACTGCATTTCTGTCTCTACTGAAGGCCGGTGTATCAGCCGTAATTTTCCTTATGCTATCAGCATTCTTTTGTTATCCACTGATTGCACCCTTTTCACTTTTCTTCATTCTCTTTTTTAGACCATTTCAGTAAAAAGGAGGCAACAGAAAAATCTTATCCCCCCTCTGAGCAACGCTCTGCTGGAATTTGCAAAAGATCTGGAGGATAAAAATCAGATAGTATAATCTAGCTGTGACCTGATTTTTTCTTCACCAGTGGTCCTCAAACACTAGCAAAAGTCATCCCTGTATTCTTTACTCACCTCCCCTTTTTACCGTCCCTAATCTGCTCCTAAGCTGAGCTGTTAGTCTAGGAGTTTCCAGCAGACCTGAATTTAGTTTTGGTTTAGTCACTGATTTAACCAAAAGTATTCCTCATCGTATAATTTCCTTCCTGACATGGTTCTTTGTCTTCTAAGTTTAATTGATAGGTTTGATGGGGCTTGGGATTTGTTACCTTTCACTGCTCGTAGTTTTTATCCAGTCCTTTGTGGGGCCCTTGTTCACCCACAGCCTCGAGGACTCCAGTAATACATCTAAAAAAAAGGGAGAGTGTGTTCATCTGGTAATTTATTCATGATGAACAATTTGCCATTGTCTCACACACCAACTTGACTGCCAGGAGTGCTCAGATAGTTTTGTAATGAGCTTGTTTGGAAGGTGCTTTATTTAAAGAAAGACAGTTCTTCACAGGCAAGCATTGCTTCGCAGTGGGAAAATAAACACAGCACTTAACATCATCAGTATCTTATTATTCATGTTACTCTGGGCAGCAGAAGCCTCCCTGGTTTGCTCTTTGCCCTTGTGCCCCCCATGACCAATGATTTCACTTTTCTTTACATGTAGGGGAAGGATTTCAGCTGAGAAACTGCTGATTGTTGGTTTTATAGTGTCTCACTAACCTGTGAGTTGGTGCTCCCCTGAATGGGATGAAAGGAAGACCTTTTTTGTCCAAATGTGTCCGGTCCAGTTAGTGATACATGTTGCTGAGGGGCCTGGTGGAGATAGTTCCAAGTGTGTTTGTCAGCTGCCCAACACCACAGCACCCTGATTCCTGCTGTTCCTGAAATACCCAGGTGTGACCTCAGTGTCCATACCTGTGACTGCAAATATCCAGACTTCCAGTATCCATATCTGTGACTGGAGAGGAAATTTGTTTTCTAATGGCAGTTTCTAGGCTCTGGAGGTCTCAGTGGGTGTTTTTGGCTTGTTTTGGGATGGATGGTTTGGAGGAAGGCTTTCCCATTCTGCCTCATAATTGCCCCATGTGCAACCACAGTGTGATTCCCTGCCGTGGAGCATTGCCAGGGTCCTCCAGACCCGCTTGGCACCTTCTCCTCCAGAATCTGGGAGCAGGCACCAAGGCAATGCTTGCTTTAATCATTATTACACATCCTAAATAATTCCAGGTCCTCTCTTGCTTAACTCTTTAAGCCCTCTGATGAGCCTCGCTTAAAGGAACAAGCATATTTTTTGTCTAGGCAGTTTGTGAGCATTGTGTCTATCCTACATTTCCAAAAGTGGGGTTTTTTGCGTTTCCAAAAGCCTAAGTTAAGAAGACACTCTGAGATGAACTTTGGCAATTTGATTTCAGTGGGAATTAAGCCTCTGAATACATATTTAGCATCAGGAAATCAGTCCCTAAGCGTTAAATAACAATAGCCAAATTCGTAATTTTCATTTTTAGCTGAGAAACGGAGCTGTTGCTTTGCCAGCTCAAGACACAATTTCTTTTTGAACGTTCTCACAGGCTTGTGGGAGACACCAGACACAAATCACTTTATGTATTTTGGCAATTCCCTTTTTTTTGGAGGCAGGGCTTATACTGCATGAATTGCTAGTATTTTCTTATTAATATTAGTATTGGTGGGTTTAGATTGGGTTTTTTTGGTATTTTGTTTTTTTTTTAAACGAATGCTCACCCCGAATCACAGCTCTGCATGGATGTTCTTTTTCTGTCTCTGTTCTGTTACCAGCAAAGCGAAGCTGTTGCTCTGCCTTGTTTTGGAGCCCTTAATCTGCCGTGCACCTGTCTGCACACTTCTGTGTGTTGCTCCTCATAATGAAGTCCAACAGCTGCCAAGCCAGTCGAGGGGGGGAAATGCTTCCTTTTGACACCAGCATGTTGAACCATTTGTTCAAAACTGCAGCTCCTCTAATCACGTATGCTGCATCTTAACAGAGAGCCTTGTTGGAATTATTTCTGCTGGCGTACCCCAGCACTCAAGATGTTCCAGAGTGAATCGTGATGGAACCTCTCCTGGGCTCAAGATAATCTATCAAAAGCTGCGTTCGTTTGGAGGTGAAACATTGGCAACAAGCTTTAAGTTAAATCCTGTGATGATTTTGTCAGTTTTAAATGCTGTGTGGTGAACGATAAAGGAAATAACTTGTAATTGTCATAGGGGGCACATCAGTTGGAATAGAGGGAAGTGGCCCTTATGGGCAGGAATGAGAATCCAGGGCTGTTTCATGTGTCCATTTCGACTGCCTTAATAATCTGGACAACTCAAAATTACATGCATTTGTCCCAAATTCATGCTAGAAACCTATGAACTCATTCATGGTAGAAAATTCTAGCAAAACCAGATTCCTGAGTCACACGGTAGCAAGTGAAAATGGAGTTAGCTGAATGCAGGGCAATTTGTATTAGGCAGGACAATTTATTAAGTAACAGTGGAAACAGCATGCAATTGTAAAAAGCAGTGGTGGATTATAAGATGAATATTTGTATTGTATCCTGTTATTCACAGAAAGCTGAAAAATGGCCCTCAGGAGGAAAGAGAAGAAAAAATATTCAATTAAATGGTTCCATGGAGTTTTTTACCTTGACTGCAACAATGTATTTTACCTGTTTTCAACGTCTGGAAATGGTAAACAACCTGAGATAAAACTTTGTCATAAAGCTGAGCTGCAGAAGAGAATTCATGTCCCAACTGTTGTTTGACAACTGAAAATGAAATTTTGTTAGGAAAAATGCCAGTCAACCTTCTCTTTACAGGATGCTGCTGAATTCCCCTATGCTGGTATGATAAAGGCAGTTGCAGTTGTGTTTGATTGCAAAATACAGAAGTGCAAAAGGTTGCCTGAGGAAGTAGGTCTGCTGCACATAAAGAGAAGGCCAAGGAAATACTGATTTAGACAGCTCAAAATTAAAATATTTGCCACTTCTCACTTAGCTGGTTGCCAGCTGGCTTGAAGTGAGTCACATTCCTTCTGATCAAACCCTCCAGAGCAACGCTGTTACTGGGGATTTCATCTTCCCCTCCTCCAAATAAAAACAATCAGTTATTGAAAAGAATGAAAAGTTACATGAAAAGAAACAGCGAAATGGCAAAGTGCCAGGTAGAGAAAAGGCTTGGTTTCATTTTGCCTTTTTTTTGTTCCCATAAGACTCATCAAATGACACTCCCACCATACCATGCACCCCTAAAAATGGCAATAATGGCAGCAATATGTCTTACTGCATACAGTACCTGTAAGCAGATGACATTCTTGGAGCTCCTCAGCGATTTAAAAGCTCCTGCAAGATTAAAACAAGGGACAATTAAGTGGAATTCAATACAGAAATAAAATCAGCATGCCATGAAGGAAATAATTCTGAAATTAAAAGAAAAAATTAGTACATATAAAAAAAAATAGTGATACATGACTCAAATAGTGATGTATTTGAGGTTTTGTAGCTGTTGCGGATTTACCCCCCAAATCAGTGGTAGTCATGCAACAAGGTGCATGTCAGCTCTCATCCTGTTTTCCACTTGAACATATAAACAGATGGGAAGTTGTTCCAGGTGTGGAGATGTGCGTGCCAGGGAGATGAATGTTAATTTTAAGAAGCCTCGTGCAATTACAACTGAGGGACTCCCTTAATTTCCGTAACCATGGTTCTGCAGCCAGTACTGGGAGGAAAGGGGAAGGGTGGCAGCAGATTTCCACCTGATTTTCTCTGAAAATGAGGAGTTTTAGTCAACTCCCAGGCTGGCAACGGGGACTGCCCGAGTCAACAACTTCCAAAGGCTACTGAGAGGCAAAGCAGCACCAAAACCCAGGTGAGTCTCCACTTGTTTCTTTCTAAGAGATGCCACCACCCTGGACCCTTGCTGACTTCAGGAAATTTAGATATGTTGCTCTGGAGGCAGGGAGTCTGGAGAATTGTTTTAAACCCAAAATAAAGTAGGGTAGTCACTCTTGCAGCATGGAAAGGCTCAACAGTTAGTCTTACAGCATTAATAAGAGACATAAAGCTCTTGGCTTTTTAGCTTATAGGCAAATAATTATCTTCCTTGTGCTGGAAGTTGATGATAATTGCAGGCATGGTTTAGATTTATTTTTCTCTTTTTTTTTTTAATGGAAGAGACTATTTTTTTAAAGGAGTTTTTCACATAGGTCATGGAAATTCGCTTTCTCTTGAGCAGACAGGTTAACTGGTCTAAGGGTGAAGGTGACTTGTTTGCAATTAGTGCAAATACTCATCCATGCTTAATTGCACTTTTAGAGCCTCAAATTAGTAATTGACTATGACATCTCTTCTAGGTCTTCCTGCTGATTCTCAGGCTTTCATTAAAAAAAATGAAACACTCATGCTTGGCTTTCAACTTCGAAAATGCTTGTAAATGAGCACTACAGGAATATCAGCTGGAGAAATCAGTATCTACACAGTATTCATTTGTAGAAATCTGGGCTCTTTTAAAACTAAACAACAAAAAAATAAAAACCCAGCCAAAGAGAACCTCTCTGGGAGCTGGATTAGTCCCTGTGGGTTTGAAATACGTGGTTTTCCCTGGGTTCTGTCTGCTTAATTTGGTGCAGGCTCCCAGGGGGAGGAACAGAAGTGCTTTGGGTGCACACCACAATGCTCCCAGGCTGGGTTCTGGCAGATCCGTGGGCTGAGGAGCAGCAGCATTCCTCACAGCTGTGCAGCTGGGGCACAGCAGAGCTGCACTCCAGCCCGTTTGATCAGCTGGAAGATTAAACCCCACAATTTACGTTCAGGAAAACCTCCCGTGCCGCTCAGCAGGCTTTCTCTTATTCAAGAGAGAGGAGAAAAGGCCCAGCTCCCTGGGAGCACCGAAAGGGAAACATGCTTACATTTCTTTTTCTTTTCCCTCCCCTTTCCCTGAAAGACAATTCATTTGAATTTTTCTTGACTCCAGCTACCAAAACCAAACCCAGGAGAGAGAAGTGATACTAAGCACAGTCCTAGAGAAAAGAAGTTCTGGCAGATAGAAAGAGTGAACGAAATATTAAAGCACTTGATGTTTTATAATATTTTTTATCTCCTTATTAATTACTAGGATGAGTTAAAATTGTCATCACATTGCGTTCCCCAAATTCCCTCAGCCAATCGTGCTATTCCATCAAATGCCAGTGAATCTCATAGTGGTCCTAAGTCTGACTTCCTCCTCACCGTGCAACATCACCACATCTTTCTGTCCTTGTCGTACTGGCAATGAACACATTTCACCAGGTGGGGAAAGCACATCTGAATTTGGGATGTATCAAAGCTTCTTCCCTTGTTTCTTTTCTTCATGGATCATTTATTTCCCGTGGAAATCACAAGTTCTTAGCTTTTGCATGGCAAGAGCAGATCCAGACCAGCAGCTGGTTTAGCAGGTCTCCAAAAATAGGTCGCTCCATGCTCTGACATAGGCACAATCTGTCAGTGAGTGCAGCTCATGTTCCTGGGGCACTCTGAGCTCTGGTGGGTTGGGGCTGCACTGAAGTAGGTACAAACCCAGCTGAGTTCCTTGTCAGGGGCAATGTGATAATGGCAGGACAGAGCACAGGGCAGGCAAAATACCTGGGTTAGCCCAGGCTTTGGGAACGGTTTTGAAGCCTGTCCAATGTCTGTTTGCTCTTTGATGGAGTTTTGGGTCTGCTGTAGCTCTGAGAGCTGCAGGTGCTGCTCCCATCTCACTTTTCTTCTCTCTCTGCCACACTCCTCTTTAAGTGCCTCAGCGATTCCATTTTACCATAATGAGATGGGTACCGTGCATCTATCTGATGTCAACTGATTGCAGAGAGAGCATTCAGTGGAAGTTTAATTAGCATGTAACTGATAAGTCCAATTACTCTATAATGATTTGGAAATTACATGAGCTACGTATTCTGTGATTGTGGCCTCATACAAAACATGAAACTTGTGAGGAAATTTTAGCTACTTAATGAACACTTAAAAAAACTTATTCTGCGTTTAATCAGATATCAATTAGTTGGAAAAGGGAAATCTTAAATTAACATGTATTAGCAGTGTTAATTGGCAGCAGCCTTCGCATTGAGCCGAGTGAGGCGTGGCAGCCCATTTCCACCACGGTGTGTAACTCGGCACGGAGTGTGCAGCCCATACACCGCCTCTTGTTGAGCCATAATTTTGTAAGAAACTCAATTATTCCCTTATACTGGGGGTGGATCTGATACATAATTAATTCTGGCTTGTTTTAAAAAATGCCTGCATAATTAGCAATGCATGAAATACATTATCCCTTGCATATTTTTAAAACCTTAGTAGTTCCCCTTTGAAACTGGCCCTTGCTCTTTAATTAACAGACAATGTACTGCAATATGAAATTTGAAATGTTGCCATTTTGGCAGCATTTGAAGTGATGTTGTTCATTATGGTTGCCATAGCACACTTCATTTCATTTATGATCATGTGTCCTTATTGATGGAAGAATATCTTGGGGACAGCACCCACAGTGTTACTTCAGAACTGCTGGTTTATATTTAAATATGTGCTCTGGAAATCAGAGTAATGTGTGCAGCAGGAGTATTTTTGCTACGTTTCTCTAGTGTTGCATGGTTATTTCCCAATGGATGTGGAAGAACTTACCTAATCATTCTGGTGTCAGAGGCTGAAATTTTGGGAAGGCGTGGGAGCCTAGTCTTCAAAAACAGCAGGGAAAAAAGTTGTCTGAGAGAGTTCAGAGTACAAAGATTAGGTGCTTTCAGTAAATTGGCATCTGGAGGAATACGTCTCTTTTCCCATTAAACCCTGCAGGGATCCTAGCTGGATTGGTCATTCAAGTTAGATGCTAAATTGCCTAAAACTAGAGGTTGTTAATAATCACCAAGAAGCTCAGAATTGTCCAAATATAAGCATAACCTGGATGTAAGACAGCTCAATGTGCCTTTTCTTAAATAGATTGGTAAAACCCACAAAAAACCACAGAAAAAAATTGTGACTGTTGAACATTCTCATAAAAGTAATTTTAAAAAGTATTTCATTTTGTTCTGCTTGATCCCTCTTAGCATCTTCAAGTGACTTATGGCTCCTACTGCTTCTAGTCCACGAAAACACTATGAAAGTATAAACCCCGAAAATATAATGCATGTATTTATGGCAGGAGGAGGGAAGGGAAGGGTTACAGACCTATTGTTTCTCTATTTGCTCATAGCCAAAGGGTTTTTTGTTCTCTGGATATATTTGGGTACCAGATGGCAGATTGATTTCCAACTTGTCAGGCAGATTAACTGAAGTTAAGATCCTAAATCCGTTTGGGGGCCTGATGATCCTGCTTAGCAAAGATGACAATGCTCTCACCCAAAGTCAGGCATTTGGTACTCGAGAAGATGAAACGGGCTCATAAGTCCAAATCTGAATTAAAATTTAAAGCTTTACTCTGAGAAAGGGATGTTTGACTCTTCTGAAACAAAGGAGGCAAAACAACGACCCCCACTGAAATATTTCACTTGGTTTTCTGCGACAAAGATTTTGTTCTATTTTCCGGGAATACCAACTCTCTCCCTCTTTGCCTTCCCTCTCTGAGCTTCCTAGAGAAGCGTATTTGTCTTATTGCCACTGCTAATGTTGCCCCAAATTAATTTTTGACTGAGCGATCACAGCTGTTGAACAGTGCTGGACACTTGGAAGGTGTTGGGCTGATATTGGGTGATATCAGTAAGGATATTGGAAGTGTCTAGAAAGCCAGGAAATTCTAGTTGGTTTGGCTGCCTTTAGTGCAGCAGAATCACTCCATGAAGTCGTCTGGGGGTGCTGGCAGTGCTCAGATGCATTTCTGTCCTGCTGGGCGGCACTGGCCTTGATGGAGCAGGGCTGTGGTAAGAAAATGCTGCCTGAAGGTGGCTGTAATGACCACTTGTCCTGAAAATAATTGAGAGCTACGCACAGAACTGGCATAAAAGAATTGGAAACATTAGGTGTAGACAGGAAGGGATTCTCTCACTGGTTTGTGTGTTGATCTGATATTCCAGAAGAGATAACACTGTTATGTGAGCTTGGCTATTTTCAATTATTTTTTCTATTTCTCCAGTAAAATTTCCCAGGATGTTGAAACGGAAGAGAAACAAATGGAAAAAATTCAGGTCAAAGTCAGGTTTTTTTCAAAGTGGAAATAAGTATAGGTATGTTGTAAGTAATCCTTAGTTCAGCACAGAGTGTTTGACAAAAAAAAATCCTCCAACCAACCAAAAAGTATTGAAATGGGTTTTTGCTGTAGGAACATCTTATGGAGTGCAGATTTGTGTGTGCGTGTGTGTGTTTGTGCTCCGAACCCAGACTCCTGGGATCTAGTTGGTCTACGAGGAACAGCACAGGGACAGAACAGCCGAAGGAGGCTTTAAAGCCTCTGTGTCCATCCCCAAGCCTGACCCCGGTGTAGCAATTTGAGGCTGAGTAAGGGACCCTGCTTCACTTGCAGGGTGAGCTGTGAGCTGTCAGCCCAGCCTGCAGGGCTGGCTTTTCCTGACAAAGCCCTGTCACCTCAGGGCAAGTCACAAGGTGCTGCAGAAGCCTGGAGAGAGCAGCATTTCTCCCCCTTGTCGTCACAGAAACCAAGGCAAAGTGGTGAGAGATCTGTGGCTTTAATGAGTTGCAAACATGGCACAATGATTCAATATGAGCCAGAAATTAGCCAGGCTGAGTAGCAAAATGACACTTTCTTTCAAAAACACCATGAAAGCATACTGTAATTTTGTATAATTACTGATCAACTGCCGCTGATTTATGCCTCTCATTTGCCATCAAAGGACCAAGCAGAATTTAGCCTGAGCACCAAAGAGCAACTGGCTGCATTTCTAACAGAGTGTACCAAGTGATTGTGCCAGATGCACCTGGGCTTCAGGATCACAGAGACTTCTGCCATGGGAAATTGTAACCTAAGAGCACCAGTTTCTCCTGAAAAGGAAAATATCTTCTCCAGTGGAGCAAGGCTTGTCCTTTGCTAACACACTGACTCATGTTTGCCCTGTTGCAAGGACGAGGAGCCAGATTAGTCCCACCTTGATTTGGCACTTTCCTGAAGAGTCTCAGCTGGACCCCAGGTGTTGTGGGCTCCTCCCTTCGCTGAAAATAGGTGAGATGTCTTCCCAGGTTGCCTAATGCATTATGAACATAAATCTGTTCACTCCTGGCTGCCGTCACAGCCGCTGACTTTTTTAGCCAAACTTCTTGCTGCTTTTATGACTGGTGGTTGAATCAGCACTACCTGGAGTGTATTTTGGGTAATAAGGATGTGCTGCAAGGACCAGGATGGGGCTCCTGTCCAGCTGCTGCTCAATGCTGGTTCCTGCCCTACCTGGGCTCCACTGCTGAGCTGCTGCTGCATCCTCTGGCTGGAGCAGCACTGTGGGTCTGTACAGGAATATCCATTCCCTGGCCAAAATAAAACTTCTACCTGGCAGTGCTGTGGCCAAACGTGTCTATCAGTGAGGATTTGAGTAATAGGTTCAGAGCCTGATTTTCTCCTGGTTTTGTGGGGTAATTTAAATCAATATTGCTGTGTGACAAATGATAATTTTTGCCATCTGACTCAATGTTCTGTTGGGAAAATTCCCTGCTCTGAGGAGCATAAAATGAGAGACAGGAACAGCAAAATCTTAGTTTTCCTTTCTGCTTGCTCCCTTGACACCAAAAGGAGACCAAAGCCTCGAAAGAGATGGCAGTGTGATTTTTGATGCACCACCTGTGTTTTCAAGTGCCACTGGGCTGTGTGTGTCTGGGTTTGTGCAGGCTCGGGAGCTCTGTGTGGGCCACTGTACTTGAAGAAAGTGCTTGCATGCACTTTCTCTCTCATGTGGCTGAGACAGTGGAGTTCTGAATTGATTCTTATGAGGGCAGAATTTAAATAAAGTGGGAAAGGCAGCAATTCCACAGTGCAGGCTATTGATTTATAGTTTCCCTTTTGAGGAGAAAGTGGTAGGTCACAGGGCAGGGAAGTGCTAGGAGAGAAGGCAAAAGGATAAAAAAGGGTTAGAGAGAAAGGAGGAGAAAAGAGGTTGAAAAGAGCAGGTATGTGGAGGAGGATGACTTTCCTGACAACGGGGATTGCAGGAAAAGGGCACCTCCAAGAATGTTTGGGAAGTTGTGTGGGTAGGGTAACAAAACCAAGGGAATCATCAATCTAAGTAGATGATGCAAATGAGATGGGGTGAAAAAATAGAGGTGGACAACAGGAGCTGAACCACTTTTTCTCAGTGGTGAAATCTAATCCTTCTCTCCTTTCCTGGGCTGTTCTCCATACAGGGCTGGGGTTCTCCTGCACCACTGCTGGAGGCTGCTCTTGCTTAGCATCACTTGGGTGCACAGGACTGCTCAGCTGGACCAGTCACGGGTCTTACCAATTTTCCTGCTGAATGTTCCTAATAAGTCTTTTCCAGGGCCTGGAAAGTTAAAACTGTAAGGGCAATTAAAGAAACAAGCTCGTTACATATAGGCAAAATTAACTAATTAATAAAAAGGACTGAAAGGTAAAAGCAGCAGTTTAGGATATGTATTTAGACCTCTATTCCAGGATCTCATCTTTGGAAATACAGCACTTGTGGGATTTTTTTTTGGCTAAAAGACAATGGAGGGCCAGAGTTAAGCCAAATGAACTTTCTCTCGAGGCGTATCGGAAGTTAGGGAGGCGGGGAATGATTCATCATTCCGAATTCTCAGAATAGATTTGCTAAATTTACAAATTCCGTGTTAATTCCGATTCTCTTCTCCAGCCTTGACTGGCAACAGCTGTTCCCTTTGTTCTGCTTTACTCCTTGGCTTCATAATTTTCCCGTCAAAATGTACCTGTTTGTGCGCTGTGAGATCCTGAATTGCTCTGGGGGATGACGACAGGAAGGGGATCAGTCTGTGCACAGAGAAGGAAAGGAAGAGAAATTGCTCTTAGTTTGTTTCATTTTCCACTGCCCATTTTCTGTAATGATTCTAGCAAAGACTGTAGGCATAATTCTGGAAAGAGCAAAGTTTTGATGATTGCAAGATATTTGGACAAAGCGAACTTGCACCTCTTTGAGAAGCTTCTTTGAGACTTCTTTACCCTCTTTCAAAACAAAGCCACAGAGTTCTGTGACCTTGTTGGCCAATCGAGCAAAGCGAATTGAATTTGAAGTAATTAATACTTGCCACAATGTGCTTGGTAATATGCTAACAACCAAGAACTATTTGAAACAAATTAGTTCAATTAATTAAACAGAGAAAGATGAAACTAATCAGATAAATTATTCCTTTTGTCCAGATCTAATAATAAATATAAGTGACAGGTTTCTTTTGGTTCTTGCACTTGCTGATGCCTTTATTGATAAGTCTTGACTCTTCAAGTAAGCAAAAAAAGTGTAAAATGTAGCATTCTCACAGGATTTTTATTCTGGTTTGATTTGGAATTTTGAGAACCATCTCCTGTCTTCAACTTCTATATTTTAGAAAGAATGAGATTTTACTAGTGTTAAGTAACTGGAGATCTAGCAACCAGAAAGATGAGGAGAACTGGGGCTGCCCAACTTCTAGAGAAAGGGGATGCACAAAGATGACACAAAAAAAAAATGTGGAGGAGGATAAACTCTTTTGTACATTTGATTGGGCTGGGACAAGTTACGCTGAGAAATTCTAAATAAAATATCATAACTGGAAGGTAAACCTGTAGGGGATCATCCACAGTCCCTAGCCTTGGAATATTTTAAGAACCATCAGGGCATAATTTTAAGTCTATTATGCTCTAGCTTGAGACATGGGGAATAGGCACCGTGAGGTTCATCCATGTTACTGCCATGTCTGTGGTTCTGGTACAAGTTGTGTGAGAAAAGAAGAATTTAACCTGGGAGAATATTGGTTTTCACTCATAAAATCTGAGGATTAATTGTCATCTGAGCATCACCTACTTTAAATTGGTATAAGCAAATCAAGGGGGAGCTGGGGAGGAGGAGAAGGTGGCTGCACTGCTTTGTACATATTTTTAGTCAAGTTTTCCCTGTTTTAGGGGGTTACATATTTTCTATACATTAGCCAAATGTAGCATATCGAAATCCCCCTGTGTTAATGTAACCCATCTGTGGTAAGTGGAGACAGAGGTGAAGAATGTTCGTTCCTTCACCAGGAGCTGCACTCTTATGAGAACTGGAAAACAGAACCACGCAGGTTTGGTGGTGAGATCTGCAGTGTTTTGCTCATGGTGGATTTCAGGATGCTCCATCAGTGTCTTTGAAAGGTCACTGTCAGTCGTGCCACGGCTCACCTCCACGCACTGAGTGCTTCTGATGTACCACTGGCTGGAAGTTAATTCCCCTCTGTATCATCCTTCTGCTTTGACAGTGAGAGGGACCTTGAACCACCTTGACCCTTTCAGTTACTTTGAGAAGCCTCTCTCTTAATCAGGAGCCTCTTTTGTTGCTTGTGATTTCTCAGAGACTCTTGCAGAGGAGTTTGGGGGTGTCTCAGGAGCCATTCTTAGGCTGCAGGACGTAGAGCTGAAGGTACCAGAATGTGCCTGAGACAAGTTTTGACACACCATGCTATCGCAGCCAGAACTAACTCAGAGACCCTTATATGCATTTATCATACAGTACCAAAGTGTGAAAGACTCAATTAAAGTTTATTTGATATAAAATTAACACTCCTTTCTTCCTCCTTACTGTGCTGATTACGTTAAAACAGAACAATGAGGCAGCTGCAGTGGAACAGTATCAGAGAAATTTCTGTCAGCATTTACTACAGGCAAAATTACAAGGCTGGGTTTTCTCAGCCAGTTCCTCCAGCCAACTGGCTGCACATGCTGCAAAGGCTTTTTCATACTACCACGGGCTGCAAAAAGAATACATTGAAATTTTCCTCCTTTTTAAAAAGTGAGAGAATGGTGCAAACACAGGAAAAATTACCATATTCAGCTCCTGCATTGTGCCTCTCCTCCACAGCTTCCCAGGGCTTGCATTCGGTGAAGCCTCTCAGTGCTGGTGTGACTTTGGGCACCCACGCAGGGCCTTGGAAGTCACCGTGGGTCTCTTTTAAGAAGTGCAGTTAAACACATGTCTCACTTGAACTTTAGTTGGATTTGAATGTTGGAATTTTCCTGAAGGAGAGTTCTGTGTTTTGCGATTAATTCTGTTCATGTAATTTTAGCATAGAGGGAGAACTGGATGGTAATGATCACCTTTGAAAACCAGTCAGTGAAAATCAATCGCTCGGACTGTGTTGCTTTGACTTTTTTTTTCTAAAGTGGAACAAAACTTCCCTAAACAGAGTTACTTTTATGGGGTCTTTAGTGGAATTTCTCTAGAAGCTTTTTGGATCTACTCCTGTTAAATTTTATACACTTCTGTTCCATGGGAGTGAAAAGTAATGTTTCAAAGGATAAGTCTGCTGAAACACTCGTTTTTTTCATCGTAAGGATTTTTTTTTTTTAAACACATCCTTCAATTTATTTTTTCATCTATGACGGAGTTGGAATAAGAATAGTAATTTGACAATGTAAATTTGCATGGAAATATGCTGCCTAAAAACCCATTTATTACACCAGTTATAACTCAAGCAGATATGAAATGGCCCAAAGGTAAAGCAGAGCTGACGGCAGAATAAAAATGTGCATGCAACTTTTTATGAGCTGAAGTTTGTTGACTTTGTGGTTATTTTCATTTAATATGTCTCCAGATGAATATTAACTTTTTTTTGCTGGATGTTTCCTTCTGGTTCCCTGGAACTGAAATAAGAATAATGGGTGAGCTGATTAATATTTGGCTTAATTTCAGCTTTTGTATTCCTTGCTGAAATAGAATTTGTTTTTTTAAGGGTGATTCGATTTTTTCTATTTCCCAGTGACTCAGAAGGGATATTCCTACCCCAAAAGCAATCACAAATTGTAGTTAGCTACTATAATTCTTCTTCCTTTGCAATGGTGGACATGTACTGCTTTCCTTACGTTCAGATTCATTGACCATGATGCCAAAAGAACAGAGTTCTATTCTGGTTTGGGTTTGGTTTTTTTTTTTTTTTTTGCTATTTTCCATCTGTACTGTTTCCTGACCTACAGGTGAGAAAATTAATTCCCTATGAATTCTGTGAAAAAGGTGAGGTGATTTAGGGTTTAATAACAGAGAGCAGGAAAGGTGCCACTTTCAAAGATATCCGAGCCTGCTCCCACCCCGCTGAAATGAAAAGTGTGGGGGTTCTCAGCTGGCTTGTGAGCTTGTGCTTTCTGAGCAAAGATGAGACTTCCTGAAGTGGAGACAGGAGGAATCTTTAAAAAAATATAGGATGAGATTCTATATTTTTTTCCAGTCATGATGTAGCATCTTTTCTCTCCAATGATGTAGCCAGACTCTGAGCCACGGCTCTGAGGGCTGAAGCCAGTTTCATGTTGATTTTGTGCATCTTGCAGCTGCCAATCAAGGCAGATACTGCACATTCCAGCAAAGTCTTAGTATCCTTCTGAAGAGTCACCAGGCTATAAAATCCAACTTTGAAGCTGAAAATGAAGCTGAAATGTCATGTACTATGACAAGGGTTAATTGGGCAATAATTACTTTTCTGGTCTCGCTCTCTGCTAATGACAAATTAAAAAAGAACAAAAAGAAGGCAAAATTGCTGATGTTTCTATACTGCAGACAATAATGACCATCACATGGGTTGTTATCATCATCACAGGCTATGGTATTTTTCAGCTGAAATAGTTTACTGGGTTTTATCACTGAGTAGTGATGTTTGCTGCTTTAGAAATTAGCTCTGTAATTTTAAATATCTTTTTCTCCCATGTATTATGGACATGTAAATAGGGTAATATTTTTCTCTCGTTGCTTTTGTTTGGTTTTCTGACTGCTTCCATATTGATTCGTCTCAGTGCTCTGTGAAATTGATTACATTTTCTTGTTTAGAAATGAGGCTTCTGGAATTCTGCATTATATTTACCACTCAAGAAAAAAATGACAACAAAGAAACAAGTTTCTTTTAGAAATGAAACAAAAGCCTCATTCAAATGAGAGTTAATTTAATGAAAGTATTTAATCTTCCCCTCCTCCCTATCCTGAAGCAGGAAGTTATGGCACTTTTTTATTTTAAGATCTTGCCATGTTTATTCTGAGCCATTCTCAGTGTACTGGCAGAAATGAGTTTTTATTCAGTTAGGCCTGCTGAGATTATCCTGCTCTGTAACAAGGAGCTTTAGTCCTTCTTCTGGTTTGAGTGTCATCAACAGACAGAACTAAAGGTCTTGTTGTAGCATATTCACTTAAATTTAATATTGCTTTTCACATGAATTTCAATTCCTTTTTGCATGACCAGAAAAAACCCCATAGAATGATTTGGGCTGTAAAAGACCTCTTAGGTCATCGAGTCCATCAGAAATGAAGTGGAAGATGACAATTGCTTCTGTAGCAAGCTCACATTCTGCCAGGTTTCATGGACTGCCAGAAAGGTTTGTTTTGGAAGGGACCTCAAAGATCATCTGTTTCCACCCTTCCACTATCCCAGGTTGCTCCAAGCCCCATCCAACCCAGTCTTGGACATTTCCAGCGGTGGGGCAGCCACAGCTTCTCTGGGCACCCTGTGCCAGGGCCTCACCACCCTCCCAGGGAAGAATTTCTTCCTAATATCTAATCTAAATCTACCCTCCTTCATGTTAAACCCATTCCCTTTTATCTTATCACTGCATGCCCTTGTAAAAAGTCCCTCTCCAGCTTTGTTTTAGGCCCCCTGTAGGTGCGCTGAGGTTTAAGCTCTCAGATATCCCTGTTTGCTCCAGAGGATTTCACCCATCCCAGCCCCAGCCCAGAGAAGGTTTCGGTGCAGCATCACTCTTAGCAAACAAACCTCTTCCCACCAGCTTGGCAACGTGGTTTGGCAGGTCATGCTCAGCAAAACTCCAGCTGGGCAGCTCTGTCTGTGCTTGTGGCAGTCGGCCCACTGGAAAACTGGACTCCAAGGAAAGTTGTGGCTGTCAGCCTGGCACCCTGCCCACAGCTGGAGAGCTCTGTGTGCTCGGGGATGGCTGAGTGCTCTGCGCTGGCCATGGGAAGCCCTCTGGGGAGGAACAACCTCTCCTGTTCACAGAGGAGACAGATAAAGTTTGGTATTGCTGGTTGCCTAATGTCAGCCTAGAGCCTTTTTGGAGACAAACAGACCCATCTTCAATTCTCTTGGGAGCTGTAGCGTTTTGCAGACAAGCTGATGCCTAATTTTGAAGACAAGAGGCAAGGCAGCTGCAGCCCAGCTGCGTGGAAATCTTATAGCAGTATCGAGAGTGGGATGTGGATTTTTTTTATCCTGCAGCCTAGAACATCTGCTGGAAAGGTCCCCTTATGGCTTTTCTGCTTTTATTTTGTGTCTGGGGAGGCTGCAGTAGCAGAGGACAGTGAAGGAAGGCTGTGCTTTGTGGAGGTGTCACTCTTGGATCCAGAAAAGCTGCTTCCCCTCCAGGTGTAACCATGCAAATGGGCACAGCAGTCCTGACTTTGAGCTTCTCTTGTTGCACATCTTCATCTTTACATACCTGTGAGAGCGAACATTAAACTCGACTTCGGGTTCCAGAGATCCAGGAGAGCTGGGCACATTTATTTCCCAACAGTTGATCTCCCAGCTGGATCCCTGCCAGCAGGTTTGGTGTCTCCTCTGCCCCTCCAGGACCTGTACCCAGACAGAGTGCTGACAAATGTAGAGCACTGTAAGGGTCTTTAAAAAGAGAAATAGCTTTGTAGCTATGCATTGCAGTTCCATTTAGCTTTCAAATTGCTGCTGTGTAACAAAAAAAAAATCAGATAAAATATATTTCATGGAAAGGTTCTGTCATGATTTTCCCCCCAGTAGAACCATATTATGTCCTTCAAACACTGTGAGGAGAGAGTGGGGAAAGGTGGGAGGGAGAGAGAAGAAAGAAACACTGGCTCCCAGTGTTAGCTACATGTTTAGGGACCCGGAGTTTGAAGTGGAAACTAAATCATCCCTCAATGTAAAATTTATCTTATAGTGGAATTAAGAAATTCCACAGAAGAGAAATGGCCTCAAGTCAGGCTATTCTTTCTCTTTCTCCCACTTCCTGCCATGCTTTTGTAGCTATTATTGAGCAAAATCGGTGTCACAACAGATTAATCTCTTGAATGATTCTCCTGTGAGTAGGAGAAGTCTCGGGCCCTGTGTGAGTGTGTGAACAAGGTGTTACAACGACCTGCTTGTAGGAGGCTGCTGCGAGAGGAGCGGAAACAGGGGCTGCTTTGAAAGTGCTTTGTCCCTTTCCAGGGGATCACTGAAAGAAGCAGGAGATGAGAGACCACTTCTGTGTGGTGTGGTCAGTCAGAGGGCTCGGACACTCCTTGTTATGGGACAGAAGTCAGGGAGCTGAGGGAGAGAAGATGCAACAACATCATCCTGGCAAAAGGGGGGTGGTTGGCACATCTCGGTAGCTCAGCTTGGAGAGCTGGGAGGCAGTGTCTGCTGCAGAGACACGGAACTGCAAGGGCAAGAGCTGAATGGAGACAGATGGAAATGTCTTGCAAAGTGATTTGCTTGTGTCAGAGATGGATAATACACGGTCGATTGGGCAGAGGTCACCAGTCAATTCTCGTTGAATTTCCACCAGCTGGACTGTGTTTCAACCAGGGATGGGATCCAGAAGTAGTTTTTAACACCCTGGAATATTTTAACCCTTTCTCTCTGCTCTGTTGCTTAGATTCAGCTGCAGGGGCTTGGAGGAAACAGCACAGACCTTGTCACCTCCTCACAGCTGCTGGAGGCTGCGAGTCATTAATGGCTGGAATACTCACTTTGCAGTACTTGTGACTCCCACCACAGTCAGTTTCAGATAATAAATAAAAGCCTGAAAGTACCTAGTTAAAGGAAATATTAATTCGTCTGTAGGGAGAATTTTTGTAATCCTCGGTCCTTAGGAACAAATCATTACAGCTGGAGCATTAAAGAAATGGAGGCAATCTCTTCGTGTCAAGCAATGAAATTGCTTTGTCTAGTGCTTCAGTATCTTTTAAAATCTGTATTAACAAATATAAACGAATCACCAGGGGATTTTTTTCAGTGTAATGTTAGTGACAAGAGAGTCCAGAAAGTGTGTGCTCTCAGTCCGTTACTAAGATGTAAATCCTTAATGATACCATATATGTCAAGCCTGTATATTACTTAGACAGCTATAATAGCTCTGATATTCCAATGAAAACATGCTCTGAAGAGAAGTCACTGCACTTTTCACCTCATACTTAATCAGATTTTCAGTCAATGCATTGTGAGCAAGATTTTAAAGCTCCTGAAACTACAGTTTATAGCAAATGATAATGTTTGACAGAGTGAAAACACACTCCCCTGCAAGTCACTGTCTTCAGCTGAACTACACCTTCAGAACAGAATATCTTTATGAAGCAGGGAAAATTCATACATGCTGTTTTGGAGATGAGGCAAAGTGGCTGCAGAGAGTGTAAATGATGTTCTCAAGGTGGTGGTGGATTTCCTCCTGTTTGCTCCCCTCCCTGGTTGTCGGTCATGGCAACATAATCAGACTGAACCCCCTTTTCCCTCCTGCAGCTTGGTGATAGAGGGAGAGCTGTTTTCGGAGAGGACCAGAGCTAGGCTGAGCCTCAGCCTCACATTTTGTGCCTCCTGCAAGAGGAGGAACATTGTTGGAACAACCTTAGAGTAAATCAGCCCAGTGTAGCAGTCACAAAAGGAAAGTCTAGTTAAAAGAGACAAACAGAGCATTTTAACAGAGACAAAAAGAGCATTAAGCGTGGTTACTTCTCGACTTTCTCTTTGCATTTCCTTGCCTGCCTCTCTTCTTTGGTCTCATGGTAGCTGTATGTTTTGCATCCCTACATGAAGTTAATATCCCACAAAATCTTCCTCCAACGTTTTTTGTCTCTTGGATGTTTATAAAAGAGGTCCCTCAGCTCCATCATGTGAAGGATTTCACTGGTTTCATGGGGGAAGAAGAAATTACAAACACGGCAAACTGATTTTTATATTCCCAAACCTTAAGCAGTTTTACTGGGCTGTGCATCCCCCTCATTTCCCTTCCCTCTCCAAAATAACTCTGTCTTCACTTATATTGGGTCTTTCTGGTTAATCTTCCCTCTCATCTCACATGTGCTGAAATATCTCTCTTCTAGAAACACTGCCTCCTGCTTCCCTTCCCTCCATCTGATTTCCTCTTGGAAATCAGCCAGTCTCAAATTAATCTTCTGGATAGAAAGCTGGCCCTTCCTGCCTGGCTTGATGGGTGACTCATGTCTGTGCTTCTGCCTGCACCCCAGATATGGCAGCCTGAGTCACTGTCCTTCATCACATCCCTCTCTCATCTTGCTTCCCTGCCCCAGTCAGAAATTCCCAGCCGATGTGTGCACGAGCTGCCGGAGCTGTCAGACAGTCCCAGGGCGCTGCCGTGACCCGTGGGCTCCCCATGACCCTCGGGTGCTGCCCGTCACCTCCATCGCTCCCCTGGTGAGCTCAGGGGCAGCACTGCCTCACTCCACATCATCTGGGAAAGGCTTGGTTTGCTGCTGGGAGTTAAAGACCAAGTCCCGTCTCAGAGTTTGGTTCTTCAGACACTTCCGGACATTATCGCTGGAACTAATGATGTGGTTAATTAAAGTGTCCCAAATATATGCCAATATTGGGCCTTGGCCCAGACCTTTTGTTTATGTTTTTGACTAGCCCTGATTCTTCATTTGGCAACATATCAAAATGTACAGATGGATCAAAATAGATCATCATTTCCCAATAAAATACGATTCTTTGCAAATAGTTACCCAGGCTGTCACAGCTGGTGCTCACAGGGCTTGAATTATACATGTGCAAGCTGGAAGTGCTGTGAAGGCTCAGCCATCCAGAACAGACACAGTGTTCACAAAGATTGCTCCCCAACCCCATCCTACCTGCTGGTCCAAAGGAGTCCCATGTGGATGTGGTGGGAAGACTTTTGTCCTTCAGCCAAGCTGTGTTGAAGAGCTCAGCCAGTGAAGGCTGCTTCTGTCAGAGAGCTGCTCCCCACCAGCTCATGGGCACCCCACACTCAGAAGAGCTGTCTGACATTCAGATAGTAAAATACATATATGTTGGAGAGGTTGTTAGTCTTCAGCAAGGGGAAAACATCTCATTTAGTCCGATAAATTATTCATTGTAAATAATTTGTTCAGCTCCAATACCCACCAACAAAAGGGTTTACTTTTCCTTCTTGCCATTATATAATGAGGATTCTTCTGTCCACATTCGTGGGTGATATCCAAGCAATCACAGTAATATTGGGGTTTTTTACTTACCTACACGTTCTTTAGAAATGGATACAATGCGAAACTGTACATGTATTGGTGTTAGATTCCAGCACAGGGAGCTGTGCCAAGAAATCTCTCCTGGGCATATGCAGTGGTGCACATTCCAGTGAGAACATATTTCACAGTTCAGAGGGTATTAGAAATTACATTTCTTGATTAGAGTATTTTCATGTAAATGACACATTTAGCTGTGTTATGAAGTCCCTTCTCTATTCCCCTAATCAAGAACAACACAGTTTAAGAAGTGGGTGAGACTGAAGCTCCAACTGGTCAAATCCAACTGTCCAGCAGTGAGGAAGCCTGGTCAGAAAAGAATGGAAGAGCAGGGCAAGCCACGAGCAGTGCTTCCCCCTCTTTCCAGAAATTGATAGCTTGGGGTCGTTATGAGTTTATGTTTAAATATCTCTGGATATTTCTTCTAGAACTTGGTCAAATGTGTGTGTGTGAATTCATCTGTGGCTTTGGTCAATTCCTCCCTTTCTCATTCTTTAGATTTACAGTTGTCCTCTGCTCTTGCCAAAAGCCAGAGTTAGATTTTTTTATTTATCCACTTTAACATGTCACTACTCTGAATTTCCCTTCCAGCCTTTCCCAATATGCTTGCAGAGTTTCCAAAAAATGTAATATGTAGCTCCATGCTGTCCTGACTCTTTCAGATATTTGAAAAAGAACCTGTGATTTACAAGAGAATATGTAACAAATTCTGGGGCCCAATAACTTACCCTTACACCCTTTATTTCTGCTGGTATCTGCTCATCTCAGTGGCCATTCTGTCTCTCCAGATAGAAAAGTACTTTGTCTTTTCTTCTTCTACTCCTACTTTGAATCAATTATTAAACCTTTGATGAATATTTTTGCATTCTGCATTCCTCTGCTGCCATTACCTTCTCCCTTTCCTTGTTCTTCCTCTTTTCCTTGTAATCTCAGCATCGCTATTCTTCTGGCAGTCCCATCCCTAAGGTGGGCATGACTTCAGAAGCTTCCTGGATGACTTCAGAGGAGATGTTGATAAATAATACTGTATTTAGGCTGTGTAAACCGAGCTGACCTTTGCTCTGTTCGTTCTTTGCAGCCTCCCAACTAAACAAGCAGAGAAGAAAAGACTGTGTGCTCAGCCACCTTGGGCTGTCCCTAACTGCAAGCTTTGCTCCAAAGGTTACTCAGAAGGGGAGAGAAGCAAATCTATATCTGCAAATAAACAGCAGGCGAATCAAAAAGATAAACATCAGGGGATGTCCATCAGGGGTGAGCAGCAGAACAGTTAGCAAGAGAGACAGATAACTTCTTACACACTAAAAAAACCCCCGTGGTACCCATATATATTTTGTCTGTGGCAAAAAGAACAAAGAACAAATGCCGGGGATTCAAGTGCAAAAGGCCCCAGTTCTCATTTCAACCCATGGGTGAGTTTTCCTAAAGAGCTGGTAGTGATGTTTTCCAGGATTCAGTGTGTCCAGATATTCAACCTTTGAGTTTCCCACTTGGTTTGGGAGTCTCAGCAAACTGGAAACAATACATTTACCATCCCAATTCACCTGAGTGTTGACACTGAAGAAACGAATAGGGACGGAATGGCTCCTTTTGGTGATGTGGATAAGGAACATACACATAAGTCTGGACTGTTGGGACAAGATACTAAAAACAGTGGGTCAAGAGGTGTAGTTTGTGGTCTGTAGTTGAACCAGGTAGATTTGTGGACAAAGAAATTTCAAAAACTGCTCATGTGGTTGGTATTTTGTTGTGCTGTGATTGTACTGGACTCTTCATGGCCAAATGTTTTACCTGTTCATCTGGGGTATGAATCCTCAGAGATGGTTTTAACCTGGTTCTCTTGTTCTTAACTGCCACTGAAAAGGAAAAAACAAATTATCTACTTCCTATTCATTTATCCGCTCCTGTCCCTGCCACTGACGTTGAGCTAGGCTAAAAGTTTCTCCAACACTTTAATTTACCTAGGATCCTAATACTTACTGAAATCAGCATTTCTGCAAAGATTTTTGCATTTCCTGTGTGCTCAGTGATGTCACCCCTGTGACAGCTTTGCTTTATTTTCTATAAAGCAGTTGAGATTTATGGTGCATGTCACTCCTTTTTATGAGCTTATTTTATGGTGTGCCTGATCTTATGGTAAACAAAGCTTTTGCTCATGTTTCCAGGTTTGGGGTTTTTTTAAAACTCATTCTGTATCCAAGAAAAACACAGGAAAAGGGGTTGTTTGGAGACTGTAGATTTTAAAGAGTTGATAGTATTTTTTAAAGCCTTGAAGTATAGAATTGCCTCAAAATAATCTTGTGGCAGCCAACTTTTCATTAAGCTACAATTCAGGTATGAGCTGACACCCATTCAGCTGTAGTTAAGTGCCTTCACTGAAGTGATGTCCAGGCATTTGCTTTCTAAAAGGAGTAGAAATCATAAAAACAAACAAGCAAAAAAACCCCAAACCAACAGAATTTGCTCTCTGAACTGTTTGAACCAGTTCTGTGGGAAGAAGTGTCATCTAAGAAACAAGGTCACAAACTGTTTCCCCATGAGAATGGCACACACAAAATCCTTTTGAAAGGAGGGAAGAATAGAAGGTTAGGGCTTGGATTGCAAAAATACTTTGTGTTCCCAGCCTGGTCTGGTAAATGTAATGGTAGTGGCTGGTACTTCAAGACCTCAAAAATGTATTTTTATTACTCAAAACTTTTTATTGAAACATTGCAAAAATGGCAAAATCTTTACTGCGCCCTTTTCCAAAAGAGAGGCTGTTTTTTTACTTTAAGCCACGTTTTTTACCGTGAGTAGCTGTTAGTTTATGTTTTAATGCTGCAGAGGACATAAAATGAGGAAATCTTTGCCCTAAAGTATTGAATAGAAAATGGATACGAGAAAGGAATTCATAGGGCAAGCAGTGTTAGCTCTACTTTATAGACAGGAAATGGAGAGTGAACAATGAGTGGTTTTGTTAAGTCTTTCCAGAGAAAAATGGTGATGCCAACTGTGTGCCAATGTAAGGGGGTCTCTGTCGCCAGAGACAGTGAGGGGAAGATGAGGGTGTTGGATTCTGCAGGAGTGTAACCGAAGCTGCTTTGAAATAAAGAGGAACCTTTGGATTGACTCAGAAGGATCTGGTTTTATTTGTAGTGATTTAGTCTGTGACTGGGGCTGAGGATTTTACCCTTCACAGACTTCTGTCTCATTTTGATTTACTCACATCCATCTTGCCTTTCAGCATCCTTAAATGTGGCGCAGCAAAGAGCATTGCTTCTTTGTGAAGCTGTGTGCACAGAGTGTCTCAGGACTCGTGCAGTATCCATATGAATGATAATAGCAAATTACATGTTCAAAATCATATATTCGATCTGAAGCACATCTTGAAGCTCAGTCCTTTCCACCCCAATTTTCTGCGGTGTTCTGCTGTGCAAACAGCTTTGTCAGAGCTGTCACTGCCTTTTGTCTTGCAAGTCATTCTCTGTGTGTGGCAGTGGCAGGGGTGCATCGTATTTGAATTTCACTTTCTCATGTGGCTTTTGCAGCTCTGAGTTCAGACCTTGCCCAGATGGTCCCTCTGTGTCAGAATCCATCAAGCATTTTCTTTTCCATTACTCATGAATAGGATCTGGGGACTTGGGCACATGGCACTGTCAGCATAAAAGCAAATGCCAAACACAGAAATAGGTCTCTTTCCCCTTCCCTTTCATCCTCCCTTTCCTCTTCCCTTTCCTTTCCTCTTTCCTTACCTCTCCCCCTTCTCCCTTCTCCCTTCTCCCTTCTCCCNAGGCATTGTTCTCACAGGGTGCTCATGTGGGTGGTTCAGAAGTGGCCACACATTCGAAACTTTTCTTTAAAATAGCTGGAATCCACTAAAAGCCTCCATTTGTATTCAGGGCATTTAATCACTGAGCAGCCTGAAGGGAAGAGATCAATAATCACACTGCATGATTACACAACTTCTTGCTGTGCCAGGCTAACTTAAACTAACTCACTCTAATATTGAATCCAGCCTGATTTGCCCTTCAAGTAGAGTATCCCACCTCCTTCCCTCCCTCTCACTTAGGTGTCCTCTGGGGATATTTCCCAACTCAGCTGTTTTACTTCTTTGCAGTTTATTCCATATCTATCTTTCTCTTCCCTGATGTACCATTCAGGGATTGCTGCTGGAGGGCCTCATGTTCACAGCTATCTTTGTTCAGCCTTTGTTTCCATGCCACTCTCACTCATCCTGGCCCTACAAACTCGCTCCGCTCCTTCAGTAAGGAGCTAGTGCCTTTGTTTCCGTGTGTGGCAGCTGGAAGGAAAACCCTGATTAAACAGCAAATGTATGTCAGGAGGGAAAGGATGGTAAGGAGGTCTGTGGTGGCGTGTTGTGAGCTGACAATATGGCCAAACTAGGCACTGGTTCCTAAAGGAAAACTAAAAATGGCAGCTAGGAGTGGCTTTGGATTTTCTTTGGTCTCCTTCAATGTTTTCACAACTCAAGTAATTTTTCACCCAAGATTTATCCACATTAGCTCAGGTCCCACTCCTGTTCTGCTCTGCCTGTTACTTATCCCCAGGCTTTTACAGCACCAACAAATCTCCAAAGTTGTCTGGAAGTATTTAAAATGCGTTTTGGGTACTTCTGTTGTTTTTTTTTAAACCTGTTACATTTTCCCCCAAAATAGCTCTTACTGATACCTCTTCCAGCAACAAAGCAATAGCCATTGGTATCTCCTGTTCAGTAATGCTCTGAGATGGGAGAGGTAGGGGAGGCAGGCCTGTATCCAAAACTCACACAGGGTTGCACAAAGGGAATATACTGTGGGAGGATAGGGAGAGAGAGAGAAACTGAGTGTGGGATCGGTGCCAAAATCTGATGAATGCAGCAAAAGCACCAAATGGCCAAAGCGAGGTGCCCTTCTGTGTGACCAGGAGCCGAGCCAGGGGAAGAAGGATGTGTTGATGTTTGATTCACTGCTGGTTTTGTGTCATGAGGAATCTGGCAGTCACACAGTTTCTGCTGTGTATCACAAAACTCCTGTGGTAAGAAACCACATAAAAAAAAATTACGGAGGGCAAAACCATTGGCACGAGTATTTCAGGTTGTCAGTCCCTGTAACGAAATCTTGCTTTAGGTCTAGTATCAAATCCCTCTAGTCTACCCTTACTTCAACCTTATTTCTGACCAAGTCTTATTTTCCACAGTTTCCAATTGCACAGACATAGAAAAAGCTTTGAATAATGCCTATGAATGGAAAAGTTCTGGGTTTCCAGCATATCATGCTTAACTGGCTCTTGCTTTGTGGCCATATGAATTGGTAAGTCAGGCTTAGGCCAAAAGATACCACAGAGTGTTTGTTAAGAATTGGGGGAAGGTCTTTATACATCCAGTCTTATGTCAGGGTCGGAGCCTTGAGGGTTTGAGGTACTGAAAATGTTTGATCCTGTTGTCTGTCTGAATTTGGAGAATCTGGAACAACTTGGAGGCTTAAGCCACCTTACTCCTATGTGCAGCAGCACTGAATGAGTGCACCTGGAGTGCACCTGTAACTGTTTCACTGTGTTCTCAAAAATCAACATCAAGTGGTGCAGGGTTTTCAATCTTTATCTAAAAACAGGCTAGCTAGGGAAGTGGGGAATATCTGGGACATGATTTGAAAATTTGTAAGACCCTGAGAGAAACCATCGCCCCTTTTTGTGGAACGAAGATCCTCCATCATTTTCAGTACAGAACAAACCCTGCAAGAGTTACCAAAGAAAACAGAATATTTTCTTCCTATGCTGTTTTCCCTCTCACTTGCACAGTTTTGTGCTGGCTTTAAGTGCAGGAACCAAAATGCTGGTGCGGGAGAAGAGCTGTTGCAATGCAGTTTGAAGGTTAAACATCAAGGTATCTTTGAAACAACGGCAGCGGGTGGCAGGATGTTCTCCTGAGATTTCTGAGCTCATTCTTCTGTTCCAGCACAAAAGAATCCACACCCAGACTTCCCTTGGCCTGTTCTCCAACTCAGCACTGATCCTTTCGGGTTTTACTCATGTCTTGTTTTTCAGCAATCTTCAAATTTGACATTGAATCTTAATCCACAAAAGGCAAAAAACCTTGGAGGCTTCAGGTGTTTTCAAGATGGATAATAAATAGCCAGAATTCCACACTGTTTTTCTCATCACCCACTTGAACATCCAAGGGCAGAGAACTGAATATTTCAAGTGATTACCAGTGTGTTCTACAGTGAAATTTCCATCAGTTAAAATAAGGCTTTTATCTATTTTTTTTTGTGGTGAAATGGGAAATTCGCTTGCTCTGAGCAAACTGAACATATGTTTATCCCATGTGAGAATCTGCTATTAGCGCCCACAAGGCTCTAGTTTACACAACATCTATTTTCTTTTTCAGTGGGTAATGGAAGGAGTGTCAGAGACACCCAGGCTCTTCTTTAGTATCACAGACAGTTATTTCAAGAACCTGGGGGCAAAGGCCACGGCATCCGTTCCTCTTGACAGATTCACAGTGCTGTGCACAAAAAATAATCAAACTTCTACATATTTATTTTAAAATTGGTGTTAAATCCCCTTCAAAAAGCCAAAAATAATACAGAAGGAGAGAGCTTACTTTTTTTTTTTTTGTTCTGTTTATTGACTCTCACATTATAAGAAGAGGAAAGTCTTCTGTTGGATTTTGCAGCAAGATTTTGGCCAGCATTGTTAATTGTTGTTTTTAATAAAACAAACTGCCTTGGGCTGGAGCAGAATCTCATAAACCACATGAATGAAGATTAACTTCTTGTCCTTCCTCTTTTGTGAAGCTGTCAGAAAAGTGTCACTTCTGTTTTTTACTGTTTTTCCCCCCCTTAAAGTGTTGCAGACATCCTTGCTCTGCATCCTTCAGAGCTGATTCCCAGCTTCATTTGCCTGTTGCAGTGAAGGGGCAAGGGCATTCCCACTGCATTTGAAGCAAATTGCTCTCAAGGTTCACACTCAAGTACAAAATCCTTTTTCATTTCCAAACCAGAGACAGCAGTGTTTGATGAGCTGATATTAGGAACTGCTAACAGCTCAACAGGCTGATGCCACTGTAGTACAGGCTGTGAAATCTTCTCACATGCCAGCATTTGCTTTTTTAAAGGTCCTTCCTACACAGTGGCACAGACTCCTTCAGGCTTTTCACTCAGTGCTCTGTTGTAAGCTAATAGGAACAAAACAACGATGGGAAGTTGTGCAGCAGAGGTGCAGAGAGGCTCACAGACAGGGCAGCTGTCAGAGGGGTTACAGGCAGTGTTGCTTACAGGGGAACTTCCCCAGAGTGATCAGATTTGGATCACTGAACAACTGTGACACCCAAGGGAGCGCTGCTAAAATCCCACTGTTCTTGTCGTCCCTAATACCGAGGAGGTGATGACCCAACACTGCTCTTAAGCTGAATTTTTTTGCCCAGGGAAAAAGATGCTCCAAGAAATCAGAGTCTTTTTTGTCTGCATGTTTGCTGTGATGAGTCCCATGATTTAAATCACAGTTAATCAATCTTAAGGCATGAATTGGGATATTATGTTATTGAATAGAGCAAGAAGACAGCCTTTCTAGCCCTTGAGAATTTTAAAGATTCAAAATCCAGGAACACAATCTAGAAATCTAAACGTTATAGGGCAGGAGGTTCTGAGGGTGATCTGAGGATGCTTTTTCCAGGACAAGTTAAAACTGAATGAAACAAAAACCTGGGAAAAAAGTCAAAGAAAAATAACTGAATTCTTTCAGAACTCAGGTAGAATGGCTGGGTTTGAAATCTGGCTGCAATTTCTAGGATGTTGTGCATGTTATTCCGTGTGACTCAGCAGCATTTCAAGCATAAAACATTTCAAATTGAGAGAAAAATGTTACTGAAAGGAGGGGATGTGAAAGAGCATTGAATTTGGGTTTTTTTTCCTATTTTTTAAAAAAATCATATTATTTATTTTGATCTTGAAAACGCGTCGTTTCTTTTTAGAGAGCCGTGTTCGGAAGGGAAGAGCAATCCCTCCCCAGCTAGTATTTAGCATTGTTCCTACCTGCTAATTAAGTGAAGGGACTGTCAGGGAGCCTGACAGACACATCCATAATCCCTACTTGAGAGCGTTTCAGCAGAGCTTTGTCCCTAGTCCCATCACACACTCACGTAACAAAATGGCTCTGTGGCATAATGACAGCCGTGTGCCAGCGCTGTCTGCGAGGAAGGAGACGGAGAAGGAAGATATTCCAGGCTTTCATGTTGGCACCCTCCTGATGAGTAATTCAGACAGTTCGGAGCCTCCTCATGGTCCTCTCCATCACCCCCACCCCTCTGTTCCCAGCAGCACATTTTGTCTCCTTCGGGAGTCACACCAGCCTCTCCAAGCTAAATGGGACATTATGGTACATGATGTTAGATTAATTGGCTGAAAAAGCATCCCCGGCATGAAGGGAGGTGGAGAGGTTGCTTGTCAGAAGTGTCGTTCTGTCACACTGAAAATCGTAGAAATGGGGAAGGGAAGGATCTGAGTGAAAATGAAGGATCCAGATGAAAAAGGGTTGTAAATGAAAACAAAATTCTTGTTTGGAAGTGGTTGGCAGTGACGGGGGAAGAAAGGAGGGACTGGGGAAGGGAGGGAAAAGAAAGATACAGCATCCTGGAGGTGTGTGATGGTTGTCACCAGGGCATACAGGGATCTGAGCAGATGTCCTCAGCTGCTTCTGCCTCACACCAGTGGAGAGGAGCCCTCCCCTACCACAGATAGACTCGGGCAGGGGTCAGATGGGGCCCTGGAAGTGCAGGATCCTGAAGTGGGGCGGGTACTGAAGAGGAGAAATGAAGTGCTGCAGGAGCCTAGGAGCTGATCCTGTGCTCCAGCACCAGGCAGCCATCATGTGGAGAATTTGCACTGGATAAACCATCCATTGGTGCCCCTGGATAAACCATTCCTTGGTGCTCCTGGGTAAACCATTCCTTGGTGCCCCTGGGTAAACCATCCCTTGGTGCCCCTGGGTGAACCATCCTTTGGTACCAGCTGATCACTGCAGCTCCTGCTGTAGCCGTGGCTGCATCCCAGAGGTGTCTCCTGCTACTTCTCGTGGTTGGCTGTAGTAGAACCCATACAAAAGTCTCTCCTCTTGGTTGCTTTTCTTCCATGAATGTTGCCACAAGAGCGCTGCTCTCTGTGAAGCTCAGTTGAAAATGTCTGAGTGCTGCCTTGCAAAATGTGCTCACAGTCACCAGAATCATTTGAGGGGCTCCTTGCTAACTCAGTCCAAACTCTTCCATAAACTTGGAGTTCAGTTCTTTCTCACTAATCTTTGGGGGGCCAACATCCTGAGGTCTGTTTTTTTTTTTCCCCATTAAACCCTTCCTATCACCATATTCTCGTTGTTCTGGGGGCCTCCCCTGTGTTGCCAATTTGCTTTTTCCTCTGTTTTCCACCCACATCATTTTCTCCTTTTTGTCCACAACGAATCTGTAGAACTGATATTTTAATTTCTCTTCTCTTTTTTGAGTTTTAATTTCTTCTATGCTTTACACATGCAGAATGGTTTTGGTATAACTCACCGCAAGGACTATTTTGGTTACTGATTTTCAAGAGAGACTTAAATACCTGTGGTAGCAAAAAATCTGAGATTCCCTTCATGGGAATTCTGGGCTTGTTTTGGTACTTGAAATGCTGATGCTTTATAGAAATATGTTGTCTCATTTATTTTGACTGACACTGGCAGACGTGAAGCTCCCGTGCAATAATTAAGACTATTTCTACATGCAAGCTAATTTTTCTTGTAGCCTACATTTGGTGTTCAAAAAGAAATATTTTTTTAAAATCTTAATTTCATGCCAAATATTTCATGCTGAAATACAACAGATGAAGCAAAATTACTTCTTTCATTCAGTTCTGCTGCTGATTTTCCTCCCTATATTGGGACCAGGTGCTGACTTCCTAGATAATAACATCCAATAATGTCAGCAAATAGGAGCTGGCTATTGGAGAGGAAAAATAAAAGCAAAAATATTCCAGTGGGAAGGACACAGACAGACTGAGAGCTTGGAGGAAGTGTTGAAAATGCTTCTCTGGAGGGTCTCAAATACAGGTTAAACAAATGTTTCATTTTAGCTTCATTAGAGTTTGTGTCAGGACTAAAGGAGAAATTTCTGGCCTCATGCTCACGTTTTTTGCACCTCTGAATCAAACAGATCACAGTGGCAGGAGAAAGAGAAATTATCTTCTCCCAGGGTGTGAGATCAAGGTGGAGCTCCCTTCTTACCTTAGTGCCAAGTCACAGATGCCTCTTTGTTCTGTCACATTGCTGCAACATCTCACGAGGAGATCTGTTGATAAAAAAACAACAAAAAAAAGAGACAAACAAGCAGAAGTGTTTGCAAACTGAGATGGGCACATTAAAGCATCTCTGGGATGGATTTCTCCCTGTGCTTTTTGTGGACCATTTGTTTCCTTTAATTGGAGCGTGAAAGGACTGAGCATGTCCAATGCAACTTCCCCATGCTAAGTACCACCTGTCAGGGAAATAAAGACGCTCTATCAGTCACTTTTCCTTGGAGATTATAAGTTTTTCTGAAAGACATGCTGGCACACACCCACACTGCTCCCCTCCACTGCAATCTCTTCCCATCCAGACTGCTGTGTGACTATGAGCAGGAACAACACAGAAAATCCATCCATCCATCCATCTCAATAGTATTTCAAATCTGAAACTTAACCCACAAATAAGTGACTTACCCCTGGCACCTTCCCAGTAATTGGACTCAATTTTAGAACACTTTCAGCACTAACACCTGAATAAAAGGGCAGTAGCTATAAATAAATCAGGATCGAAGATACTATTAGAAGATGTTATTAGAAAGACGAAGGTAGATTAAGTGGAAGGGACAAAAAAAATACCAGCCCAGCCACTCCAGCATAAACAAAATAGAGTAAAATTAGAGCTGGCTGTAGGCAGAGCTTCGGATGACTGGGGAGTGCATTTGCAGCCTGCTGAGCAAAGGCAATTCTGCCCCCACACTGACGCACAGAAAATTTGGATTAATTTCAGTCCAGACAGGTAGTGCAGCTGCAGTTTGGGGCTGATAGCTCGGTGAAAAGGCAAACCAGAGGGCTGATGCAGACCTGAGTATTCTGCACCTGCTGGGTAACAGAGATATAACTGCTGGAAAAGGGGCAGCCAAAATGCGTCTCTTAAGCAGCACACAGCGTCGGAGCAGTTTTAGCACAGCTTCCACAACGAGGGGTGTGATGTGAAGCTGCTGTGAGGACCAAGGCAGCAATCAGTTTTCCCTGTCTTTGAGCTTCAAAGGGAAGCAATAGGATTTTTTAGGGAGGCTCCAGGATCAGCTGGATAGACATCTCTGGGGGTGGGGTGATTTGGGTCTGTCCTTCCTTGGTCGTGTTTGGGGTGACATTTTCAAGATGCCTGCTGAGTTTGTGTGGTGTCTGTGCTGGGACGGGGCTGCCAGACACCCTGAGTCCTTCCCTGGGGAAAAAAGGTGGGCACCATGGCCTGTGGAGGCTGCCAGGATGTTATGGGACCCTGAGCTATGCACAGGTTGGATTAAATCCAAGATCCACCCACCCTAGGAGGCTGATGCCATCTCCTCCATACAAACTGCTCCTGGGGTCTCCTGTCACTCCTGCTCTCCATTTTACAGCACATTTGCAGCTTGTGCCCAGGCAGTACCAGCAAATGAGCTCTTTGTCTTCCTTGCTTTGTATCAGCATTATTTTTTTTTTATGATTAAGGTCCAGCCACAAATCAGACCCTCACTGTATTTGCTGTTTGCCATTGTTCAATAGTTTTATTCCATTTTAAGATTTGAGGAAATAGAAATCCTTATGGTCAAGGTCCCTTGACTAAAGAACTTTTTCCATTAAAAAAAAACAAGTCTCTTTAAAATGTGTTTGTTTTGACATGGCAGAAGATTTCCTCTGTGAAGATCAGAGAATAGGAATAAATATGGTAATGCAGTGTAAATATCTAGGGGGATAAGACAGAAGAAACAGGAATTTCTCTGATTGAAGAGTTTCCTCCACCAAGGAAATGAGAAGAGTTGCTTTGCACATCACTGGAAGTAGATTTTTTTTTTAAACAAAGAAAAACTTTATTCTTTAAAGTATATCGCCACAAAAATGAATTTTGGACAGCAGTTTGTACCATATAGGTCAGCTGCTAAAAATATATATCTTAGAAGTGAACTTTCCTTCTGGTTTTATACAGTGGCACAGCCAATCACAGCAAATGTTAACCACAAAGTACCGAATCCCACAAAACCCAGACAGCTGAATGCTTTGCGAAGTGAAAGGAAGAAAATTCCTCAAGCCCATTGGCAACAAAACTTTTTTTAACCTTTCTTATCCATTTTTCTTAGGGCATGGGCATTGTTCTGTGTCTTTCTGACCTTTCAAATCTGTAGGGAGTACAAAAGGAGGAGGAGGGACAGCTGACATTGTGACCAGTGCTTCCTTCTCTGTCACCTCTTTGCTCTCCTTATTTATGTCCCTGTCAGAAATTGTGTTGCAAAGCCCTTCCAAAGAGCTCTTTTATTGAAAGATTCTTAAATACTTTTAAAAAGCTGAATTACCAGAGCTCTGGGTGTACATGCATCTTCAAGGGAAATGAGCACATGGAAAACACCTGTCATTATCTCAATGAATTTTTCCTGTATCAGCATTGTTCAGGTAGTTTATATCACAACAAATGAGATGCCAATTTGAGAACACATATATTTAATTACAAAACTGATTTTTTTTTTACTCTGCATTTCTGATTGTAAAGGTGCTTTTCTTTGCATTTTACTTTTATTGCTTTTGGATAAACTACGGCTTCTGTGGACTGTTCTCAGCAACGATCTGATTAGTTCATCCAACGATTTGCAACGTAATCCATGGGGTCCCAGTCTGAAGTCAGGAAACCCAGCAGGAGCAGGGTCAAAATCATGATATGGGGAAATACAGCTGGTGGGTGAGGTGTTGCCCTTTAGGCACTGGGCAGGTTTTTTCAGTTGTTTTTGCTCCATGCCTCCTTGGGATGGGATTTGTCCCCAGCAGTTGGGCTGGTTGTAGCTGTGTGTTTTCAGGGACTGCATTCGTGCGAGGTGCTGCTGAGCCAGCTTTTGTTTAACCTGGCACAAACCAGGCCTTTTAGAGAAGGCTGTTGCGGGCTTAAATCAAGAGAAAAGCAGGCAGGATAGAGCTGTGAATGAGCCTGGGTCACAGGCTAGTAGCTGTAAGGAAATTTTTACAGTGCTGCTAAAAATCCATTACACACAGTCACGCAGAGAAGTGGTTGCATTTACGTGCAGGTGCAGTCTCCATCAAGAATATCTGAATGTTCTCTGTACAGGGGCTAAGAACTCTCGCAGAATTGTTGGACATGGAAGAAAATAACTCTTTCTCACTCAACCTCTTTTTTGAACCTTTACTATTAATCTTGAATTTATTCTCAAAGCTCCTACCATCTCTCAGATACAGCAGAGACCAAAAGAATGGTAAACATGATCATACAACATCCATATCCAGTGAAATATTTGTATTTGCCTATGTATGAGCTTATTTATCTAAGTTAAATAGTTATTTATTTATTTTTCAGGCAGAAGAAAAGGGAACATGAAGATGTTTAGGCAGCTGAATTCAGGAAGGAGTCATCTATGGTCCTTTTTAAGCTATTGGGAAGAAAAGAGCTGCAAATAAGAGATTTCTGTCTTTTGATTGTAGAGGCACCCCAGCAATGGGGGAGGTAGCTGAATGTGATAAGCTCAACCACGCTTAGCAAATGGTTTGAAATTGGTGTGGAGCTGTGTAATTATGAAATTTAGAGCTAAAATCAGCATAAGGACATTGTGTCTTTGAAAACACAGTCCTGGGCACCAGATATTTATCCTGAGAGAATTAGGCTTATTCCATTAGTGCTATCGGCATTAATTGGGGTAGTGGGCTGAAATGCTCACAAACTGCTCTGCAGGTTGAGCATTAGAGGTGCCTGCAGTGTTTATGGGGATAAATGAGGAGGGGGAGATGAAACAGCTGTGGTGTGGTCAGTGAAAAGTTGTTCTCTTTAACTCTCTGCTTTTAGCAAAGCAGATCCATCTGATTGCTCCAATTGTCCAACCCTTGCTGCCATATGGAATGTGTTGTTTTCCTACTGTTGTAGTTCAAGAGTAGATTAAATTCAAAGAGTAATTGTGCTACCTCAACACTGGGGACACCAATGTTCTCCCTGACACCCTTATATATGTTATTGATCCGGAATGTATAGGGGATTCCCATTACCAAAACTGTGGTAATTCAATTAATTGAAGGGCATTTCAGCAAATATGATATAACACTCTATTGAAAGAATAGATTTCTTTCTAACAAAAGCTGTGTTTGTTTTGAGCCGCTCAATTTGAGCACTGCACAATAACACCTGGAATGTTTTGGGCCATGTCAGCTGAGAATAAAATTGGCCAAGAGAAAGTTTTTGGCCTCATTGGTAGATGTCAGCATTTGAATTTCTGTGACTTGGAGCACTAGTGTTTGGGCTGGGATGAAAGGGTTGAAAAGGCTGTGGATTTTTGTTGTTCTCTGGAAGGTTTAAGCATTCTAATCGTGTTGTGCTCCTCTGAGACTTTGTCTGGCTGCAAGAGAAGAGTTGAGGAATCCTTTTGTTCCATCCCATTCCTGCTGTGTAAGGGAGGGCTCTCTAGCTGTGCTTGGAAGCGGCTCTGAAGGGAGCATGGAAAGTGTCCAGAAGAGCCAGAGGGGAAAGGACAGCTTGTCTGCTGAAGGGCACCACACACAGGTGCCAAGAGGAGTCTTGTTTGCTGAACTGGCTTTGATACGACTCCAGATCTGTGTTGGGGGAAATAAACAAGAGCACCACGTGCACTCCACTTCCCTCCAAGTGTTATGTGACTGTGTCACCTGTCTTTTGAATCTTTGCAAGGTTTGCTGATGTCCTTGAACTCCATACCCACTTCTCTTACCCCATCTAAATGGCCTTGTGCCGTCTGGTGCAGCAGAAGCTCATGGTGTAGTCTGTGCATTTCAGAGCAGACAATCCCATCAGAAATTTCCACAATACCATGACAGCAGTTTTCTGATTTCATTTAAATTACAGAATTGCTTCCTGTTTTGAAAGAAAACTGGAAAGGACGTTGTTCTGGAGGTGGATTGGTCTGGTTCAGCTTGTTAAAGACACAGCTTTGAGAGTGGGCTGTTCAAAGCCACTTCCAGGCAGCTTCACTTGACTGCAGAGTAGTCTGGGCCCAAGTTCTGACTCATGGGAAGATGATTTTCCATATCCTGCTGGGTCTTGAACTGAAAATACAGATGACCCCAGAGCTCGTCCCAGACATAAATTATGGTTGGTGTAGTAACAGGTGTGTAGCTTCACTGTACAGTAGAGAGGTATGAATTAAGAACTGGACAATGGAGGGGAAGTTTGGCCAAGCTCTCACAGTTAGTCACAGGATGAGTACATAAGCTGATAGATTCAACTCAGGAGAAAACAGGATATGAATGACTAGACAAAAATGTTACACCCACTCCCTGTCAAGACCATAAATCTGGTCCTAGAAATTGGAATGAAAATCTACCAGTCCAGGCTCAAAATCCACTCAAGGATTCTTCCAGTGGAGTGATGAGTGTCTGTTGTTTAATATAGTGAGTTAAGAAATATTGCCTGTGCTGGTAAGTGGAATACTGAAGGTTGGAATAAGAATTTAGAACCTGTCTGAGCCCTCTTAGAAGATTTGAGTCGATCAAAAGGTTGCTTGGTGTTTATCCAAGGATAAGAACATACAAGAACTCTTTCCACATTGTATCTGCCTTGAGGCGAATTATTCACTGACACAAAATATGGCTGTTCAGCTCTAGTGCTGTTCTCACTGTTGCCAGGATATACTGAAATCCATCAGCTCTTTAATGAAGACAGAAGTACTGCAGAACTCCTTGATTTCAGCCTGGCCCTACCAAACTCATGCTCTGTAGCTTAAACTCATGGCCCAGACCTTAACAGCATTAGAGAGACATAATTCATCATTTCATGGGAAGAGGTCTGTTCACAGTCTTTGGTTTTGTCTCATCAGTCATTTGCAAACAAGTTCTTCAGCCCCACATTGCATAAACCTGTACACACAAACTATATCTGTATATCCATATCAGCAATCCACACCCTGATGAAAAGGGTTAAAACTCCAACTGTGTGAGCAAGGCTCCCTTGACTGACAAAAAAACAAAACCCAAAAACCCCACGAAAACCTAAACAAAATAAAAGAGGATAAATTAGTTGGATAATTGAATTTCAGTGTTGTTGTACCTTTTTCTTAACGGAGATGGGTTCAAGTTCAGCTCTTGCAGGCTTTTCAATTCTTGGTGTTATATTTGTCTTTCACATTGGCCGCCTAAGGGAATGTGGTACCCTGTGTTCATCCAAAAGCAAAAGATATCACTTTTTATGGTCAGTCTGTAAAATCATCTTTGGAGTCCTTGCACGACCATTGAAAAGAGAACAGAGAGGGGATCAGTGTCTTTCTAACTAGGGCTGGTAGATGGCTCCAGGTGCCATCACATCACTGGGACACAAAGCCAGGAAGCAGCTCACCAAGTGATGTTGTGTTGGGTTGTGTTGTCACAACACCACAGGCAAGAGCTGGTCACTGATGGGAGGCTGCTTGTGCCAACCCTGTATTGCTGTCTTGGGAAATAACATGACAGAATAATATTACACAGCCATTTTACAAGCAGCAAGGTGGAAACAATGCAGCAGCGAGGGCTGAGGGGAGATGAGAGCTGAAGTGTTTCAGATTATCCTATAGAGAACAAATGTGTTTGATACACTATTCACACTGTCTCCTATGAAAGTTTAATGTCTTGGGGGTGCCAGCTCTGCACAGATCTGTGACTGTAATCAAGCCACAAGCAGTGGCTGTGTGAAGGATCTTGGAAAAGTTTCTTGGCATCTCCAATGGATGTGTTGCAAAGCTATGACCCATTTTTCAGTCACTGGTTTGTATTTGATAACCATGAAGCCCTACAGAGTAGAGAGGGAAAAGAAATGAGGTTGCCTGAGCTGAAAGAAATGGCTGTGTGAACCAAACCATTGTGAGGTTTTATATCATGATTGCTTCTCTCTGGAAAACTCTGCCAAGTCTAAAATAATTTCCATAATAGCGTGCATTGCTGATATAAAACAGATAGAAAATGCAGCGTTTCTTTCAACTTTTCAACTTGCAACTTCTTTCAACTTCTACAATACATCAAATTCCTTTCAGGATATAACTACAACCTGTTTATCAATGACAAAAAGTGCCCTTTTGGGGTTCTTCCTATCAGCACCCTAAGCAGAGATAAATTTTCTAATGAACCATTCAGTACAATCACTTTGAAACTACCCATTAGCTGACAGATTTTACCTGCAACAGACCTGAGTAAATTCTCAACTGGTTTTTTTTTTCTTTTTTCCATTCTAAATGGATTTTAGTGGCATCTCTTGACTCTTGTTGGCAGGAATGCAGATATTTACCATCTGTTCAAATGCACATTGGCCATGGTAAACAATTCAGACATTCCCCCAAGCAATGGGCATGGGGACGTAACCAACACTGGCTGCTGGCTCTTCCTGCAGCTCGAGTGCAGGCAGAGGACAACGCAGTCAGGTGAGTTGATGGCACTGAGCTGAAGAACAGAACACCTCTCCAGGGTGGATTCAGAAGAAATGAAGTTATGAAAGTATTAATGATCAGATCAGAAGATATTTGGTTTTGGCTTAAACAATTGCTTTCTGTTTCGATATGTGTGGTGCCCAGCACGTCTTTCTGGGGAGGTATAGGACAGAGTGAAAATGAAAGGGGATTGCTGTGTGGAAATGAGCTTCAGAAGCTGTAAGACCATGTCAGAGCAGCTCATAGTGCTGTGTTTAAGATGCACTGCTCAGGGATAGCTGCAAGAAAACACATTAACTCTGTAAAGTGTTTAGCTGAACCTGCTCCTTGCTGCAGTCTTCCAGCTGTTGACTTTGTCCATGGAGGGAGGCTGTGTTTCGGTTGTGCTCCCAGCAGCCGATTTCCAGCCAAACCCGTCGCAGTCGGTGGACCTGAATCGAGATTTGCTCATGAAGGTGCCCATGCTGTTCAGAGCTGCATTTGCAAGTGCATGTGGGGAATTTAGAAGGTTGCTGCTGGGAGGAGTGAGTGTCTCTCAGTGGTGTCTCTGCTCCAGAAACAACAACTGCTGCCTGTGCGTTTTGTGTAGCAGCGTCTCAGATTAAGTCTCTGCCACTCATGGTGTATTTGCTTTGTGTTTTGCAGAACTTTCCGTCAGGAGTCACACAGTATGTTTGTTCCCCATAGCATGAAAGCGTGGCATCTTACTGCTTTTCCCTGGAGCAGAGTAACACATTCATTTTTAATTGTTGACCACTCTATCAGAAATCCTATTTCCCAGAGTTTAATTGTTTTGCATGATGTTTAATTCATGGCTTCCCTACAGAAATCAGCTGTTAACCTTTTTTTTAAAAAAAAATGTATTATTTAGTATTTATTTATTATTTAGCAATAACATTTTTAATTGTACAGGATGATATAATTTATTTATATTTGCACTATAAAATTCTGTGTCTTGGTGGTCCATCTCGCTTCCATCCTTTCTTTTTTACTTACAATAGTGAAGAATAATAAAAGCTGTAGAAATGTTACTATAAAGGTTTCCAGAACAAGTTTTTGATATAAGATGTTCTTCTACAGGACAACGTTGAAGACACATTTAAATTCTCCTGGAAATGCTAAGCCAATGCTTAAGAGCTTTTGGAAATCAGGGCATAGGTGAATATATTTTTCATTCTTTCTGGATATGCTTTATTCCATATTCTTACAAATGAGCTGCCCTACAGGAAAGTTCAGTGGCAAAACTGAAGCCAAAGTTTCAGAGGATTTGCAGAAACAAGAATTCAGAGTTTCTGCCAGAGACCTGACACGACTGGTGATGTTCATCCAGCCAGGAGACCGTGCCATCCAGAATGTGTCTAGCTGAATTTCACACACAGCAAAAGTGCCTTTGGAAATGTTCCAGGACAATAATTATTGGATACCAGGGAGCTGCAAATAAGTGCTAAGAAATGAGGAAACACAGCACCAGCGCAGATCACATCCCCGCTTCTGGCTGCCCAGAATGCCCTTTGCTTTAGCTGCCACGCCAAAAATCTCCATCTTTTCTTTCCAGCTCTCAACAAACATGGAGCAAGATGAAAGGATTGGGTGCTGGGGGATATTTTGTAGTGTCCCCAAGTCCTAAAGCTCCTTCCAAACCCAGAGACCAGGCAGAGGCTGCAGGAGTCCCACTCTCAGCAGAACAAAGCTCTCCCATGACGTACAGCCCGAATCCAGCTGTCCCCGCAATGCTGCTCATGAGGGACAGGGTCCAGCCGCTCAGGCAGAGATCCAGGGGTGGATTTCAGCACAGGGGGTGTGTTTGTAAGATTCATATCAGCAACATATTCCTTACCTTCTGTGGACAGACAATTATATACATGGAAATACATATATTTTTGTTTGATGGGGCTGTGAGGCCACCATTTATTTTCCTTCTTTCCCGGGAGAGGGGTGGACACAAGAAAGCAAGCCAGGATGGATGTTTCTTTGTAACCACTGGACTTCTCCTGTGGCTGATCCTGTGCCCTTCCATCTCTTACATTTACAAACTATCCCCCATGTTATCCTCACCCACACAGGGAGATGTCATTGTTTCCCTGCTCTGAGTGGGTACTGTCATGTCAGTGCATACTCAGGGGAGGAAGCGCTACATCTGGGAAAAAATCACTTTACAGTGGAGGAATCACAAGGCTTTTAATGATGAAAACAGAAAACAGTGTAAAGCTTTTTGCTGAGTGTGTTTGGTTTAAAAAAAAAATTTCCATCAAATCCTGAGGGAGCAGAGCAGCACTTCCTTTCCTAATTTTTAATATCAACCTTGGCAGTGAGGAAGACTGAATGGATAAAGCAGTTACAGGAAAACTCCAATTCAGTAGGAAATGGAAAAAAAAGAACGACTACAGCAAAAACCCTGGTCATTTCTAAGAGATAGGATATCTGATACAGCTGCTGCTCTTTCAAGAACTACTTAAAAGCATTTTTGACTATTTTTCTCTGGAAAATACTTCAATCAGCATATATTAAAAAGAAAGCCTTTCTTCTCTCTTTCACTTTCTTCCTTCTTTCTTCCTTCTACCACAATGTAAATTCTACTGCAAAGGAAGGAGAAAAAAAATCTGTATAGCACAAATGACTCTCACTTCAAGCAAATATTGCCATAAGTAATTATGCTTCTCTCTGTTCTTGTTTCAGACATACTGATGTTACGAATGAATTAACCAAGGAACAAAATGCTTCACTGCCAACTGAGAGCTAATCCTTGAAGTTTAGTGCTATTACACTTAAAGTATTTCTGTTGGATCTCAAACCACGACATTCAGAGGAGCTGATACCAGTGAAGGAGACGCATTTCTTGTCAAGAAAGAGTCTGACGATTCCTTTGCTCTGAGGAAATTTGAATGAAGAAACACTTGGGTTGGAAACATGCCTATTCTACTAAGACAAAGTTAAATAATGGGTTGAGGAAAGCAAATGGAGCTAGAAAACATGGCAAAGAAAAACTGTAATTTTTTATCTCAAAATTCAAGTTTTTAATTTTTTCCATGGGACTCTCTGACCATCCATCCTTCCTGGGACATTACTTCTACGCTTTACCTGGGAAACTCCTGCAGAACAAAGGGTTTGTCTTGCTTGATTGGGCTGGATCTGCTTGTGCTTTCCAGTGGTTCCCTTGGTGACTCTGGAGATGTTTGTGCTTTGCGGCTGGAGCACCTGCAGGACAGTGACCGTCTTCTAGGCTGGAGCCCAGTAAGGTGCTGGCCCTGCCACAGATTTTGGGTATGGCATGGGCCCCAAATCCCTGGGTCTGTGCCTCTTCATAGCCCACTTCAGGGGCTCTTCATTGTACTTATGGTCCCTATGGAGTTCTGTGAGGAGCCGTTGTTTTGCTTTAGAAATGAGGATGGGAAGAGTTTCAAGTAGCAAAGAGCTGAAGAACAGGTCAGGATCGTCTGACAAGAATTTGTGGTCAGAGAAAAGGCTGGTGTTTGCTGCATGAGCTGTCTGTGGTCGCTGCTCTCACCGTCTGCTATTGCAGGTAGCTGCATGTCAGGATGTACCTTCAACACCCCCAGCCTGCCTGAGTTGTGCTTATACACTTATTAAACGATGGTGTGCATTTGTACTCAGACTATTATAAATCCATTACTTCCCTGAGGCCAGAGGAAATGATTTTAAAATGTGAGGTTTTTCTACTGGGAATCGAGAGATAAAAATACTAAAGCTCTGTACTTGGCCTGCGCAGATCAATGTAATGCAATAACTGGGAAGACAAACCAAGCTTAAAATATTACAAATGTGATTGCATGAAAGCTTAACTTGACATTGAGTAATTATCGCTACAAAAGTCTCCTAAACCACTCTAAGAAAAAACAAAACCAAAACCAAAACCAAGCACAGAGCTTGGCAGTAAATCATAAAAGAGAAATAACTGTGTGTGTACTTGGAACAAAAGTCTGAGTAATATAATTGCACAGTAGTGAGTGAAACTTCAAATTCGTCCTTCACTTTTTCAATACAATGGAGAAGTGTAGATGAAAAGTCTTGGGATGGGAGATATCAAGAGGTTTTGAAAATTATTTTTCCACTAAAAGTTTCACAGAGATTTCTTTCTTCATTGGTAACTGTTTCTCTGTCAGGAGAAAGTAATTGTTTGGAGCAATTAGTTCCAAACCTGACAATTGCTATTTGTGACGGGAACAATGAAGAAAAGGAGAACAAGAATCTTCAAACAGGATTCAAAACCAGTAATTAAAGTTCCTACCAAGTTCAGAAGCTGGTGCTAGATTGAACTAAGGCACAACCATTATCCAGTGACCAAAAAGTTTTACCTGCATTTTCAGGACAATGAGATAATATTTCATCCCACCACGGTCATGATGTACCAGTTAGTGAATCTTCTCATTTTTTTTCATGAATTTATATTAAGCAGAAAATAAATACTAATGAAATGTTCCATTTTCTGAAGCACTGAGCCACTTATAGGAATAATTTTTTGGGGGAGGAGTAGGAAGTAAGTTTGTATCTTAGACTTCTGTCATTATTTCACTTGAGCAGATGGAAGCTCAGCCACTTGTGATTGAATCACTAAAATGAGAGGACACCACTGAAATGATGGTCACCCATTTGCTCAATTCTATTTGAAGAAAATTAGCAATGGTTAGTGATGGCTGTGAGTTTCCTGAAAAGAAAGAAAAGAGGACTTTCCCAATAATTCCCATCACTGCAGGTTGTATCCCCACATTGCATGTGTTCATGGCCAGGGAGCACTGATTCTCCATTTCTACTTGGGATACATTCCTGAGCTGTCCAGTATCCACAAATATACAAATCCCTTGGAATCTAAATTGTGCCACAGTTTATGCCCAAAGAAATTATTTCTTTAAGTATTGCAGGTACCTAACCCGGAGCTCTACAGCAAGAAGAGTCAAACAGAGGTTGCTCAAAGTACTCCTAACACGTGGAATCACCAGCAATGGGACCCTGACCACCTTTGTATTCTCAACATGGAAAGTGTGTTCCTGGTTTTGGAACGCATCAGTAGCTGCATAAATCCATTTGGGATTGACAAGGGTTGGATTCAGGTCCCTGTTGTAGGGTGGGGTGAAGCTCACAGTCTGGAAGTGCCCAGTTCTCTTGGCTATTAACCAATGTCAGCTGTTTCAGGTGCTGTCTGAGGAAGTGGCCAACTTCCACTGTCCCTGGGTGATGAAGAATGCAGCTTCTTTCCAAAGCACAAAAATGTAGTTAAAAAAAAAAATTAAATCTGCCAAACCTATGAAATACTACTCCTCAGATCTTCAATCAGCTTCTCAGTGCTCCGTTTCTAATTATTTGCCATCTGGTGCAGCCCCTTCTCTTCCAAAGCAACATGGAATATTCTTCTAGAGCAGGCACACTCAGCAGTGCTGCCTGAACATTAACTGCTTCTGACTGGCGATCCTGGGGAGCCTGATTGTTTGAGGCAAATCTCCTCCCCAGGGATGGCAGGATTTATTCCCTGCATCTGGGCTGCAAGTTTTTTTTGGGGGGAGAGGAAAAAAAAATGCTTCTGTGTCATTTATAATGGATTTCATTCCAATAAACAGCCATCTTCTGGTGTATTATGACCATGGCTTATCAAATAATAAACCCCTGTCACTCTGAATTGCTGGGAGTGGGACCAATCCAGCCAGCGTTGATTTCTGTGTCCACTTTGTCATGCCATGCAATCTGCAGTGGTTTGGTGTGTGTGGGAGTCATGGCTGTGAGCAGAGAAGGACCTCCCTGAGCCCCAGGGGAGCTGCAGGGAGAAGGGGGAGTGATTCCTCAGGTTCTGATCCTTTGTACACCATCCCACTCTAAGTGCTACCTCATGTTCATTAGGGATGATCACAAAGCCATATGGCCAAACAAATGCAATGCATATCTCGGCACGTTGGCAGAATGAGTCCTTGTTAATTCTGTCTCCTTTCCCACCCTCTCCCTGGGAGAGAGGATAGTGAGGAGGCTGGTTTTACTGCGCTGAAGAGATGACAGACTTGATAACTTTAGTATGGAGCATTTCCAGAGCTTAACAATGAATGGCACAAGCTTTCTGAGGGGAGAAAAAAATAGGCACAGATTTTCAAATGCATCAGCAGGTTGCAAAAAAATGTGCTGATTAGCCATTTGTATATTTGACTCGGGGTGGTTGGGACACGAGAGATCTCAATTTGATTTCTATCCCTGCAACGTTTTCCCTGTGTGACCTTATTGTACCTTTTAATGCCTCTGTGCTTGGCTTCTCCTGCTTTCTCCCTAGGGCAGGAAGTGGGTCTTGGTACACATGTGTTTATATGATACATGCTGCTTTTGGTTGGGATGGAGTTGGTTTTGTTCATAGGAGCTGGTGTGGGGGTGCGTTTTGGATTTGTGCTGGAAGCAGTGTTGATAATTCTGGGATGTTTTGGTTAGGGCTGAGCAGGGCTTACACAGGGCCAAGGCCTTTTCTGCGCCTCACCCCACCCCACCAGTGAGGAGGCTGGGGGTGCACAAGGAGCTGGGAGGGGACACAGCCAGGACAGCTGACCCCAGCTGACCCAAGGGATATCCCAGGCCATGTGTTGTCGTGCTCAGCATATAAAGCTGGGGAAAGAAGCAGAAAAGGGAGGACATTTAGAGTGATGGATTTTGTCTTCCCAAGTTACAGTTCTGTGCGTTAGAGCCCAGCTTTCCTGGGAATGCTGAACACCTGCCTGGCTGTGGGAAGTGGTGAACGGATTCCTTGTTTTGCTTTGCACGTGTGCACAGCTTTTGCTTTACCTGTTTAACTTCAGAAAATTCAGATATTCAGATACTATTTCAAGGTGGATTTCAAGAGTTAATGACAGCAGGTTATGTAATGACCTGGAGGGGACTGGGACAGTCCGGTGGTGCTGGACTTGTCTGGCCTTGGGCCTGGCTTCCTCCCGTGGCAGGGTTTGTTCAGCTGCAACCCTGCCATCACTCCCTGTTATCCATGGCAGGGCACAGCCTGGAACCCCTGAGGAAGTGTTTCTTTCTGTGATCCAAGGTGATGGAGTGCTCATAAATATTTTACTATGGTGTTTTTGAAAGTTCAGCTTTCAGATATATTGGTAAATGTGAGGAATTATTTTCCTCAAGACTTTTTTTTTTCCCTGCTGTTATTCTCAACATATTAAATGAATCAGTTCTGATTTATGGTGATTCTTGATCTGCTGAAACCACTGTGCTCATCTCTTTTGTCAGGTCCAGGGCTTGAGTGTGTTCTCTCCAGAGCCTCCAAATGCCTGTAGGAGTGCACCTCTTACACCATTTCCTCTGTAGTAGGACAGATGAGTAAATTTGAGCAAACCTCCTATTTGAAACAGACCCCACAGAAAGGAATAAAAATGTCATCATCAGCAAGAGTAAACTGCTCTCACAAATAACAGCAACAGAGTCTTAAAGCAAAGGTTGGCTGTGTCTATATAGAGAAAATACTTAGTGTCTGGGTGATATACAAGGCAGCTTATCTCTTTGAGAGCAGGAGACTATAAAAATACAATTGCCAGAACGAAAGAAAATTGAAGCTGATTGCCATAGCAACAAAAGAATTACATTGATGAAACAGAAGCACATAAAATGCTTGTATGCTACATTAAAGACAAAGCAATCAAAAGTAAACAAGAGAGGATTGAAATTTGCTTGGCTAAAGCTGGAAATGACAAATGTTACCAGGTGATGGAGGCAGAAATGAGCCCACAAGGAAGGAAAGGGCATCCCTGAGGAGGAATTTATTCCCCATTTCCTCTGTGAGCAGGACAGCGGGGACCTGGGAATACAGCTATGGGCACTTCCCAGGCTGTGAAGGCAGTTTGTGGGAGCAGATTCCCCATCAGGTGGTCAGTAACAGCAGTTTTCATCTGTGCCTTTTGCACTGATCTCCATGACTTTCTTCCCAATGCTGCCTTGTTCCTCTCTCCTGCTGAAATTCTGCCGTGGAGCTGCTGTTGGAAAGAGGAAGTTTTCTTTTCCCATCTGCATCTACTGAAACGTCTTGCGTAGACCAGCACCTACTTGCCCATGAAAATGCACTTCTGCCCTTTCGGGTCTGCGTGGCACAACGGCACTGCAGACACTGCAGCAGAGCCAGCAGCCTTCCAGAGCGCACTGGAGAAGCCACAGTTTCAACCCCCCAACATAAATCTGGCAGTTTTCTAATGTGAGGGGTGAGGGGGGTTAAGGACCCAGACCTCAGCACCTCCCACAGCATCCAAACTGTCGTGGCAGATGCTGGGCTGTGCTGCGCTTCCCTGTGAGGCTCCGTGCCCCTGTTTGGGGATGGATTATTTCAAACCTGCGGGCTGCTCTCACCTCCTGAATCACTCCCACAAGCAAAACTGGTTGGATGAACTTACCTGGAGCACAAGCAGCATAAATCTCAGTGGTGTTACCCCAGAAAAGGAGAATGTTCCTGTGTGAATCCCTGTCCACACAAGAAGAGCCATCCTCATTCTTTGGAGAAGGAGCCAGTGTTATCTAAGGTGAAACCATTTGAAGGAAGTGTCTATTTGTCATGGCTTGGTCTGGAAGAGTGAAAAAAAGTAGGCTGTATTAAATAAAAGATCTTTTTGAATGCAGCTGTAATTAAAATCTTAGTATTCCTTATCATAACAAAGCCTTGAAGTCAGTCCAAATGTTGTACTTGAGCACAATGAAAGCATTCCAAGTGGTGGACTGACATGTCCTTAAGATACAGCAACATTTAATCTACTAGATTTTAGTCTGCAGTAATGACCAAACCTTTCAAACTTACCACAAAAATTCTTAAGACTAGAATAAAGTTGACAGTTCCTTTAATTACACTCATATTCCTTTCAAAGGGAGTGACAAAAAGAGTTAAGGAAGATTAACTAAGACTTAAATGCACAGAAATGCACTCAAGGCATATTTAAGTAAGACTTAAATTAGTCTTTCATTTGGACATGGGAGATTCCATTAACAATAATGAAATGGAGAAAGCCAGATCTTAAAGCCTTTGCTTTGAGCTCTACTTGGAGGCTGTTTCCCACCCCCTCCCCATTTCCCAAATCTTACTCCTCAGATCTGGATTATTTGTCTTTAGTATTTCTTTCATCCTTTTTTTAAATTTTTTTAAGTTATATTTTTTGATTTCTGCTGTACTTTAACAAAACTCTTTGCCTTAGCCCTGTTTGGGGTTACATGTTTCCATACAAGACAACCTATTCTCCTTTGCAGTACCCTAAATACAAAGGTATTTTTGTTCTGGTTTGGTGCTCTGTTTGGGGTTCTAGGAAACATTTATTCAAACTGAAATCTTGCTTTCCATCTGGTGATCAAAAGACATCCCTGCAGATCCTGACCCTCTGGTGCTCCCTAAAAACCTGGTGTTTAATAGATAACTGTATTGTGCAGCCTCAGCAGCCCCTGCACAGAGGTGGCTCTGAGTTGTAAGGAGGAAAACAGAGAACAATTCTCCTGGCTTGCACTGAAGTAAAGGTTTGCAGCATCCTGCCATGCGCAGATGGGCACGAGAGTCATCCTGGTCACCATGGTAATAAGATAATCAAAACCAACCCTTGAATTTTTAACTCTGGATGATGAATGGCAGAGACAGAAAGTGTCAGGGCACGGGCAGAAAGGGTGCCATGGGAAGAGGTCTGTGAAGGAGGGTGTAGCTGCATCTGTGGAGCACAGGCAGCCTCACAGCTGCTTTTTTCCCCCAAGGAGACAAAAATTAAATCATTTTAGTAAGAGATTCCTACCAAAGTGGGAGGATAATGTTAGGAGTTTCCCCCAGCTCGACATGAGATCACTCCCATGCCTGGCAAATGTGTGAATTTGTGTCCAGAGTGGCCGTGGTGGCATCTCTGTGCCTTCCCCAGGGTGGTCCCCAGGCTTCTGTCATTGCTGTCTTCACCTATGCAGTCCCTGTTCTCCTAATCTCTGTCTTAAATCTACCTTGCTCCGGTGTTAGCCCATCAATTCCAGTTGCTTCTGGTGTGGATATTGGGAGAGGACTGCTCCCTGCCTCTTGAAAGAACAGCTGCTGTTGTGATGTGCCTCTGTATCTCTTCTTCAAGTCAAAAATCTCAGCTTATTCGGTCTTTCCTTAGGGTCATGTTACGTAGACATTTCATTGCTCTTGTCATTCTCATTTATTTTCCTTTACTCACAAGAAATGTATCCTGCTTTCCAGGTTTACTCTTGCAATAAAAGGAATCCTCTGGCAGTTTTCCTCTGTACACTGTATCTCCTGACTCCCATTGATTTTTTTTTTTTTTTTTTAAAATCTCCACCAAACCAGACTGTAAAAACAGTGGGCAGGGGGAGAAGTAACTTCTGTTCAGTTTTGGTGGGGTTGCAAATTGGATCCATCCATTTCTCCAAGCAGGAAAACAAACAAAATGGCAGTACTCTGGGGAGCACACATAGCAAAACCATGCAACAAGGAAATTTGTAAACCTACTTTCTCTCTGTGGGTGGCTAAATGGCTGTTTGAAGACATTTAGCATCACACATGCAGTTGAAGGAACAGAATAATAAAAGAAATAAAACTGCATCTTCCTGTTAAAGAAGCCCTTTGTTTTATCAAAAATTACTGGCCTGCTGATTTAGGATGGCAGGGCTGAAACTCTTTGTGAGGGGAAAACAAGCTTCATTTGGGCTTGTAATTGCATTAACGCGCACTCGTGAATACACTCTTAAGGCAGTGCTGCGTGTCCATGAAATTGCTGCTCCCCTTGGCTGGAGTCCAAATGTACTTTGGGCACTGTGGAGAAGGAGACAAATGGGTGCCATTTTCATGGCTAATGATCACAGGCATTAGGAGGCACAGCAGCAGGGGTGGGGAAGGAAAGATGATGGAAAACTTGCTCGGGAAATAAAGTCTGCTGCCCTCCTTTGCGCGCAGCCAGCAAAGCAACGCGTTTGTCCGTGCTCCTTCTGTTGGGAACTGGAGTTCTTTTTATGGTAGACATTCCTGAATTTAAGGAACAGATGTACTGCAGGTGTCTGTGCAGGCCTGGGGGACTCCTAGGGGTTGCTGTGTCTTTAATAACTTGAGTAGGGGTAATGTTGGGTCGCAGCAGTAGAGAGGGATCATTTACTCTGCTAAACTCCTTCCTGCCTTAATTGCTCTCTCCTACTAAATCCCAGGCCAGTTAGGTGAAAACTAATTTAGCTATTGCTGCAGTAAACTGCTGTGACAGCAGTGTCTACAGACCTGCATGCCCCTTATCTTGCAACACCCAGAGCCAAGAGACCTTCCCACATGGTGACTTGCAGGTCCCACAAGAGCAGCTGAGATGTGCGTTTCAGGCAGCTCACAGATGAGTCTGTCATGAAATACCCCCGGGACGAAAGTAACAGTCTGCCTTGCGGCTGGGTAAGAAGAAGAAATTAGAGTTTCTTTTTTTTCATTGATGTCCTGCTCTACCATGAAGGGATTGAGGCTTGGATGCTCTGCTTTGCTTTTTAATGCCGTGTATTGGAACCTGGGAGAGTAAGTGCAGTGCACAAGGGACAAGGACCTGTTTTTCCTAGCTGGAGTACATGCTTCTTTGGGGCTTTAAGCTGATTTTCACTCAGACAGGATGAAAAAACAAACTGGATAAAAGCCTTCAGATAATGCAGTCCTTTTGTGCAATCTAGTGAAAAACAAAATACTTGTAGGTCTGTCCAGCTTCCAGGACACAGCCACACTCTGCTTCTAAGCCTGGCACACTCCTGTGCCCCTCTGCAGCTGTGGGTCAGCTGGCCTTGCCTCCCTGGGGCTGCCCTTGGCTGGCAGTGACCCCCTGCCCCAAGGGAGGAGATTGGATCCAAAGCAGTTTATATTCAAAGAGCAGCGTGGTTCAGGCTCAGGTCTGCAATTGCAGGAGTTGTAGGTGCTGATTTAGAGCTATCTGGGTTGAAACATCCTTTTTCCAGATGGGGCACCAGCCCATGGCTTCAGGTTAAAACCTACCCACACCAGCTCCGTTCAGTTTGGTTTTCACATTCAAAAGGTCTTTGGTATTTATTCTGGAACGAAACAAAACCTCCAGATTTTTCATCAAATAGAATCAACTTCCAGTCAACTCAGTATACCCTATCCTACACCTGTGGGTTTTTAATTCATCCTCCTCTCCAGTGTCTCAGGAATTCCCTTTTGGAGCCTGAAATAGAAATCAAATCTCCACATGATATTGGCAGCTTGCCACTGAAAAAAAAAAAAAAAAAAGAAATCACCATATTGAAGGGTTAAGAGGAGGGAATCAGGAAGGATGCTGTGTTTGGATTGGAAATAAAAGTAATGTGCCTGTTTGTTGACAATCCTCTGTGCCTATCAGCACCGTTGCAGAAACTGGCAATACAGACTGGTTAAATTTAAACACTGTAGATCAAGTTTTACACTTGCACACAAGGTGTAAAGGCAATGAGCCGACCAACCTAAAATTAATCTGTGTGGGAATGTGAGATATTGTAGGTGTGCTGGGTAATGGATTCCAGCTCTTCAGTGCAGCAGACTGGAAAAGGCAGGGGATGCCCTCAATTCATTTCTAACCTCTTGCATCTTAGCTCCCTTATCATGTCGCAGAGAAGTGACAATTTTGTTTTTCATGAATTAAGAGGACAAGCACACCTTCTGTGATGCTCCTACCTTGCCAGTGATCTTGGGATTGTGGAGGTGATTTGGAAAACAGAGGAAGCTAAGCTGACAGAGGAGCCAGTTAGGGGGAGGAGATGAATGATGGGGCCCTGGGAGACTTCTGCTGCCTCAGGAAACCCTGGGATTTCTAAATGCTTCTTAAATCCCCAAACTTTTTAAATGAGTCCCTTAAAGGCACACTGCAGCATTGTGGCAGGGTTGAGCTGAAGGGCTGGTATGCAGACGTTCTAATGATGGAGGTACATTTTATCTTTAATCCCTACGTATAACAAAAAACCAGTGTCGGCCACCTTCACCTCCTCATTCCCTCTGCTCTTCTCCTCCTCCTCTTCCCGTTGCTCCAGGATAGCTGCCATTGGTTCCAACTCCCCAGTTCCGCACTACAACAACCACCACAGTGCTTTTGCTGGTGAGATCTTCCAGGAGTCCCTCAGCACCCTCAGCTTGCCAAATCCTACCCCACCCTGGCAGGGAGCCCACAGGATCACCCTGGCCTCTGCTCCCTGTGGGGATCCATAGCAGACATGGAGCTCTGTGAGACACAGGGATGCACCCACAGACCTCTGGGACCGGCCTTGTCTTCACACACGGCTCCTTGGTGCACAAAAACTCTGAGGTTCTTTTATCCTTTATTTAGATTTTAGTCCCTAAAGGGATGCAGAAACATCAGTTCTTACGGGGTCTTGTGTGCAGCTTCCTTCTGCTCCTGGGGAAAATCTCCTGGAGTCTTGAGTATTTGGCATTGCTGTGCTAAGACCGTATGGCACCAGGTTTATGGATCAGCCTTGGAGAAGCTGAGGGGGTGATTCCCTCAGCCTGGGGAGGAGGAGGAAGGGTGTACAAATTCCACATCTCACAGAGGAGGAGGAGGCTGGACAACCTGCGGATGGCCCTTGTTCTCTAAGCTCAGCCTGTAGTCAGGCCTCTCTGGGGCAGAGAATTTACGCTCATCAGGAAGCAAATTGTCACAATGATGACACAAGCTTGATGTACCATTCAGCACAGCTCAAAGGAGAAAGGCAGGGCTGATAGAGCTTTTGGTGAGGCCTTCTCTGCCTTGTGGCATTATCCTGGATGGATGGATACGCTCAGGCCAAAGGATTTGCGTATAACCACACACAGGTGAGCCATGAATGGCTTGAACCTGATGAAGACAGTATCAGAGGTGTAATTTTCTGCCCAGAACTGGCACAGCAGCATTTGTTTGTCAGTGTTCCAGCACAGAAAGTGAGCCCCAGGATTCAGTGCCCTGACACGGAGGCGTGGGCTCCATCAAGGCCCAGCACGCCCATTCCCAGTTTAGTCCTTGCTCCCTCCTCTCTGCCTTCCATTCTCACAAGAGATCTGACAGGCAATTTATTAACTCCACAAGCCTTCACACAGTCAAGACTAAATTTAGAATTATTATTCATGGAGATGAAAGCTAACACAGTGTCTCCATTACCTCTTGAAATAAGGGGTCCATTAAGGACCAGTGAGGTAACTGCTTCCACAAGGTGCCATCTGTTCACAGGCACATGTAATCTTTCAGTTCCAATTATCCTCAGAGATCTCATTTGTTTCTCAAAACCATGAGTTGGTTCAAATATGAGGCTACTCATTCTTTCACCAACTCCAGTAACTCTTTGGATCATATTCTTTCTGCAAAATGCAATTTCTTTATTTAGTGCATCTGTCTTCGGGGGCTTGAAATTCTCCCTGAGAGACCCCAGGCCTGGATGTTGGCTGGTAGAAAACTAGGCTAAATCTAGCTCTTAATGTCTAAAAAGCATGAGTTATTGCTAAACTGAATAATAGCCACAGTATTTATTTATGGAGTTGCTATGCCTCTGCTACCTTTTCCTAACTTATTACTTCGTAAAGCTCTTTGGGACATCCAGAATTTGAAAGGTGATATATTAAACTGGGTTCTATTATATTTCCTGTTGCTATCAGCGACTTCCCTTTTTAGCCTGGTTCAAGGCATCGATGTATGTTTTGTGAAATGCATTCCTATTCCTGTGCTCCAGGCTCCCAGATGTCCATTTTAGGTAGTAAAGACCAAATATTAGGAGGTGCTACAACCAACATTCTTTCAGAGCACCAGTCTTTAATCCTGTCAGAAGTACTAAGAAAGGAGTTTGAAATGAGAGGGCAGAGATGAGAGCAGTACATTCCTCATTTGTCATTTCACTGCTTGGGTAAAATAGTATTAAACTCAGTAAAATAATATTAAAGTCCGCAAAGTAATCAGTCTCCTTACCCTGAAGAAAGATTTTATTTTTTCCATTTCTCAAAAGACATTCTTTTACCACCAGCCACAAATTCTGATACTGTCTTCTCCCCAAAAATTCATGAAACCAGGTTCTCCCTTTTTAATTCCAGCATAAGAATGTGGAATGATAATTCTTATACAGACCACCAAAAATGGCAACATCTGTTGACAGGACAAGGTGACAAACAGCTGAATTTTACTGTGCTTAGAAATTGGTGGATTTTTTTGGCCCGAATGAGCAAGAGTCTGCTGATGTCGGTGGCATTGAAATGATGAAATGTCAGAACCTGCCATAATCATGAGATCCCTGTAGAGAGCACAAGTTTACCAAGAGTCACCTGCTGAACCAAGCTGTCTGAGCACACACATGGTGCTGTAAAGAGTTACAGAAGCCCTAGGGACAATTAGCATTTCCCCGGGAGGAAAGATGTCCGTGCTAGAAGTGAGATCAACCTTCCCTCCCTTTGTCATTTCTGGAAAACAAGCATTTCATTTCATAAAGATTTCTTTTGTTCCCTTTGTTCTGGGAGATTATCTTCTTAACAGTCTGGGCACTTAGATCAAAGTGTCTGATTTCAGAGGGATTTTATGGTTGTTGTTGCTGTTTTGTGTTTGCTTTTCGAATCATTCCTGACGTATCTTGCAGCAAGAAAAAAGAAAGTCTCTACGGGTGGGTAAGCTGAACCTAAACTTCCAATCCCACATGGAAGATGCTGCAATCAGGCACATCCCATCAGTTCCAGCACAGTGATGAATCCAGCTGAGTTACTTGCAATAGTGTCTAAGAAAACAGATGAGCAGTTGAATCCAGATTTTCTAAATAATAAGTTTCCACCGGGAGGCTGCATAATTCTTTTTACAGATGGACATCCCTGTAGACTTTCAGTATGCTTGACTATTATTAGAATGAGGAAAATGGGAAGAGAATATTTCAATATTTGAAATTCTGCATTTCCCTTACTACACTGATCTCAGAATTATAGCTTTGGGACTTCTTTTTTTTTTTAATGAAGATTTTAATGCTTATGGACACTTTTAATTAAAAATACACATTCTCCATCCCCTCTTCTTTGCAGCTTTCATTCTTCTTAAGTTGCTGGGATTCTAGAGGAACACTGGGGCTAGAGCAGAACAAGGAAGTGGGTGGATGGGGGTGCTTCTATTAAGCAGAGACATTAAAAATCAAAGGCTGCTGAGACACAGATTTATCCTGCTCAATCCTGGACCTAAAGCCCATGCTCTGACAGTAGGCTACCTTCAAAAAGCTATTAAGATCAAAGATGAATGAAATGTTTCCAATTAGATATAGTTAATGCTGAGGATTGCTGAGTCTGGTGAATTCTGTGCGTTCTGCCATCCGTCCCCACGCACACACACGTGTAATCCCACACGGGGTGAACTCCAGAGAGTTTTTACAATGGTCATGGGTTAGTCTGAAATTTCAGCTTTGGAGACAAAAGTCAGGTGGTTTAAGGATAAATAAGGCAGGCAGAGAGAATGGGAAAGGGCCCATTGTGTTCATGCTGAATTCATCCCTGCCTTGTGCAGTAGAATCCCCCCAGATCTGCTGCTGAGGGTCAGTGTTCAGAGTCAGACGTTCCCATGGCTATCACAGTGGACACTGCACTAGTGTTTAAGAGCTTTAAAATTTTGGGTGGGTTATAAGGAACATGTTATTGCTGGTTCTCTTCCAATTTCTAGCTGATATATGCACACACACACACTATTTATGTACTGAATCAGTACTGAATAAATGAAGACCCCAGATTACTTGCAAAATTAATTTGGATTTTAAAATAAGATCATTTTGGATTCATTCCCTTTCAACTTTGTGCTTTTGCCAAATGATAAAATAATGATTTTAACTGTCTGGCATTCTCTGCTCTGCCACAACATGGAGATTTATCTAAGAATAGATGCAGGAACAAATACTTCAGCTGTGATGCTTGCCTCGTGCAGTAACACAGTTCAGAGCAGTGACTCTCACCTTGTGGAGCAGAACCAGACCTTGGATTTAACTAACCCAGGGCATACTCCAAGTGTTCTCTTCTTAGAGTAAACTCCCCTTCAAGCTGAAATTCGTGCAGTACAGAAGATGCATCTGATCCAAGGAAGTTTAGTTTCAGACACAGCACGTTGCAGAACTGATTGCTGTGAAAGCAGCACCGTCTGCAGAGAGCCGGGGGCTGCTCCTCTGGTAATAAATCAGTGGGAAAGTCTCAAAGGCAGCAGGGCAAAGGATGGGAAGAGAAGTCTCACAAAGCCCCAGTGACTCCAGTCTCTTCCTCTGAATAAGGATGTAGTTACATCTCAGCAGGTCTGGAACCAAATGCTGGTATCCTTCCAGGAATCACTGAAACACCTCCAGCCTTTCAAAGCCCAAATTCTGGGGCAGAAGCTGGTGCTGCTGCTCTTTGTCATGGGTACTTTGTACTGACGTGTGTGAACCTGGCTTGTCTTGCATCTGAGCTGCATCATGTGCATGAAATAAGTTGTGTCTCTCTGAGGAACATGGCATCATCTCAGCAGACCTTTGACAATCTTAGGGAAATTAAGGCTTCAGAACTTTCCCTGAAATAGGGAACAAATATTGCTGTGGGGCTATCAAAATGTTTTCTTGCAACAAAAATTAAACTGTCTCTTGGATTTCTATTTAATTTTGGCGTTGTAATTATCTCCTGATTGATAATATACAATGTGTTTGCAAAATGAAATGTCACTTCAAATTCCCAAAGATCAAAATATTCGTATGAAATCAAATTGAATATTTTGACATTGTCAAAATGCTAAAGTTCTTTGTTTTTCCCTTGGAAAATCTAATAAAAATCAACACAAGTGCATACAAATGTACAATTTCATTAAAACAGAAGTTTCTAACAGAAACATGTTCTGCCAAAAATAAAAGAAGTATTTAGGTATCTTCAACATTGACTCTCTGGGTGAAAAGATTAACTTAATTATTGTTTTGTTGCCTAAGGAAATCACTCAATTGAATAGTGCTATTCTCTTAGTGCAATGGCAGTATTTAAGTCCTGTATATACAAACATGGGATCAGAGAGGAGCTTCCTTCAGCTGTGCCGTTGAGTCCCCACAGGACTAGCAGGACAAGCTGATAGAAAGAAATTAAGAAAAGGGGAAAGAGGGAGCCTTCATTTTGCACTTCTCCCTCCTTCTGGTAATTAGATCATGAACTTTCTTATTCTGGCAGCCAGAGTGTTGCATGTAACAGATACTTACATATTAAATTGTCATGTATTTATGTAATCCTTTTCAGTCTATTAGAATGCTATTAAATTCTCTCATGTTTTTGTCCTGCAGTACATCAAGTCATATCCCTCTTCCTCATATTTATCTCGTGCTTTCGAGTTCCTTGATTGTTTAACACATATAAGCACGGTGAAAACAACTAAACCATTTTATCCATTTTGGTCCCACGGCCCAGACTTGACACTGAGAGAATCCTGAGTGGAAGGGAGTTCTGTCATTGACTTTCATGCCCCTCTTTCCCATCACGATTAATCAGAATGATGGATGCTTCATGCTTACTAAATGAGGAGGTTTATGGATAGTTCTTTGCAGTGCCACAGCACAAGCACCATCAGAGATGCTGGTGGATTTCCATATCCAATCTCTCATGCAAATAAATATTGAGAATCCATTTCATTCAAATGATTACTCACTGCTCCCCCTCCGTTCCCCTTCTTACGTCTGTTAAAATGATTCATTTTTGAGAAGCATAAGGGGAAAAATCCACAAGTGACAACATGTCCAGTGTTCAGCCTCGCTGCTTGCAGAATAGCTGCTCACAGACACACATGGCCCCTGTGCTCCCAGGCACTTGGCTGGAGGGGACAGACAGCCTCCAACTACTGAGTGGCTCTTCGCTGCAAAATCCCTTCAACAGCATGGTTAATATGCTCAAAACAAATCAAATTCATTTTTATTCACCACAGATTTCTATATGATGTTAAAATCCTTTACTAACAGTGAGACTCAGGTTCATCAGTTTTGGCTGGACAGGCAAGTCACACAGTATTTTCCTATCTCTTTATTTGGATGAATATGCAAATATTTCTATGACAGATACATGCATAAGCAAACTTACAAGTGGGTATTTGCAAATATATGTGCCACTCTGAAATTAGCTCTCTACAAACAATCCTGCCTGTAAAACTCATTGTTAGAGTGTTTGCAGAGAGCTAACAGATGAGAGGGTGGATATAGCTGGACTGAGCTCATTTAAATATCCAAGCAAATAGTTTCTGAAGTTTTCCATTATTCTCCCAGTTTTGTTTTAAAAACATTATGAAAGAGATAGATTTGGCACCTTCTTAAACTGCTGAGGACAAACAGGAAGATAACAGAAGTCTCTGAGGGCCATTCTCATTTTGACATCTCTCTCCACGTGTCCTTGATTTCATTCTGAGAGATCATATCTTTGCAGCTTGGGGTTGGATTTTCTCTTGTCTCCAGTGCACAGTCGGACAGAGCTGAAGTGTTCCCACATGTGGAATACCCAGAAGTGTCACAGTTCATTCACAAGGATCATGTTCCAGGCCTGGAATGGGGTGATTTCTGCTTCTGCTGGTCACAACTGTGACTCATTAGTGGGAAAGAAGGCAGAAATTTGCAGAGCAACAGCTTTCAACCATGCCTTGCACCAGCGTTATCAGCATGGTAGATAAGCAGTGGAATGAACCCACTTCGTCTAAAAAACTCCACAATGGTTCCAGATAAATACATCTGGTCCAATAATTTCTGTGGACATATTGCCTGTTACACTCAGGTGTGCCCAATTTTCTTTCAACAAGTAACTCCTTTGACTGTGCTGCTAAACACATCTTTCACGTCTTTATTTTTCCCCCTTTTCCTTAAAATTATTCCAATAACCAAAATGCAGGAGCACTGTGAAATTGTTTGGATGCATCACACTTCAGAGATACAGCTTTGAAGCAGCAACACTGAAATTGGAATAAATGAAAGCTCTAAAAGAAATAAATTAATTAAATTCAGATGAATATCTTCATATCCAAGAACATGAAGTGGCTTTGATTTCCAGGTCACATAATTTTCAGAGTAATTAGTAGCAATGCTTCTTAATTTATCATTTAAACTGATTACAGGAGGCAGAAAGTAAGAGCATCTTCACTGGAGTTTAATGCAGTTTAACTAATATGCTTTCACTTCAAATCCTCAGGTAATTCATCTTAACTTGCTCAGATGTCCTTGTGCACCTAAGCAAGTGAAGATGAATAATCTGAAGGTTTGGGTGATTTCTTGCTCATCTGCAGCTGCCAGGAACACACCTGTAGCACTGGGATGAACAGAGGGTATCCACCAACCAAAAAAGGTGCTGTAATTCTGCTGTGGATTTATGGCTGTGTCAGCTGCTCTGTGCCTCTGCTGCCTGCAGTGGTCTGAGGGCTGTCATGTTCTTGGGTGTGCAGTTGTCATGGAGCAGCTCCTCACCCTGCAGCAGCGGGGAGAGAAAGGTCGGCTTTTCTGTCAGTGTGACACCAAACAGGGCTGGGAGGGCAGATGGTGCTGAGTCTTCTCACGTGTGCTGGGTCCCACGAATCACTAAGCCCAGGATCCAAAAGAGGATTTCTCTGTAGTCTGACAAGTTGGTCTTTTTTTCTTTTCTTAAAGAAATGAACATTTTTTTCCTCTTTTTTCTTCTCCTTACTGTGTTGTGTTGTCCTAACTCTCCAAGGAGGTAGCAAAGAGGAGCTCTAAACTCTCTAAAGCAGCTACAATTAATCTGTGCTTAGGTTAAAAAGCAAATATTTCAATTGAGAACACTCTGAAAAACCCTGGACCCTTCTTTTACCCTCCTACTGTTATTTGTGAAAGTGATCATCTCTTATGTTTTTCCTGATAGCAATGATTACATGGCTTCTCTATTTTGCTAGGAGAAAGGGGATATTTTTTTCGGATAACCACACACCCAGACAACCATTCTTGAGTGGAAAGTCTGCTCATGCTCATTACAGAGTTTGAACAGTGCTTGGTGTGTGTGAAGGGAGGTGGAAGAGAAAGGGGAAGGAAAAAGGAAGAAAATAACTGGAGAGAGTGGAAAAATCCAAGAGGAATGTTTCAGCAGGAAGACTTAATATAGAAAGGAAAAGAAAAAAAGTCTATATTTTACAGAGAAAGCGCATTTTAGCATCAGCCTGCAAGCCTCCTTTTAGATAGGATAACGTATTTCCTCAATGACAAAAGGAAAAATTGACTCTTTAGAAGAAAAAAAAAATCCTGGTTTAAAATACAGGGGAAAGGTCTCTGAACTCAATCTGGGGGTTTTTTTGGAACCCCAAATAAATAGTTTGAGTGGTTATCAAATACAGGCAAGTTCCTCTGGGTTTGCCCAATCTTAATCATCCTCTGGCCTCTTCTGTACTTCTGTTTGCTCTAAAATACATCAAAGGCACGTCTGAGATAAAACACATCAAACAGCAGCAACCTCTGGAAGCAGGGAAATTGTAAGTGAGGAACGCAGAGAACAGCAGGATAACCATGCTGAGTGCAGAGGGATGAGGCTTCTGAGGAAGGATGTGCAGTGGACCTCTTGATTTGCCATAAGGGTGATGCCATCTGTGCGTTTGACTGGCATTTCCTCTCTAGAAATGACCAGAATTTGTTCCTGTGAGTGTCCTCTGAAGCTGGTGGAAGTTGCTGATGCCCCACCTCTCACCAGCTCTTAGGAACTGCGCTTTTCCCAGGCCGAGCACATTAGCTGGGTGGTTAGGAGGGTAACAGAGCAGTTACATTACTCCAGAGGTTTTCGCTGTCTGAGGCACTTTGGGATCTGATTTCTCCTGGCGCATCTTGCGAGCTCTTGACTTCTGTTTGTGGTGGGAGAGGGGATACCTGGGATGAACAACCCTTCAGCCTGCAGTTATCAATCCCACTAACTTTTACATCCCATTTAATTCAAGTTTCTTACCCGGGAGGAGGCAGAGCAGCATGGCAGTACCCTTTGCAAAAGATGGAAGATGAGGATGGCAGCCCCACTGCCCCAGCTCAGATGAAGTCAGAATGTGGGTAGGAATTCACAGTGAAATGTCAGGCTTGGGGGTCACCCAAGGCACTGTGTGGTTTTCTTTGTGGTCCTTTTTCGTTCATGCATTGCTCTGGTGTCTGGCCACAGGAAGAATAGGGCAAAACCAGTAAGACAAAGTGTAAACCACTTAATTTTTGCATCAGTTTATGTAATCTGTCCCCTTGGGATGCTGGTGAGGTTTTGTGGTTTGTGTTCACATGGCTTTCATATAGTGACAGGTTGCACCACCAAGTAGAAGTTGTGGCTGTTATGTGACCTGAAAGGTCCCTAAAAGGATGGGAACACCTCCAGCTCCTGCCACACCTACAGCCTGGTGTGTGAGCCCCAGCTTCACACTGAAACCCTGATGTTTCCTGCTTCCACACGGACAGACCATGCTGGCCACCTCTGACAGTTTAAGTTGCTGTGACGAGGAGGACAAAGGCTAAATCACAAGAGCCATCACTATAAACCAGATGAAAACCCACACAGTGTGTGTGTGCCTGTGGAGATGCAGCCACAGAGCACACGGGGCTGCAGTGCTGAGGCTGGAATCAGGGGAGGCAACTTGTAAAGAGCCACTACCTTCTGTGCCCTATTCCCTATAAATACAAGTAGTGTAGAACAGCAAGAGTGTCATTGTATTTGTAATCACAGAATGAATTTTACTAATATTTAGATTGCCTTTAGCTGGCCAGGTCTGGAAACATTCTTGCCACCATCTCATCCATTCCCTAACCCCAAACCCTGGGTTAAGGATCATGATTGCCAGGGTGGACATACAAGTTCTGTCAAAGCAAAGTAAAAGTTCTGGGCTTATGAGGACAGCATATATTTGCAAAAATTATCTCCCTATCTACTTTCATTATCATGGTTCTAAGCTGAAATGCACCGCAATAAATCAAAGTTTTCTGCTGCTCCCACACCTAATTCCTTTTCCATTTTCTGTGCCACCAGCTCTTTTTTACAGAAATATTTCATCCCAAACTGCAACAAAATAAAATGCCAACTGCAAGATTTCTTTCTCTTGCTGAGGGAGAAATGCGGTTTTTTCCAGTCATTTTCAGCAGCACACGATATCAGGACTGAGCAGCTGTTTGCAGCTGCCAGCTCATGCAAAGGAGCCATCCTTGCCAGGGAACAGAACAACCTGGGGGTTCTGATGCCTCCTTGGTTTCCTTCCCTGTTAACCCCTCCTCCTATCAGCAATAATATTTCTTGAGTAAGATACTAGTGCAGCACTACTTGGATGAAAAAGTGCATTCCAAGGAAGGTCAGTCAAACAGGAGAATTTCAGATGGGATAAATGGACTAAAATCAAGCATTTAGCGAAAAGAAAGGAGTAGCCATGAGTAAAAACCTCTGTTGAAATCTCTTGAAAATCTTATTTTCCTGTCAGTTCTGTAGATCTTATATCTCTTCCCTAGGCTCCAGTAAGAGGCAGAGAAGGGTATTTTGGTGACAAGTGTAAACAATGATAAAGGAATATTGACTGGCCAGCTGAGCAATGTGTTATTCTGCTTTCATAGATAACAAAACCTACAGAATCCTATCTCTGAGTTTTTAATTTATCACTTTTCATAAATTTCTAATTGACCTTAAAAAAAGATGCTGTGGTGGCTATCCGATACCATGTTATTCATTTTCTCCTTCACAAAAACACTTCCTTGAATTTACTCTTTATTTACTCTGAAAGGAGTGCAGAAAAATGGATCTATACTCCAGATGTCAATGTTCTAGGAACCAGTTTGTAGTCATCATGGGTTATACTTTTCTGGAGATACTTCAGGGTTCTCTTCACACCCAGGCTTCGTTAGGTAAGGACGCTCCTCTGGTAGAGAGGGCTCTTCAGCCACATGGACATCAGTACTCTGGATGGATGAGTGGAGAGGAAGTAAAATAGGACCAAGGTTGTCCACAGCTGCAAAAGATCCTTTTAATTTACTTCTTTTGCTGTTCATAACTGTGAAGGGCTTTTCAGAGAGGGATGGCAGGAACTGTGCATAGATTCTATCTCCCTGCAGGAGTAATTTGTCAGGCTCTGCATAAGCAGAGATGTGGATGTGCAGAGCTTTTCCCTTTTGCCACGTGTTCTCCATTTTCCATAATGTTGGACACCAAAGTTGCTCTGAGTGGTGAAGTAGAAAAGGCAGGAGAAGTGGAATGTGAAGGACACAGCAGGAGGAAGCAGCCAGCCTGGGGTTACATCGCAGGAAAGTTGAGGAAATAGAAAGAGCTCTGATGCTTTAAAAGATCTTTGTACAAAGATCATCATCTGGGCCTTGCAGCCCAGAGACAGCTCCAGATTCCTGGAAGGATTTAACACAAAATCACACAGAACAGCTCCATGGGCTGCATATACATCCTCAGGCCATGTATATACCTCATTACACCTAATTAGCCCACCTGCTTTAAGTGCAAACTTCCCCAGCCCCCTGCAAGCAGGATCCTTCTGGCAGATGAAGTTCCTTCCTGCTGTTCCCTGAAGGAGCTGTGTGCTGCAAGGCTCATTGTGGGAAAGGTCTTCTGCTGACCACGGAGAACAACACCAGCCAAGCCCTGCTGCTAATTGGTTTTCCACAGCCAGATGAGCTCCCAGCCCCAATCTGAATCCATTTGTCCCCAAGGCTGTAGCAGCTCTGCACATTCAGGAATTTTCAGCCTGTGGAGCTATGATGAATCGAGGCAGGTAATGGCAGTGCCGATAGACTGCAGCACTGGAGGTCTGCTCTCTATTAGCTTCAGGATGACTCCCGCTGAACCCCAGGTTTAATGGCAAATATCTCCTTTCAGCAGCTGTTTCCCCAGACATCTCAAGTACATGCACCCTGAACTGAACTGCTGGTCTTGTCCTGCCTGTGAATAAGCCTCCGAATTACATTTGAAAATGAATTAATTTTGAATGATGGTGTTGACAGCCAAATTCAGAAAAATTTAAACGCTGGTCTCATTTTTGTTACTAGCGAAAAATGGCAGCCAGAGCCAAAGGCTTCAGAAAACTTTCAATATTTGTAAACGTCTCCAAAGCTGAACTATTTAAGCTTTAGGATTCAGGGAAGCTTTAATGTCTACAGAGAAACCTGAATTTTAATTTAATAATTATATGTGGAGCCAGCATCCCAGTTTAGACCAGCTCAGAACTTCTATTGTGAGATCTGTTTTAAGCTGTTTACAACTTGGACAAGTTTTGAGAATTTGAATTGCAGGCTTTTGAATTAATTTGATGTTTGTAGAAAAGCATCTGTTAAATTGGTGTAGAACTCAGTCTGAGAATGAGACAAGAGAAAAAGTACATTGTTAAAAAAGTCCTCATTTACTTCCAAATTCAAAAGCAAGGACTTGACAGGTACCAAGGAGAAGATAAGGTGGAGGAGTTGTCTCCTTGCTGTTATTCTGAAAAAAAAAACCCAAACAAACAACAAGACAAAACAGGAACATAAGGAAATGTGAACCTCAGGGGTAAAAAATCTATTAACAGAATTGGTTGAGTCTGGCACCTAAATTTGTTGAAGAGTGTGTCCCAGCCTGCCAGTCATGTTCTTTGAAGTTGATGACGACTTAACAGATCATTCCCTTTCCCCAGGGTGTCATGGGCAAAAGAACCTGAATTTGGGGACTTTTTACTTAAATTATCAACCCAATCAAGACAAACATCTGATTCGTTTATTGAGAAAAAAGAAAGTGCAAACGACTAGAAAAGCACTTAAGTAAATGCCCTTCCTCCTCCAGCCTCAAATTAAGTCAAATGCCTGCCCTCCCACCTTCCCAGTGTGAATATTTCATGTTTTCACTCCAGGTTGCACTCAGTCTGCCCCAAACTTTCAGTGAGGCAATGGTGATGCCTTAACAGGCCACCTAAAAATCAGAGACTAGACAAGAGTAAGGGAATAAAGGTGGGTATTTACTTGAAGGGCCTTCAAAGGTACACCCTGGGGAGCCAGAGGCCGCTGCCAAGATGAACCCCAAGATGGACCCCAGGTCACGAGTTCTTCACACTTTTATAAGTTTGGTCCATCTGCATATCAAGTTTAGTTCTCCAACTAAAGCTTCAGTCAATGATGTAATTTCTCCAAGCTCACCCCCCCCTTCCCAAGATGCTGGTTCACATTTTGGGCCTAGGACAGGCCGGGTGTCCTTGGAGGGCAGGCCTGGAGAGGGTTTGTTGTGTCTATCTGGCCTAAGAGAGCAGCAGCACACAGACTACAAGAAACTTCAGAGTTATACTCTAGACAGTACAGGATTTTAATTTATAAAAGTTAAAACTTAAAGCATCAATGGGTGGTGAATTGAAGTTGTTTGTACTGGTGCTTCTTACCGTGCCCGCTCTGTCACGGCTCATCCACGGCCACAGCAGTGGCACAGCGTGGCCATGGCCATGGAGTTGGTTGTCCCTGACCCTCAACTGGACATGGTCCCTTCAGGCTTGTACCCTGGGGCATGGAGCACCACCACAGGCTTTTCCAGGAGCGAGTCTGTGCAACTGGAGCCATCAGAGGTGTGAATCACCATGGTCCAGAGCAGCCAGATGAGGAATGAGGATGGATCCTGCATCTTCCATCGCCATGGCTGGTGCTGAACGCCTGCTCCAAAAGCGGCTGATACCTGCAAGGTGCTCAATTTACCAGGTGAAGCACCATGGCTGGGGGAGTGAAGAGGAGCTCAGACTCCAGATGCAGAGGGGCTGAAAAGTGTTTTTCATGCTGCAGTTGCACTGTGGGCTGGGCATGGGGAGCAGACCAAGAGGATTCTGCCCTCCAGCCCCTGCAGTGCAAAGGCTGCAGTTTGTGCTGCCAGTAAAACCTTCAGATAGCTGGAAAGCTGTGCCATCCCCCACAGTGCTGGCACAGGGAGGATGGCAGCCTATTGCCATTGCCTGTTCTGTGAGCTACTTTGTTAACAGAGCACAGAACTGGTCCGCAAGGCTTGTGGGAACCACCTAAATGCTGCGTGCTGGATTTGCAGCAGAGGCAGAGGAAGACATGGGGTCTTTTTTTCTCCTTTTTTTATATAACCCACGTGCAACAAAAATGTATTGGGACTTTACGTGACTTGAGAGGCGAGACCTCTTCCACCCTGGCTTTGAGCAGGCTGCTGTCTAATTTGATCCTTGTTTCTAAAGAGTCATCGCTTCTGATGTGGACAAGACTCACAGGCAGTCACGCACACTTTCTTTGCCACCTGCACAGTCTCGAAGCAGAAGTGAAGCAGAAAGACATGAACACTTTTATCCCTGGAACTGGGAAGCAGGGGGATATATCAGGACTCCAATCTGCAGTAAACTATAATAATTTTGGAAACAAGCTACCATCACACCCCCTGTTTTAAGAGTGACAGTTCTTACGGAAAGGTCCTGGCAGTGCTGATTTGCATCTCTGCTCGAGCCCTGACAGCAGCACCTCTGTGGGAGAATCCCCCCAAACACAGTGCATGTGCAATGGGACATGACAGGCTGTGTGTCTGTGGGCGAGTCCCTCAGGGGTTGTTATAAGACTCAGCACCGTGTTCTTTTAACTGCCTGAGAGAGATTATAATTATTTTTCTGTGCCTGGTGGAGTGTCTTCCCACTACTATAAAATGCAATTTGCAAACAAAAATAGAAGAAAAGGGATTTTGGATGATCTGGGCACTGTCCAGGGCCAATTACAGACCACTGCTTTTTCTTGTCTACGGCTGTAAGCACAGTTAGTAATAATTTACTGAAGTTGTTAAAAAGAAGTAATTCTTTACACATCTGTTTTTCATAGGCATTTACTGGCCTGTGGAAAATGTAATTAAGCAGGATTCCTGCCTGTTGGGTTTTTTACACAAGATCTTTCTGTTCCACTGGTGCTGTTAAATTCATTAAGAGGCGGGCACCAAATTTAATCCTAAACCCAGAATTTGTCCTTGAGAAAGGCCCCACAGACTGCAAAACTTCCTGGTTTTGTCTTTCCCATGCCCAAGCTGTACATGCCTCTACTCACTACAGCTGAGTCTCACCCCAGTTTCTGGGTGGAGTGGTTGCTTCGAGTCAGGATTGAGGAAAACTCCACCATTAAAGAAAGATAGTGGAGGGTGGGGATGGAGAGGCTCCTGGGAGTCCCTAATGGAGCTGGTAATGCCATGCAAAGCCTTTCATCTCTAGGTTTCTAGGCCAAATTAGCTGTAGTGACCCAAAGCCTTTTGAAACCAAGAAGGGATGTATTTTATTTTAACTTGTAATAAATAAGAAGGCAATTCGACCTGATTTTTTCAAAGGGGTAAGTGTGTGTATGCCCTGCTGGGAGTTCCTCTGAAAATCAACATCTTGTCTTTGAGTAAAAGAGAGGCAGTGCTTCTCCCTGGCTGCCTTTGAAGCTTCCCAGGCAGCCCCATCCAAAGCCAGGGCATCCCTCCTCTGAGAGCACCAGGAGGGGGGGTCCTCTGGCCCTGGGCAGCTTCCTCTGCCCTCTTCTCATCTCCTCTGCCCTGCTGACTCAATCAGCAAGTTTTCTTAAAAGGAGATATTTCCAAACATCGACTGACTTCAAGAGTTTGTGTGCAGGAGAGACATTGGTCAAGTGGCTCACAGAACACGGGGACAGACGACTTTCTCCCTCCTTTCCTAGAACAAGCCTGGAAGTAATTTTGGAGTATACCATTTATATAGGTATTCACTGACAGAAATAGCACAGGTTTTTTCAGCTCTAAAATAAAATGCATCATTCAGTTACATCTGTTTATAACAGCATAAGACAGCCCTGACTGATGAAGTGCCATGTGGTACTTTCAACCATTTTACTTCTTCATGGTTTTTCTCTATTGGTGTCAACACTTTTTTTTTTTTTAACCTCTTGTAGGCTGCTGTCTTAGGACACTTTCTCCTTCTGAGTTAAGGAAAAACGTGATTTGGTCTCCAGGCTGTGTTAAATACATATATAATGAAAAATAAAAGGGAAAAGTTCTGTATTTTTTTCCCCAGTGGCAGATTGGCAGGATTTCCTTTCCACCTGTCCTCCAGCAAGGAAGATTCCTTATCTCAGCAGTTTTGCTACTGATAATCAACGGGAAATATCACCACAATTTTAATGGAGGCTGACAATAGTAGGACATCTGGTATTAAGCGAAGCTGTTAACCATATTCAAAATCTAAGTATAGCATGACAGCAAGGAAGTTATGTAAGATTCCTTGTCACTTTGGGTTGCAAGGATAGTAGAGTATTCACTTACACAATCCTGGCACACAGGCCTGCGTGGGGTTTCTGAGATTTACACTTGCTCTACACCAGTCCCCATGCTTGTTGGCCTTAGACTATTCCCTCCCTCCAGCCCTCACCCTGTGCTGCCCAGTGCATCAATTCCATCTGCTGGGAACACGGTCCTGCCTCTCTTCTGGCTTTTTTTGGACGCTGCATGTCAGGCACACAATCACCTCTAAATCCACAGAACAGTCAGCAGAATTTCTCATACCGTGTCTGCTGCACCCTGGGGAAGATTGCCTTCTGCCATCAGCCCAGCAATGCTGTGCCATTGAAGAGGCACTGAAAACCACGAGTGACCATTGCCTGTTGGCCAAGGAGAGCACAGGTACCTGTGCCCACCTGGAATTTGCAACATGGTGAGGAACTAGCCCAGGAGAGTGCAATAGAAAATAGCAAAGTGCAGGGAAAACTGGGCTTAGCTGTGGGACTATGGACTAACATCACAAGGCAGGATTTTAAATTCTAGGGCTCTTAAGTTTGTGTATTTATAAAGCCAGAATAATTCTTTAACCTTCCTACTATTGGCTTTGTACATTCCTACAAAATCCTAGGGGGTTTGGACCAAATTTGGAGAGTGCTGAGAATGGTTTGGGGGTATAGATTAATGGTATTAAAGGGACCAATGGGGCCAAGTTCTTTTCTGGTCTATATTTGTGCACTGTTAATGACTTAGTATAAGCCTATGTCTCTTTAGTATTTAGGTACAAATCCGCCTTTTCTCACCCACGCAATTAGTTCTACTTAAGGCTGTTAGGACAGAGAGGCAAATGGGCAATCTTGGAAATTAAGAGAACTTCACTAGAAATGAAGAGGCATAGAGAAGCAGACCTCAGATCCCATTATCTGAACTCATTTTATTAAGGGCATATTTGCACTGTATTTGCAATTCCCTCGGAATCGCCTACCCATTGCCGAGGAACGTCTGCAGAGCAATTATGTTATCGCAGATGCTAATGCGACCTCGGGGAGGGAGGGAACCAGGAATCCTGCAGCTGTGGAGAGAAAATCTCGGATTTTAACGGTGGCTAATGAACACTTGGCATGGCACCTTTGTTCTTCCTGCTTCCTTCTCATGGAAGCTCGCTCCATGTGGAGCTGGGAGGTCGGTGGGGCTATACATTTGCCTGCTGGTGAGCTATAATGTAGCAGCTGTTAGCAAATGAGTTGTTCCCTACATAGTTAAATTAGGCCTAATCTTTCCTTGCTCTGTCTGTGCCAGGTCTTCTTTTTTTTTTTTTTTTGCTATATCTCAGTTGAGGCTGAGACAAAGGGGACCCGAGGTATTTATGTGGTTTTCCCTCCCAAGGCTCTGAAAATTAAAAATGAGTTGTCACTGGCCCAAGCCCCATGAAAACTGGGGATTTCAATTGACATTTCTGCCCCATTTCACTGCAGAGAGTGGGATGTAATTATTACAAATGTCATGGTAACAAACTTGGTGGTTTTCACAGTGACAGTTGCCACTGCAGAAATAGCACAACAGAGAACAAAAATTACCTGTCAAGCAACTCATTATGTTCATCCAAATCCTGCTTGTTCAATTCTCCTTCGGGCTGCACCTGACACAACACTCACAAATGCTCTCACAGATCACCCGTGTGCATCTGTCTCGGGCCATAGACATCCTCCCACAGCCCACCTGGGCAGCCAGCACCAGGGCCCCACGGTCTAGAGGGATTTCAGTGCCTCCACAGAAAAAGTCTCACACACAGTGCGAGCCCATACTCTTAATATAGGGTCTGGAGAGAGTAAGAACCTTGCAGAGCTGGCACGGTTGAGTGGAGCCTTGTGTGGAGGTGGCTGAGAGGAGACACATTGAATCCTGACATCCTCTGGAGCCGAAGTGCCCTGGGTTGTGACCTGCTCTTCACAGCGTGGGAGACGTGACTGTGCCGCTGAAATTGTAACCCACGAGTCAGTGTATTCACTCTGAAAGCAGGAAATTTGGGTTAAATTTGCCTGTTTCCTCTGATCTGGTGCTTTCCAGGCCCTTGGAAGTGCCCCAGACTTGTTCCAGGATGGAGAAATAGGAAAGCAGATTGGCATGCAGGCAGGAACACAGAACTCAGTCTCTGGTGAGGTTAAATTGTTGTGCAAAGGAGAATTTAGCATTCATTGGACCAGAGATGCCAAGACAATTTAACACATTTCAGTATTTCAAGACCATGGTGAGGTGACCTTGGACCATGGAGTAGCACAGGGATGGATGAGCACATACTCTTGAACTAAAGTGGGACTCAGATGCCTTAAACCACTGGAGGGACATTGGCATTGACCCTGCCAGTGACAAAATGTGACTGGCACATGGTGTTCCCTGGATGGCACCGTGCTTTGCCACAGCTGCCTGCCAGCAGAGCCAGCCTGGCAGGAGGGAGCACCCCCCAGGGCTAACCTCATTTTCTCTTCTTTGTCCGTTTGTCCCAATGCAGAAAGCGACATTTCTCCGCCTTTTGGACTTCAGGTTCATGAGATCGTTCATTCTGTTCTTTTTCACTTCAAAATGACCTGATAAATACATCACTGAGTAGGCCTTTTATCTGATAATGGGAAGGAATCTGATCAGATCACAAAATGCAAACATTGCTTGCATCCTTTAGTGCTCTCCCTGAAGGGAAGGGTCTGATAAACACAAACACCAGGCTATTAAGCAGTGTTTTTTCCAGCCCATAACTCACAAGGGGGAGTCATATGTCTACTCTTTGGATCTTTTACAGTGAGTTGACTGATACTCTGAGCTTTAGTGCCTGATGGAAAGCACTGCTGAATATTTTCTATCTTTTGCAACCCACAAAATCAGGAGGGTGGAGGAAGCAACAAAGTTAGCTAAGGTAACAGTTTAAAAATTCACAAGGAAAATCTTCACTGAAAAAAAGTAATTATGTCTTTCACTGTTTCTCACAGAAGAAACACCTCCTTGAGGAAATCAATTTCAAAATGGGGAAATGTTTGATTTTGAGCCAAACCCTCATTGATTTTTACCATTTTTTTACTTGAGTGTGAGAAAACTAAGCCAAGTAAAATAAGAAAGGACCTTTCACTTCAGCAAAAATTTCAACTGTTTCCATCTCTTTTGATGAGGGAAACACATCAGGCCAACGCAGCCATGAGGACACCCTGCTTCATTCACCAGCAAGAAACTCTCTTCCACCTCCCCAGGTGATATGTGCCCTTGAAGTCAATAACTTCTACGTGTAATAGATCAAGCTGGTCTAGGATGTTCTAGTATAAATTTACACCATATTAGAATTTTGCTCAAGATATGATTCAAGCACCTAAGGATGAACAAAGTAACCCACAAACCAGCCACTGATTTCCCAAGGGGGTGCTTGCAATAGGAAATCAGCTGGCAGCATGCAGAATTAGGGCTTTAATTGCTCCTAAACCAAAACGATGTGGAACTATATTTTTAGCCTTTCAGAGTGTGCTCACTGTTGGAGAAATTCTGGGATGGGTGCCTATAAATTGATGTAGCAGATCCTTTTGACCTGGACCACCGAGGGATTGACTATAGCTCAGTGAAGAGCATTTAAGAACCAGATGCATTTCACTTTTTTTTCCCCCCCTATTAAATATTTTGCCAAAGCTGAACCTGAAAAGAGCAAAATTCTACCAGCTCTCCAAAAAGAGCAGCCTAGGATTTTTAATTTTTTTTTTCTGTTTCACAGTTTTAAAATAAGGAATATGCTTTCATTTGCCTAACACTTTTATTAGGGTTTTTATGTACATCTGGAGGTGTGAGATTCTCCCAGTTTTCCACCTTATGTCTCCATCCCTCCTTTTTTGTTCATTTAAGTTAGTAAGAAGGGCTGAAAGGAGGAAATACCAAAAGCCGAAGATTCTTTTTTAGTTTACTATTTTGATCCTTCCTTCTCTCTAAAATAAAATTTTGTAAATTAAAGAAAACCCCAACAATAATAATTATTATTATTATAGAACTTGTTTCCCCTACGTTCCAATGAGTCGTTTTGACTCTGTTTTGTCTGCCAGACTAATAATATTGCAGCTAAAGAATGCATGTTGGGTTTGGGCAGGCCTCTCTGCAGATGAAAAATAATTTTAATAAATAGAAGAAACTATTGGCAGAGGAAAACAATCTTGGTATTTTTAACATGCTGAAAAAAAACCTATTTTCAGCCTTTGACCTTTTAGATCAGAAAATTCTGAGAAACAGTCAAAACTAGTTTGTTTTCAGCTTTCTCCATCATTTATACTCAATCTCTTCTCCACCCACAGGTTCACCCACTCCATTGCTAATTAAAACAGAACTCAATATCTTTGTCTTTTGTGCCTGTCTTTGCAGTCGATAGGGTCCCTGTTCTCCTGAGGCTGGAATCTTTCCTTGCATCCACAGAGAAGGGCAAAGGGAATTGTTATGCAACGTTGCACTGCTAAAGCAGGGAAGGAGAGCACATTGTCAGAGCTCAGGCAGAATGGGAAGGTGGAGATTAGTGAGGCTGAGGGGGCCGAGGTCCTCTCCTCGTGGGCTGCCAGCATGGGACACGTGTTTAGAAAGGGGTGGTGGTCACAGCCAGGTGTTCTTGCTGCCAGGAAAAGTCATAATTTTTCTACAAATTTAAAATCTGAGTTGTGCTTGTCGCATGTCCCTGGACTAGGTTAATATGAGAAGAAGGTGGGGAAGGTTAGGGCAGGGGAGCTGCACAAGTTCTTTGAAGCTGGAGAAGACAAAATCACTTTATTTCAGTGGTTAATTTAAGGTCTTATCTCCATGTACTTGGAGCTCTGTACTGGCTGAAGCCACCCTTCCCTGCAGGGCTTTGTCCTCTGAACTCTTCATGAAGTTTCAATGATGTAGCAGGGATAAAAGGTTATGAACAAAACCAGAGAACCAACTTTTTTTTTCAGATTCTTGTGGATTTGATCTCAAAGACAAGAATATTCAGAGCCCCGATCCAGCTGGCAGATCTGTGCTCCTTCCCCTGTCCTGAAGTCTTTTCTGGGACATTTTTGCCAGGCTCCCACTGTGCTGAGATTCAGAAGCAGGTTTACAAAGCTCAAAAGCCTCCCAGGAGGAAGCTCCTTTGTCTTTCACTCTCACCAGCCCCGTGGTGCCCCTCTGGTTGCTTTCCAGCAGACCCAGCTTCCAAAGCCTTCCCTCCAAGCACAGGGGGGCATTTCTTTCACCTGTCTGTCCTCTTGTGTTTGGAAGAGCTTTGTAGAGAAGGCACTTGTGGAGCATGTTTAGCAACAGGATGTGTCTCTGCTGCTTTGGAGTGTGCGTCCTATAAATGGCTTTGCTATGGCATTTAATCAATTGTTTCAGCTGTTTATTACCTTGTATATCACAATGCAAGGGAGATAGCTGCTTTGGTTAACTTTATTGGATCTGAAATAAATACACAGGATCCACTTAGAGTTCTCTTGGAAGGATATGCTTTGAATGCACTGAACCAAAGCAGGCAGCGAAACTCGCTGCCCAACAGCAGAACAAATCTGTGTACAAAATTAGGCAAGTGGCTCCGTGCTTGGAATAAAGCCTTGGAGTGCATGGTGAGTTCTAAGACGTCTCAGCAGAGGAAAAGTTTCTGCCTTTGCTGTTCCTTCTTAGATGACTCCTGTAAAGGCAGTGTTGGGGACCCTGCTTTCACCTACCACAGTGACAGCACAGACTAAACAAAAATGTGCGTCCCAGAGCTCTTGGAAAATGGTTGGAGAAGTCCCAGCACCAGAGACCAGTGAGCTCGAGCTTCAGCAGCCTCACAGAAAGTAGTTGAATCTAGAAGGCCATATATTTCCTTGACTCCACTGATTTGTCCTCACATCGGTTTGCTCATATTTGACAGACACACAGAAGGCCTGGGGGTAACTAACAATGAAATGGAGATACCACTGCACATCTCTACACAGGAAGGGATTGGAACACGCAAAAGGCACAGGGCATTCCAGTATGTAAAACTTGCTGAGAGCTCAGTTTGCCTCCTGAGGAGTCTTGGCTGGTTGCTTAACCTCATGGGCTGGAGACAGACACCAGAAGAGGCTTTTTTTCCCAAGAAAACCAAGTTAACTAGAGGCCAAAGTTCCTGACATCCCTGCAAGTGTGGCTCAGCTCTAACCAAAATCCGATTTCCTGCAGGCAAATGCAAAATGTCAAGACTGACATCCCTTCAGACAGAGCTGTGGCATCAGGCTCCAGGGGCACGGGAGTCAAGCAGTGCATCCAGTCCTTGCTGAAGCCTCTGTGGAGCTGCATGTTAGGGGTCTAGGAGATATCCTGCCTTCACCTGTGATTTGATCTAGAACTAAAATGCTCCGTTGTCCATTTTTTTTTGTTCTCAGCAAATTTTTGTCCGTATCCCTCAGGCAGAATCTCTCCCCAGCTGCTCCCTGGCGTGGTGTTGATGGACACCATGCCCCAACCCCTGTGCCACACACATTTCTGAGGTAACGGCGGCAAGGTGTGGCCAGTCATGGAAAGCTGGGGTACACAGGTAAAGGGGTGCCTTCATGGCAGGGTTACAGAGGTAACAGTGTCCTCCTGGAGTCTAGAAGGTGGCTCGTGACCTCGTACACTGATAGTTTGGGTGTCTGAGTAAAAAACCACTCTAAAATCAGGCAGCTGGGATGCACCTGCTCTGTTTCAAGAAGCAAGACCCAAGCACCCTCCACAGTGATCACTGGCTTTCCCACTACCCTCAAGGAAAATGCTCCTACGTGCCCAAAACCGTCCTGCCATTTTTAGGTTCGCAGCAGTGGCTATGTAGGTGAAGTGAAAGCCTGGAGAAATTTTGTGAATTAATCTGTTCCAGGCAGTGAGCAGAAGACATGGGCTGCCCTCCCCTGCTGCTTGCAGAGCCTCTGAGGGCAGCACAGCAGGCAGAGCCGCTCTGCTCCGACTGCCCAGGCTCTCCCCAGCAGCTCTGCAGAGAGCTGCTGTCATACTTAGTGGAGCATCTAATGCTTCCCAGCCAGCCGGCAAGGCAGTGGAGACAGGAATTCAGAGATGCCTCAAACTCTGGGGAGCACTAGTCAGCAAGCTGCTGTCCAACAAGCAGCAGTAATCTGAAATAAATCACACAAGCCCGGCTTTTTCCAGCAGAGGCTTATTATTCAAAAGGAAGGACACATCCAGTCAATGAGGCGTGGTGCTGCTAAACGGTTGGCTCAACATGGGTGTGGGTAAATACAGTAAAACGAGTCCTGCTTCCCTCCAGAGTGAAGACTCAGACCAGTTCTTGAGAGGTGAGAGCACAAGCCCTGTGAGCAGAGGCGGGAAAATTGATTTCCTTTTCACTGTTTAAATGAGAGAAGATGGCCTCTGCCTGATCCACTCTTACATCCCTTGGGTCGTGGGTTTTAGTGGTAACCAGGGACTTTTCTGACTCAAAGTCCTATGAGATCCCATTTGTTTTCCCAGAGCAAAAGCTTCTCCTCCCATACTGCTTTTGTTCAAAACTCAGGTCACGGAAGCTGCAGCCCTGCAAGGATGCAGAACCAGGGTTATCCAGCAAGGTAGTGTAGTTCCTTCAGGCTCCTGCTGCAAAGAAGCCTCCCTGAAGCAAGATTTTCTGATGGGATTTTAGCACTCACCACGCCCAGGTCAAATAATTGCACAATTCTTTCCTTGCACATCCTCCTCCTGTGAGAACACCAGTCTGGCCAGTCCCTCCAGTAAAAGTGAGAGTCTGATGAGAAAAGCATATTCCCAACTCCCCCCAGTTTGCCTCCTTGAGAAGCATTTGTCAGGCTGATTGTTCTGGCCATCCATCCCCGGCCTGTCGTCAATCAGTCACTGCAGCACACATCCACAAACTGCAGGGCACAAGGGCAGGAAGAAAAGCTGCATTTTAATTTTTCATGTTTATCATGTTCATAGTTCTCCACGACAGCACAATGATTTCTTTCTGTTCATAAAAGACAATTGGGAAAATTAGTTGGTTTCAGTTTAACAAGGTAATGATCCAATTTAGGGGAGATCAAAGCGAGCAGCGTGGCAAATGCAGAATGGTCAAATTAAGTTACTTTATTAATGCACAATGCACTTGCACCAGAATGATTGACTATCCATTAGGTTTACTGAGCTGCAATTAGCAATTATCAGCAATAGCCTCCTCTGTGTGGGCAAGTAGAGGTCTGGATCATGTTCATATTTCTAGACAACGAATGTTTCCACCTTGTAAAATCCCAGCTGATGCAGGAGTGAAACGTAGTGGCCACTTAGAGAAAGAGGAGGTAGGACTTAACCTGTGACTTCTTTTTCTGACTGATACAATGAAAAATTATGCATATGCTAATGATCTTCACTGTTATAGTGATGGGTAACTTGATGACTGACAGTAGCCTAAAATTTCAAGAAAATCAGAAATTAATTCATTTCTCTCATCCAATTTGGTGATTTGTCTATCAGCCAATAACCCCCTCATAATCCATTACTGGCAAAAATCAGTGGTAGCCATTCTGTAAACAAAGAGATCAGCAGATGAGGTGGAGCTGTTTGCAAGCTTTAACTGAAATCTGACAGTGTGAGAAGGATTTAGGATCACATTAGTGCCTTATCAGTGCACATTTCTTTGTGTCTTCTGAGACAATTCTGTGATCATTAAATTCTCTGATGACAATTATGTCACTTTATTCATTATTTCTCCTCCTTTGATCTTTCTAAATGTTGGAGAATAGGATCTTTATTTATGTAGTATTCATCTGTTCCTGTTTCTTGTTCCTCAGGCTGATAAACTTACAGTCATCTGAAACATGACAAAGTATTTTTGTTTCATCATAGGCTCCATGGATTTTATCCTGCACAGTGGTTGTGTATGCATATGCCTGTTCAGTTCTGTGCCTGTTCTCCCTTAATGACTTTTGATCTTGCTGTCCAAATTAAAGCAAATTTGACAGCCAGGAAAATTCTTAAATATACCAAGTTCTTACAAATCTTTTGAAAGCAGGTTGTCAGAAAGAGTAAAGAGAAGCTATTAGCAGAGAGAAGCTGCCTTTTCAACTCCTACCAGACATCAAACAATCTACAAGAAACAACAATGTAAGAAAAAGTTCAGTTTGGCATTTACATCTTGTTAGACATCAGAGAACCTAGAAGACACATGGCCATAATGAACCAGGCTTCCTGCATTGCCTCACTTAGCTTTTGTAGCTCTTATAATCCACCCTTGAATAAAGAAGTATTGCCTTTGTTGACTGAGTGTGATCTGAGAGAAAATGGGGAACTAAGGAGTTTTAAATGGAAAGGCACGAGGAGAACATGGAAGGAAAACAGGTCAATTGTGTGAGCTTTGTGAAGGTGATGGTGCAGGGGGCACGGGCTGTGAGCAAGGGCAGTGATGGCTGGCTCCCGAGTGAGTCCTGTGCTTGGTGTTGTAGGAGCAGGATAAGTGGCTCTACTTCCTACCCTGGGGTTGTTTATTCCCAATCTTCTGTAATAAACTGTAATAGCCCCACTGAATTTCTCATTAGGAAATAGAATGCATATCCAAGCTGCTTATTTCTACCACCCTAAACACCTTTAGGCAGATTGCTTTGGGGTACTGCCAAATGAAACGCTCGATTTTTCCAGTAGCTGGGCCCATCCAAGGACTGTCATTACTTATTCTCTATTTTAGCTATGTATAGTATGCACAGACCTACAGTAAAAAGTTTGACTCATTGGGGAAATATTTGGATTTGCTTGCTTGAGTTTGCCATTTTATTTTTAACATTTTAAGTCATTCCTTTGCACATGTGCAGACATTCATGTGAATTTACATGTATGTCCTTCTAGACACACAGACACATTCCTTCTGTAAGAAATTATGAGTGAGTATAAGTATCTGTGTCATCTGCCAGTAGATAATTTGCACATTGCTTTTGGAACAGACATCTGGTACAATTTAAAAATATTAGCTTTGCTACTAAATCCTAAGCTACAAAAAAACCCATGCCAAGTAGAGAGCCTTAAAATTTGTGTAACTTGATTTTCCGTGCTTGATGGCCATGTTGTTCAGTGTTTTGTATTTATTGAGCTGCATTTGACATCAGGAGCTCTATTTACATTTTAGTCAAACAGTTTGAAAGTTGCTAAATTGGCCATGTGCCTCCAAAACGTGCTTGGCTTCCCCCCCAACACCTATCCATCTTAGTGACTCTGTTATCAGCACAATTATTGGTTTTATCTGCACTGAGGAGCTGTCAGAAGCACAGTCCTGGTGCACAATCTATTTACTCTGCCAAGATAAAGTGACTGATGTCCCTATGCATGGGGACTGGGTATTTCCTCTGCGCTGTGTAATTTGGGAAAGATTGGAGCTGATGTCTTATGTTGGAGCTCCTTCCCTGCTGCGCTTCATTGCTCTCTTCCCAGAGTCACTGGGGAAGGTCTCTGCACCACCTTCTTTGGGAACTCTGTCTGTCCTGGCAGCAGGACCTCATGTATATATAGGACACTAATGACAGGAGAGAAACTAAAATAAATACCTATTCAGGGAACGGGGATGTAGTCAGGCCTTAAAAGTCCATACCACAGAAAATGGAAAACATTCTAAAATTTCCATGTGTAAAAACATGCACGCCATGTCCCAACAGCACACATGAGTAAATACTTGACAAATAGTACTTAAAAAATAGTAGAGATTCGTGGGATGTTTGGGTGGTGGAAGAATATCAAATCCAGAAGGGGATTTTGACAATTTAGGCAAATTTACTCTCTCCCAGCAGGCAACCTGGAAGATGTGAGGGGATGATGAAGAACTCTGTTTACAATCAACTATGCCAGCCCTAAAAGACATGTTGAAATTTACGACATAATAGATTATAACAGAGGAAAAAGGCTTCAGTGGGGCCTTGGTTCCTCTTACAGCTCCTTATCACGTCAGTGAGATAAGCAGGACTAGATCTCCCCTGGGGATCCCATAAGACAGATGACATTCCTGGCACTAAGGCCACGGCTGAATGTCTCTCTCCTCCTCTCAGAGCAGGTAGAACCACAAATCCTCCATTGCAGTACACATTTTAGTTTCTGACATGAGGGTCAGGGTGGCAGGGGGTGGTTTAAGCACGTTCCAGCAGAACAGGACATTGCTCTTGACATGGTAATAAAGAGCATTTGTAGTTGCTTCTCAATTCATTTCCCATTTTGTTCTTCACTCAAGGACAGTTAAAAGGGATTCACTTATCTCACTAAAATTTCTCTAATATGCCATGCCAGAAAACTAAAAAATCCTTTGTGAATCATATTCTATCAAATCCATTATCATCTTTTGAAAAGACAACAGTCCTCCTCCTCTCTGGAGAGATGACATTTCAGCTCCAGGTGAGGCAATTACAGAGCTGATTGCAGGGGATGGAAACTGCTGTACCAACTCTCTGATTAAGAACTCGATTTGTATTTATTTATGTTTGATATGTGTTTTATTTAGATTTTCCATAACTAAATGCAATTGGCATTCCATTAGGACGTTTCGAGTGAACAAACCCTCTTTTTTTGTTGTCTTGGGTTAATGGTGAATATCAGAACCTTTCATTTTTTGATTGGGAATTCAAGTGTGATTTTTAGTGCTGCCTCATATAAAAACGACTGCGTTCATTCTCAGGCACGGAGAGATTTTGGATCCAGAAAATATATGTGTTTAAAGGAACACACAGGAAGCTTTCCAGCACTTCTCAACTCTTTGGTATTTTTCCATTCACAGTATTGTGCCACTGTTGCATCCATCTATTACTCATTCCTTGTATAGTCCTTGCAATTGCTTTGTTAGCTAAGCTTCTTCCCCAGAAACTGCAAAGATCTTGAGGCTGAGTTAAATTTCTCTTCCTTAATGCCAACTTTTTGAAATCTATTTAAAAAAATAAAAAACCCTGAGTGAATGGTTACCTGGTCAAGGTAGTGGGCCCATTAGAACTACTCCATCTGAACACGTACCTGAATTTTGTTTCAGGTTATTGTGCCTTGAATCTGTGCATTTTCATGTTTCCTCACCCTGCACACCAGAGGGACACAGGGACACTGTGCATTTGCTTCTACGTGGTCTCCTGTGGGATGAGCACCCAAGGGGTTCATTTCTTTCCCTCTGCCCTTGTTGCATTTCCATGTTTGTCTTGCATGTCTTATCAATCAGGCTGGGAACACGAGTAGCTCCATACATTTCACCGTAACAAATTCAAAATATCACTTCAAATGCGTAATATGTGTCTTGGTTTGCCAAATCCTCATATTTTGTGGGGAAAAGGGGACTGTTGAGAGCCTCCCATGAGGGTGGAAGCTGCCTCCAGACTTGGCCATCAGCAGTGCTGCAGTGCCAGAGCAGGGTGCAGCAGACCTGCAGCCTCACAGTGATGCCTCCTGAAGATCCTCATCCTGATCCAGGCTGGCTGATAAGATACCACAGATGCTGGGCAGAGTCTGTGTCTCTCAGGTCATTAACAGACCAGTATGACCAGCATCATGATGTCCACCAGCTACTTCCATGGCTGTAGCTGCTGGAGATTGTGTGAATTAATCAGCATTCCTCTTGGTTATTGGGATTTCAGGTCTCTGTGTTTAAAGGATAATTGGTTCTTTGTTTAACCACTGATGTCTGTAGTGAGCTGCTCACTACAGCACCAGGACTGATGCAGCACAAATATCTGACCTAAAAGTAACTCAGTTTTCACCAGGAAGGGTAGAGCTGGAAATGTGCCAATCTACCTGATAATTAACAACGCTAATTAGTGGGGCTTCAGGCTGTCCCTGACTGAGCTTTTTGTCAACAAATCCAAGGCCACCTTAGCTCTTCATCTAGGGCTGAGAGAGGTACAAAATGCACTTAGAAAATGATGATTTTTCATTTGGCAGCAACATTTATAGGAAAAACGTACTTAGCAGAGATATTACTTCCATTTTTCATGATCACAGATACCTCGACACTGTTAGCTCCAAAGAGCTGTCCTGGTTTTGAAGCTGTGTCTTCCTGCTGTCGCTGCTCCTTCTCCATCAGTGCTTTGGGACATCTTCCCCTCGACACTTTCATCTCCACCAATTCAAACTGCTTCTGTTTTTGTCCCTCATCCCTTTTCCTGACTTTTACAGATCTTTAGCAATATTTCTGTCATCTCTAAAGTTTGATTGGCTTCCAAGGCAACACCATCTGCCTATTTAACTAATAATATTCTCATGCCTTCTTCCTGATCACTAAAGGTGATGTTAAATAAGAACAAACTTAAGACAGATTCCTCTGCTATATTTTTTAGCTACAATCTGACAGTTTGATACCTCCATTGTTTACCATCAGTCAGCCAATTTTCTGGCCAGCTATGGTGCTCATATCCAGTTCTGATGAAATAATTTTCTTCAGGCCAATTTATATTTAGTACAGCAGAAAATTAATCCTCTGGTAAGATAGTCGTGATGAATTGTTCTCTGCTCATGCTTGTCCTCTCCTTTGAAAATGGAACAAGCTCTATATCCCACCTTGACTCCATAAAATTTTGTTAGATTAATATAAATGTCTATTTCTCTTCTACTTGTCTAAGATAGTCCATGGCCATTTTCTTTCTGATTTACTTGGAGAATTCAGGAGTGCAAAATGATGTTACAATAACAGACACTCTCCATTGAATGAATGCTTACCGTGTTTTATATTAGCAGAGATTTATTTGTAAATGGTTAACAGAGGGTTAATAAACAGTAATATGCATTAAGAGCATCTATAATGATTATTCCAAAATTGTTACATCACCAGCAGACATTACCAAGGTTTGAAAGCAATTTATTGACCTAGATAACAATCTGTGTGTTTAATTGAAACATTCATTATTCACTTAGTAATCTTTTATGAACCGTTAAGAAAATAAATGGAATGTGAAGTGTGACAGCAACTTCTTCAATAAGGTTTACACAAACAGGACAAAAAAAAAGCCCAGGTCTAATCTCTGCCTCAGGTTGTACATAAAGTCCATTGAAACAGCACCAATTTATTATTGTCTGTACTCTCAGCAGAGCACGTGAACCCAGCACGTGGATGGTTTCCATGCCCAGCTGGGCAGGAAAGTGAGGTTTTCTTATCAAGCCCCGGGGCTGAGAGGCTCTGATGAGGACCCTGGGCTCACCACGCTGTGGAATAGAAACAAGGGGGGGAAAAAAACCCAAACAGAAATCCCCTCTAATACTTCCTCCCTTACTCTTCATCCTGTCCTCTTTGAACTAGAACTGTCCTAGCAGTCACATCTAAGGAAAGAAGACTCGAATATTCTCTTAGTAAAAGTGTGATTTCAAGCTGCCTTTGTCCTCCTCACGTCAGCTGGTAGAAAGGACCCTGAACCACTCACTCCAACAAAAGATAAAAGAAGAAAAATTCACAATGCGTTTTGGTTTGAGCAGATTGTGGTTACTGCATTGCCATCACTCTTCCAAGCACATTTTTCCCTGGAGTGTTTTCTTTTCAGAGCTCTCCATGGCATTTGTCATTATACTAAATAAGCCTTTTATATTTACTTTGCTCTCGCAAAGTGGCACGTGCAAAGGCAAGAAATTTATCAGTGTCTGTAAGATTTTCATCGTAGAGAAAACCACATCAAAACAAGCAAAAAAAAAAACCAAACAAAAACTCCCCCCCAAAAAACCCCAACAAAACCAAACCCAGCAAGTGGGATAAAGCAGCAATGAGATAAAGCAGCAGTGATTTTGTTTTTTGCAGCATTAAGTCTCCTTCTCAAAATCAAGACAACAACTGTAAGCTCAAGATTAAAGGAACATACTCCTTTAAAAGAAAAAAATATTTGGCTTCTTTGGTTTCTGACTTCCATGCATCCACCATACAAACCTCTTAGTTCTATGACTGGCATAAACTGACTGCTGTTGTTGGGGAATTACCAAAAACTGAGATCTAAAAATGTGTCAAAATATTCAAGACCTTCTAATACACAGTAAAGAAACTGTTCATGTTCATTGCATGGGCTCTCTTACAGATGGAGGACTCCAGCATTCCGTGCTGCTGTTGAAGTATTTTCCCTCCATATGTAGAAATGTTAATGAGAAATAGCTTGTTGAAAATCATCTGAGCTTGATTAGCTGCCAGCTCTTGACGTCACGGCCAGGAGTTTCACGGCAGCATTATCCTTATCCAGCCCTTCCCGGAGAGCAAAGCCTGTCCCCTGCTGCTTGTTAGAGCCAGTGGAGTTTCCAGCAGCAAGGAGAGACCTTTTGAATCATCCTCCAGTAATGGGGAGGGGATGAGATAGCGCTGGCAGGATGCTGAAGGAGAGGGATCCACTCCTGCTGGGAAGGCGGCTTCTCAGCTGGCAGAGCCAGTCAGCGGATGAGGGGGACAGTCATGGAATCCAACTCCTTCACGGAGGCTTCAAGCTCCATTTTACAGGTGCTTCTCACCCAGCTGACAGAAAGCTTCAGTTACTTTCCAGGTTAAATCTATCCATGATCAAGTTATGCTTCTTTTCTCCTGTGCTGGTGGCACCATTAGCTCACAGAGTTCTGTTCCTCAGTTCATTTATAGAGAGGAATCAGTTTTCCTCTTTGAAATGCTTCTTGTAGACAAATTTCCTAGTCCACAGGTTATCTGACCTGCATGTCTCTAACTTGAATGAGTCTCCATGGAACATGAGCAGGCAGAGGCTCACCTGGCAATCCAGCACCTCACACAATAATGCTGATCCTTCTTTATCTCTGCAGGATATGCAGGTTCTGTTATCTCCAAAGGCTAGGTCTGACTTTTTAGAGCTATATAAGGCCAGTGGCTGAGAGTCCATTTGCAGATTGATTGATGTGTCAGGTTGGTTTTCCTCCTCTGCTGAACTATCCCACCCCAACAAGAACTGTTGCTATATACTCTTGAATGTGCATAATGGTTTTATAATGTCAATATATTGTAACAAATAGAATGACTTTGCAGTTTACAATATTGCATTTATTTTGATTTCCATTACTCCAGTGCCCAAAGTAATGTATTTATTAATCTGTTATATGCTGAGCATCTTCTGAAATGAAGAAGATTTCTCAACTTTGTGCTATTAGCAAATTAAATTCACACACTGAAACTTTTTTTGTTTGCAGATATTAATGAAAATATTAAATAATATTAGCCCTGAGGATGATCTGCAGTTTTGCTGATGGTGTAAAATTATTCAGGGTAGTAAAAACTAAAACTGATCATAAAGTTCTGAGGGAGGAAGAAACTGGCAGATTAAATTCAATGTTGATAAATGCAAAGCAATGCACATGGGGAAAACAACACTAAATACACATATGCAATGATAATCTCTAAATTAGCCATTATCATTCTGCAAAGAGATCATAGAGTCGCTGCAGATTGCTCAACAAAAACATCTGTTCATTGCCCTGCGGCAGGCTGGAAAGGTAAACAGAATGTAAGGTATGGAAGCAACCAAGAGCAGCAGGAAAAGCAGCTCTGTGCCACTGAATGAGCCCCAGATTTGCCCACACTTAAATACTGCGTGAACTGCATCAAGACAGAACAGGCAAAATCCAGTGAAGACACAGAAAAGGACAAAAAGTCAAATACATGAGATGGTTTCTGCACTGGGAGAGATTAAATGGACTCCAAGCCTTTAACTCTGACCAGAGGTGACTGGATGAGGGAGTGACAGAGCCATCGAAAAGAGCGGCTGGCAGGAAAAGGTGAATGAGCAATGATTGTTCTCTCTACCCCTGTAAGAGGAACTTGGGAGCATCAAGCGAAATCACGAGGCAGAGCCTCTGTGGCAGACAAGGACAGAGTAGATGCTGCCTGCTATCTTACACAAATTGCCAATATGCATGCACACATAAGCAGTACCATGACAGCATTTCCCAGCTTTCCTTAGATAAATAGAATTCATTGGATGGGTGAGTGCTCTGTTTTGCAAGTATAACTTCCTTGGACTACTGCTAGTGTTATCTTACACAAGTAGGTAATGTTTTGTTTTGAATTTTTTAAAAGGGAGCTCTTCCATTTCGCTTGTCTCAGTGAGCATTTGGTTTTAAATGGAATGCATTCTTTCATACTCCCTCTATCCTTTATACTCAGAATGTTGCCAGCAAACTGCCAGTGAATGGCTGCCTGTCTGGTCTGTGGCTTTGGTACAGCACCCATGAAATTAGTGGGACACAAACAGACATAGGTAGGAGATGTCCTGATCATCAGGAGATCAGCTGTCACTTTTGGTGACACTTACTGGCACCCTGATTCTTTTAATTGTCCCTCATAGAAGAGAAAAATAAAGTCTGGTAAGGCCAACCCAAAAGCAATATTAGTCTGGGATACTTCGTTTTGGAAATTATGGCTTTTTCTGTGTTGTCAGAAGCAGCTGATCCTTCCAGATTACCCGAGGGATGTCTTAAATCAGATTAAGGCAGCATTTATACTGATAGAATTATGGGGCAGTGGGGATCGGAACATCTCGTGTGGGTCCCACTCTACAGGTGGAAAACTCCAGACATTTACTAGACACGTACTGCATCCAAAGGAATAAAGCTCCCAGAGGCCTCTGGTCACTCCCAGAGAGAAGCACAACGGGCACATTTCCCAGTTTTTCTGTGAAATGGAGAAATGTGTCTGTGCCCTGGACCCTCAGAGGGATCATAAATGGAAATCTTGCCTAAATACTGCTTTTTTTGAGCAGGGGAAGAAAAACAAAAGCATTCACAGTTAATTCCCAACTCACTTGAAGCCACATATCCTCTTTTTTAGGGAAAAAGAGCTAAGGAAGTTTTACTGAAACTCCCTCAGTTTGTTGGAAATTCTGGCATGGTAGCTGTGTATCTTACTTAAAAGGTCAATGAGAATCTCATGAATAAAACCTAACTCTATAATGAAAGCACAGTGTTTAAAATTTGCCTGGATCTCCTTGCTCAAAACTGATTAAGAACAGACCTGCTGCTATCCTGTAAAATGCTTCTAAGTGAGTCATCAGTTCATCAGCAAAGCCCCAAAAGTTCAGATGCAATTGCTTCAGAAAGAACATTTTCAAAACTATGGCGTATCAGTTGGAAGATGCTGATAACTTCCAATCCGCAGGAGGGCCCTGCTAAAAAAAACCCTGAGATAACTTTGCTTTTAAGGTTTCCCCAGTTGACTGATTAAAAACGTCACAACAGAAAATTCAAAGGTCACATTTTCTCAAGTGTTGCTGAGAACTCACTGTCTGAGAAATTAGATGAGATTAAGATGCAAAACGCTGAAACGCTTTGAATCAAATTTAATCTTCCAATGTTTTGCTGCCTTCTAAAAAAGAAACTAAACAAGGTGGGGGGATTTGTATTTTAGGAAAACCCTACTGGAAGTATGGCACTGCCAGCGGGGTTAATAGACTTCGACTAGATTTTGTTATTTTACTTGAGGAACTGGTCTAATTCACATCAGCTGGAAGCACCTTTTAAGATGAATTGAAAGAAAAAGGATTTACCGGAATTTATATTCTCATGAATGTCTTCTAGATATCTCTGAAGGGCAAAATTGAAGGTCAGTTTTACTGTCTGTAGAAACCAATCAGAAAACTTGAAAATGACAAATTTTCTCCAGATCATAACTAAGAAAAGATTGAGGATTTTCATCTACATTTAGCAAAACCTTTCTTTTACTAATACAAGGCAATTTGTTCAGCTGCTCCTGGGCATAGCAGCTGAGAATGGGACTGGTGGATTTTTACAACAAATAGTTGATTTGTGGGACTGAGTGGAAGCTCCTATGGGGAAAACATTTTGAAACAACATGTGTGAGAAGCTGTGCGTGGTCTCTCTTCTTGGCTTATTCCCCCTGCTCGTGCCATTCTTGGGGCAATCAGAGGGGTTTGTTTCTACTTTCTCAGATGTTGGCTGCAGATTGTGCAGGCAGCATCAGGCACATTTGGGGAGAGGCAGGGAAAGGCACACAAGCAGCAGGGTGCAGGAAGAAGAAATGGGGGGCAACAAAGAGAAGAGCAATTCTCTACCAAGAAGAGCCTTAGAAAATGCATAAAGATACAGAGAAATGAGCACATAGGACTTTCCAGGGGTCAGATACTGCACAATATAACTCATTGTCTCACCTGCAAAGCGACAGAAGTGCAAAGGTTTGGGGTTATCCCCACACCTGGAGGAGGAAAACAATCTGCTGAGTCCAAAACTGTTGTAGTAAGATGAGAAAGGCTTTTTTAATATGCAAGTGGCTCAAGCAGATTGGAGTAAGGGTAACATGTCTTACCAAAATGAAAGATTTGCATATAGATATATTTGAATAAACAAATGTGCACTTTCTTCGTTTTCAAAAGTTTGACTTTTCATTATCAAAATTAAAGCAAGGAAGTAAACAAACAAACAAACAAACAAGCAAACAAACCTCTTCCAAAATCCCATCTGGCTTCTCTGCCTTCCTTGAAGTTCTGAGATATGTTCTTGCTGAATCAGAATGTAGACATAGGGCCTTCTTTTTAATAAGCATCACAGTCACCTGCCACTGTTTCAATACAGCAGGAGCTGGCTCCCCTTTTTTGAGAAGTGCTATCTCCAACCTGCAGCTCACATTCCACAGCAGGAAAGCAGCTTGTGAAAAATTCGCTCTGGGATACCTCAAGATCTACTAGAACTGAGAGAAAGCAGTTTCAAAAACAGTTTGCTTCTATGATTTTGGGGTTTGCTTCTGGTTTTAGCCTATGTTTTTGTTCTCCAGTTTAGAAAACCAGTTCAACCAGTTCAAGTTAAACAGTTTGGATGGAAGTGGACTGTATAAAAGCTGATGGCCATTTTCTAAGGAGGTGTGAACACTTGTTTCTCTTTCTGCAGAGGTGCCAGGAAAATGAGGCCTCAGTAGGACAGAAAGGCATCAAACATCAGAGCCTGGGAGCAGCTGAGAGCAGAGTGACTGCCCAAGGAGGCAAGCAAGGCAGGGTATGGATGAGGAAAACAACCTCAGCAGGACCTTGCAGGGCAGGAGCTGTGGGGACAGCCACCTCCTCCTGGGCTGTTAGGACACCAAGGATGGCTCTGAGCAGGAGATCCAGACCCCTGAATATTCATGGATGGAGGGATTAGAAACCCTTGCTGACTCTCGCTGTATCCCTGGGAGGCTCAGGACATCATCAGTACTTGAATAACACAGCTGATGCTCCCAAGCATCCCATGGGTGTCTTGAAGGCAATAATCTAGAGACAGTGGGCTCTGAAGCCCTTCTAGATGGCAGCATCCAGAGAGAAAGACTTGGAATTACCCTCAAACAAGGCCAGGGCACCTTCCTGCTCAAAGCCTGAATTTAGGAAAAAATCACAGCACCAGAGCATCCCATAGGAACCGCCAACATAAGGTACAACATTGCTGGCTGAAGTGCTTTTAGATTCCCCATCAGCAAGAGATAAATCTGTAAAGCATTATCGAGCTTTTATTTTTTCATTTAATATTTTCAGATGTTAACAAATCCTGCAGATTTGGTCCTCTCTGCAGTATGAGGTGATTAGGATCTTTTCTATCACAGAGTTTTTCCTTCACTCACAGTCTTTATTCCCTGTGTGATAATGTGGTAGCATGTTATAGCACCACTCGACTTGTCAGGAATATGTTTTTTATTTTTGCTTTTTGGACGCATTCATGTCTTACAAACACTTACTCTAATCCTCCTGGAACAATCTCTTTTTCAATTATTAAAGTAACCTTTAATGAAATGGTTTAAAATGCTAGATTGGTGGTTGGGGCAGACTTTCATTCCTTGAGCAGTGACACTGAAATCAAGGTTTCAGCTGAGCCACCAACCTGTGTCTGTGAACCCCAGCAGAAATATTTCTCTATCCATCTCTCTAAAAACGCACTTATGTACAAACTACTGCTGAAATAAATTTCTTTGATCATGATTTTTTAGTAATTTCCACCAGTTTAATGGAATTCACCTTCCCTTTCTAGCGGTAGATTGACTTCTTGAGTTGCCTAGATAAAACAACTTCAACTTCTTCTTTGTCCTTATAAAAATCTCTGTATTCTGAGGGCAAACACAGACAGCTGCTCAATTCACTAGATAATTAGACTACTAATAAATTGGACACACTTCTTCTTCATCCTATAATAATCATGACAACTTCCCAAAAACATTTATCTATTTTTTTCTTTTCACTCCACTACGTTCAAGCTCATTTGTGGCTTCTCTCCTTGTTTCGCTTGGTTCCTTTCAAAGCTGGATGCTTCTCCTTAAAGAGCAGTCTGGTATCCCCAAGACTGACAGTCTTGGAAATGGAAACCTGGCTCGTGTTTCTCATTCCCAGCCTTGATGCAAAGCCTCTCCCTTCTTGCACTGCTTGGCTGTGCAATCTGGAGACAGGACCTTGATGCTCAGCAGGACAGAAAAAGCTGAAGAAGTCCCCAACACATTTCATATTCTCTAAATCCATCTGGATCCTTTGGACTATCTTAGCACCGTTGGATCAAAATGTATAAATAATTTCACTTGACAAACACAGAAATACAAAGTGTTGAATTTCGCTGTTGTTCAATAAGAACTTTCAGAAGTTTCATTTCCAAGAAATGCTTCAGATTGAAAAGCAATGTCATGACTCTGGAAAAGAAGGTTATCAGTACCTGAAAATGACATGGTTTATTTTGCATCAAACCAAGGAGAACATCCCTATGAATTGCCCCCAGTTTAATTATTTATCAAAATGGGCATAATCTAAAAAAACCCCAAAAGAACAAATTGGGTCCATAACTGTTTTGTTTTGTTTTGTATTTTGACTTTTTTTCATCCAGCAAAGCACAAAAAATAAACATCTGCCAGCCCCTTAAGATGAATGTTCTCAAATTCAGTGTTGCCAGCCTTGGAGTGTTATGGTGATCCCTACCCAGTTTACTAAATACCATAAAACTTCCCTTTCTTGAAGCATGCAGTCAGGTTCATCTTGTTCCTTCAGAGGCCTTTTTCAAGCTCTCCCAATCTCATTGGAAGGACTGGAAGCATGGCCTAAGTACATGCCATTGCTTTAGTAACTGAAGACTAACTAAAAAGTCCCAAATGGATTTTACTTCCAACAGCAGCTTTGAAAAGGGAGATTGGACCTGAGGGCCTATAAAAGTCTTTCCCACTCGATATTTGCTTTGATTCTCCAAAATTTCCACTTCAGACTGAGGGTATTTCAGAATCAGGTTCAGGGGATTTTAAGAGATCATTGTTGACCTTGCAGCTCCCACAGATTTCTTTCCTGGTGAACCCGGGAGTGGGAACAGGAATTAGTCTCTTTTGTCTTCATCAAGGCTGAGCTTGGGTTGTGAGCAAACCATTGGCACCAGTAAAACAAAGCTAAAAATAAGAACAGAAATACACCTTTAAAAATCCTTACAGCCTAGGTCGAGAATTTAGGACACCAAATGAAATCAGACTTTAAAATAATCAAAGAGAAAATAGGCGAAGGTTAAAGAACAAGCTGAAATGGATTCCTCAGGCAAGAGGTTAAAACTAACTAAATAAACTGTTTGCAAGTGGTCCAAAACCACAAACCCTTGCACGTATCCTTTCCCTGGTCACTGGCAGGGTGAAGACCCTTGACTCTGTAATTTTGTACCTGGCTGCCTGAAAGGGAACAGCTGTGAGAATGTCCCTGCTGTGGCTGTGTGACTGATGCCAGGTTCAGGGATGGGCAGCTGGAGCTTCCTGAGCCCTCTCTGCCATACCACAGGGCTCCCTTGCTTTTTAATTTCTCTCCATTCCACTGGTCTGTGTGGTTCCAAACTCAGTTAGGGCAATAAATGGTTTTGATTTAGCAACAATCAAAGAAAGGAAAGCCTGGCAAAGAGCTGAAACAGCAGAAGAGGTCCCTGATTCCTGAGCCTGATCCCAGCCTCTCCCTCCTCCACAAGGACTCAGGCAGCTCTCAGCCCCATAGATGACCTCTAAGAGCCCACCTCCACAACAGGAACTTAAAGGGAGGGAAAATAAGGAACAGAGCTTGCCACCATATGCTTAATCTGCAGGTTAATTGCTCCACTACTATTGTATTTAATTGTTCCCACTGAAGTCTTTCTGATTGGTTTTCTTTTTACCCAATTGAGTAATAATAAGACTATTAATAATAAATATGGCAAGAGTTTTAAGCAGAAAATGATAAAAGCCATTTCCCGTGCAAGCAGGTGGAGGAAAGTGACTACAAGGATGAGAAATGCTTCTTTCCTATGTGAAATAGGAGAGGAATAATTGCAGCTGGCACAGGTAGGCTGACACAGCTACTGCCTTGTGTAAGTCGCTGCTGGGAAGTGAACTAATGACCAGCTGCCTCGTTTCCCCAGTATAAACTGGAATCAAGCATTTGCAAAGTTGTGTGCTGATAGTATACACATTTCAATATAGCCACATGAATATTCATGAGTGAAAACCGTTCTACTTCTTAATAGCAGCTTATAGCCAAATGCCAAGATTCTTATCCAGAAAAATCTCTCATTTAGCTGGGTGGGAGATCTGCCCAAACTCAGGCGTTCAGGAGCTCATTTCAAATGCGTGCCACGCAAAACGGTTTCCTGTTCTCCTTCACCCCCAGCACTAGATTAGCACGTAGAAATACCAAAACTCAGTAGTGGCAACTGTATTTTTAACACCTTGGGGAGCTGCAAATACTCAGTTCCAGAACACTAAAGGCTCTTCCTCTAGAAAAATCCTCTGCTGTACCAGGCAACTTCCCCACTGGCTTGGTGTCTCATAGCCGCACAACAGGCTGGAATGCCTCGAGGCGTTGGTGAATGGGAAAGTTGCAGAATATTGGAGTTTGCACATTCCCTGAGTCCCCCAGCTTGCTGGTTTGCAGAGTACTTCGTGGCACTTCTGCATGGAAAACGTTACTGGAACTGCAGGGCTTTGCAGTGGTTCCGAAGCAGCGTTTCCCCAGCGAGCAGCCCTGCTCAGCTCAGCGCTGTCCTTTGTCAGGCAGGGAGAAAGCGAGCCCTTCTTAATCACCCCCAAGTCAATGAGGGGCACTGCCACCCTGTCACTTGATGATTAATTACTGCATCTGCAGGCAGGGCTGCCAGCAAACTCGTGGGCATCATCCATGACGCATAAGCAGCCATAGATTTAAAGGGAAATGTGTATGGCACGGCAGAGCGCGGGCTCAGGAGGGGACGGGGGGGCCTTGCCCCACTGAATCAGCATCTGCCACCCAGCAGCTGCAAGGCCAACAAAGCTCCTTCAGAAGGAAACAACAGAAAGCCCTCAAGCCACTGGAGGAAACTGTGTTATTATTCATCTTCTTCCCAGTGCAAGTATTCAATCTCTTCCCACCCAAGTGTTCCCAACATAATGATTTCCATGGGTACATCTAATGCCACTGGTGCTGGAAATTCATGAGAGAAACACACTGGGAATCTTAGCCTTTTGCTGGGCTCTAAGAGATCAGGCTTTGGGAAGACCTTTAAGTGCCACAACAGCTCAGAATTCTGATTTTATGCTGTGTTGCTTTATTTACCCTGTCTGCAGGCATGGCAGAACTGGGGAGGAGAAGAGGAAACGGGGTGATTCCTTGTGAAGACAGGACATATAAACATCCTTGCAAACACACACAGCCCTGTTGCAAAGAGGCGCCCAGGAGATTCACATGAAGGGGCAGGTTAGGATTTCTGTCTTCTGAGCTACTGCAGAACTGGTTGTGCCTAAAAAAAAAAGAGAAAAAAGAAGAGGAAGATGATTTGGAATTAAATAGAGGAGGTTTTAAAGTATTGCTTTTGTATGACTATATCCTCTTCCAGCCTGGCACACACTGGAGGGTGACACTTCAGTTCCATCCACTCCCCTGGGCCTGTCCCTTGGCTTGGAGCACACATGGCACAAGTGGGTGGCATTCAGTTTTCATCACTCCTTTGTCCCAAAGCTGGAGGCATCTTTTTGTTTTAATGGCACATTGTGTTCCTTGACAAGACAGAGCTAATGCCCTGAGTGGGTTTCTATCCACACAGCAGCAGTGGGTTAGAGATTTGATTTTCCTTTTTAACAAATCAGTATAGCAGATGGTATTGGGAAAAGAAAACGCACACACTACAGGGATGTAGCGGAGCTTCCCAGATCCTTGCTGCATCGGGAGCAGCACTAAAAGGCAGAAATGATGAATACTGCCTCCAATTTTTTATTTCTCCTCTCAGAGCAGAGACCCCCTGTGCCCCAGATGCCAGTGCCCTCCATAGGATCACGAGTAGTTCAGTGGCATTCCAGTTTTAAGGTCTCGTGAGTTCTTGTTGCTGTTATTGCCTACTACATCCAAATAATGAAGCTGTCACATTGCAGGGGTGTAGTGGCTGCATTTTTCTCTGCCCAGGGTTTTCTGACACAGCCAGGTTACAGTCACAACCTGCTCCTGGACCTGAGCTGTTGGTACAACTCTGTGAACAAACACTGCTCCTCCCTCTATCGCTCACCTCAGTCACCAAGGGCTACACACCAAACCTGACCTCAGCCCCAGCTGGGCCTGCTTGCCCAAGGGCGTGGGCCTGGCACTGTGACAGCAAGCACACCCTTCTGTGAGACCCAGGGGGACCAGGGATCCGAGACAGGAAGGATGGGCACTGCTCATTTCCGTGCGAGGAGGGTTTCATAGAATCAGAGAACAGTTCGGGTTGGAAGGAACCTCTTAAAGGTCATCTGGTCCAATGGCCCTGCCACTGGCAGCACACCTGCAACTTGACCAGCATGCTCAGAGTCCTGTCCAATCTGACCTGGAATGTTCCCAGGGATGGGGCATCCACCACCACTCTGGGAAACCTGTGCCAGTGTTTTACCACCATCATAGCAAGAATTGTATTTATACCCACCTACATCAACCCTCTGTCAGTTTAAAGCCATTGCCCCATGTCCTATCACTGCATGTCCTTGTCAGAAGTCCCTCTCCAGCTCTCCTGTAGCTCATTAAGGTACTGGAAGGCTGGTATAAGTTCTCCCCTGGAGCCTTCTCCAGTATGGACACTTAGTGGAGCACATTTGGGATGCACTGTCAGCAGCCAATCAGAGTAGTCACAAGCAGTGTGAAAGTGAATTAACCTAGGGAAGCTCTGCATGTCTCCAGTACACAGCATGACAAGACACAATATGTGGGAACAGATCCCCTTCCTTTTTCCATGAAGTCACAATTTTGTTCCCCACTCAGAAAAAAAAAAAAAATTAGAAGAATCTGCCAACTGTTCCTGAGTAAAATAGCATAATATATCAACTATATTTTGACTTCTTGGCTCTTGACATCCTCACCATTATGGACTATTTAATAACTGAAGGGAAAAGGAAATGCTACAATATCCTCTACAACAGCTACATCTTCTCTTTGTCCTGATCAGCCTTATACTGGCTTCTTGCAGCTAAGTAGCATCAGGAAGGCATTATCAGCAGCAGTCCCCTTATCAGACAAAGCAGCAAACCCACTCAGAAGTCACTGCACAGATTGTTTCTTTTCACCAAGCAAAATACATCTCACTGCGGTTCTTTTTTATTAAACCATTTTGAAGTGTTTCTGTGCAGCATGCTCGACACCTAGTCAAGTGTCCTTTGCACTGACTGCTGCTGTAAGTCACTTCTTTGGAACAAAATTTGTCTCTTTCAGAGAAATAATTTGAAGAAGGAGATGGAGGGAGCCATTAACACTGCAGATTCCCTTGAATTTTGTGCAACAGGAGGGGGGATGCGGCTCCGAGGCTTTGGACAGGGGGCAAGGTCCTCTTTTTCACTCATGGTACTAAGGGACAACACAGAGCTAAATTTCACCTGTGGAATTCTGTAAAGTGCAATAAAGAGGTCTGTTTTCCCCAGAGGAGTGAACCTGGAGTGCTGCAGCAGCCGCGGGTGGTGCTGCTCCCTCTGGCCTGGGCCACCACGCGCTGCCCTCCAGCAAGAGCTGAGATATAACTGGGAGGCAGCCCCAGCTCTCTCCCTGCTGACAGCCAGCAGCTGCCAGCTTGTTCCTGCAGCTCTGCTCTGCTGCAGGAGTGGGTGTGTAGGTGGGGACTCTGCTCCTTACCCACTCCACACCTTGGTTTCTCCTTGCATATCCAGCTTGCAGGCACAGGTTACAGCAGTGATGCAGGCAAGCGTCCTTCCTTCCCTGCCAGCAAGTGAAACAAGGAATCCCACAATTAATCCAGCAAAAGCAGAGGGATTCTTTATGCTCCTGTAATCAATTGCCAGACCAGTCAGAAGGCTGTTACACCCGGAGTTTCTGTACAGATGAAAGGAGAAAATTCACAGCAGCATTTAGAGTCTTTGTCTCTCACTCTTGGCTCTCCCTTTTGCTATTTCTGTTCTGCTGGAGACAGAGTTTTGTTCCAGCCAAGTAACCTGTGGCAGTGGGCTCAGGCGAGGGGGCACTGGCTGGGATTGTGTAGCACAGACAATGAGAAAATTAGTGGAGGGAGACATGCAGAAAATCACAGCAACAAGGAAAAGAAACCCCCAGAAACACAGCCGCAATGTTTCAGCCCTGTTTCAGGAGCTGTCTCAGAAGATTCTGTTAAAGCAAGATTTTCTGTCCTGCTACTTGTTACCTGAAAAATAAATAGGGAACAAGAAGAGGAAGCGGAGTGCTCAGGCTGGTTTATCTGAATGAGATGCTGACTTTTTTATGGGTACAGAATTTCAGATTAACAAGCAGATAGATGCTTCTGACATGTTTTAGGAGTGGCTCCAGGGGCACACATGTTTTCATCAGTTTGGATGCAGAGAGATTCATTTCACATGAGCCAAAGGGGGGAAGAAATGAGAGGCCATTCCTGCACTTACTTTCTCCGTGGCTCTCTTTGCTGTTGTCTGTAGTTTCTGAGTCAGATTCAAAGTGCTTATTCAAACCAGGATAACCTCTGTGATGGATGGCCATTTCCAGCTTTATTAACTCATTATATCCAACAGGTAATACTGGAGGGAGTAACTACAGCAGGTCTTACTGTAGCAGGCATTTAAGTATGTGTGTAAATATTTTGTAGATTTATGCTGAGTTTTTAGGACTGTGTCTTTAGGAACAAGTATGGGAATTCTTTGATATTTATCTTTTTTTTTTTCCCTATATGTGCCTGTCTTTACTTCCTATAACTTTTTGCAAGGCCAAAAATAAACGAGAGTATGGACTCCTTAATTTCAGACTGGAAGAGACAAAGATTGTTGTGGGATCTTGCGACTAGAAACCTCAGGCTGAGTTTCCCGAGCAGTTCTCCTTCCCCTCCATTTCTGAATATTAAAGGGAAAACTGAGAATTGCTTTCAGTGGGGGAAAATGCATGTACTGGTTGCACTGCAACATAAAATAAAGACTTGCATGTCAATTTTTCTCCTGTCAGATGTGTTCTGGTGAGAAGCAGTGAAGTACACACCGGAGATGACAAGACTCTACCACTCCTTCCTGTCCTCTTGCTGTAAAAAGCCTCCAATTATTATTATCTCAGACATTCAGCCCAGCTCTCTAATGAAAAGATTTTGCTTTAGCAAATTCAGAGTGGCCTCAGAAGAGTGTTTATTATGAAAACCTTCAGGAGCAAAGGAAGGATTTGGCAAAGGACTTTGCTGGGTAAGAGCTGCTGTCTGCAATCCCCGTGCCAGGGACTGTAACACAAAGCAAACACCAGACCTACAGGTGCTCTTGATGCCTCCACGAGCTCTGGATTCACCGGTGAGGGGCAAAGCAGCTGCAGCTCTCGGTCCTTCTGCCCCGGGGAGCTGCAGCATCTTCCAGAGAATGAAGCCAGAGGCTGATGCTTTCCCCCAGAAAGGGGAAAATGGGAGCAGGGCAGGCAGCTTGGAGGACGTGCTGACCACAGCCCGTCACTAATGCAGATAACAACCTTTCTCAGCCATCTCCCTCACAGTGTATCTTTTTCTGCCTCATTGGAGACCGGGGTGGAGAATCGGGATTGTTGTTCACATACCCAACCTGGGTTCTTTCTTCAAACACGATGCCAGATGGCCAACAATTTTGATTCAGGTGAACAGCTCATTTAGCAGGATCGGGCTGACAATTCAGCGATTTCAAGAGCAAACATCAACTCAGAAGCAAAAAAACATAGGGGCCAAGCCATAAAATACTGAAATAGGGATGGGGATGCACCTGAGCCTTGCCTCAGAAAAGGGCTCGTGAATTTTAAGAATCTTCAGACCTACTTAGAGGTCTCACCATGCAACTGCATGTATATATGAATTTAAAAAGAACTGAAACAGGCTTTCTAGAATATCTTAAGAAAATGAAATGGGTTTTTTTCATAGTACATCCATCACGCAAAATGTCAAATACAGTTTGCAGAGAAAATCAAGCAGAATTCAAAGAGGAAAAGAAGGTCTGAAGGTGAAGTAGCAAGTACCACTGAGAAGAGACAGAATGTCAGGGAGCAAGGCTCCTTGTGCCCCTGGCTGTTTATTTATTTTTATAGCTGGTAACTGTGTATTGCTGCAGAGACTTATTTATATATATTTTTTATTTAAAAGCCTAGATTTACAGGGAAATAAATGACCCTGAAGTTGTTTATTGGAAACTTCTCTCTACCTCAAGTTGAATATTTCACTTATATTCACTACTGAGCGCTCGGAGCAGAGAGAGGTGTGTAAGGAACACTTGAGTTCAGAGAACCTTCTTCTTTTGGAAGTTGCTCCTCCTGCACAAAAATATTTTCAGATTCATGGTCTTTATTTGTTTCTTGGGGTTCAAGGCATGAATCTCATTTGGCTTTGTTACTCAGCGAGCAATTTAGGCACTGGAAGTGTCCAAGGTCAAGGTTGGATGGGGCTTGGAGCAACCTGTTCTAGCGGAAAGTGCCCCTGCCCATGAGTTGGAACGAGATGAGCCTTAAGATCCCTTCCACTCCAACTCATTCTGTGATCTTCTTTGGCAGTGGGGGCAGGATTTGCTGAGGACTTCTCTCTGGGCACCTCTATCCCACCCCTGCAGGACTCACTGGGGAGAAAGAAGCATCCCAGAGCTGTAGAGCTGCACAGGCCTCTCCTGCTTTCCAGCACTGCATATTTTATCACTGAACAGCCCCACTGGGGGGCAAAATCTCTTCCCACTGTAGATTTATATCAGTAAATACGTAGACTTTTCCCTCTGATGCTGTTGCTCTTAATTAAAACCTATATGGGAGCAGACTGTACCCCAGAACGCCCATTTCCACGAAGGGCAAGTATTAGCTAAGCTCCTAACTCTTGGATGAACTCTTTCTTTTGCAGCATTGTGTTATGAACTGGGGTCTCTGAAAAGGTTTATTAGCCTAGATTTACACCCAGCTGATTTCCTGGTTAAGGGTCCCTCCTCACATCAGCTGCCTTCTCAGGGGACAGAGGCAGTCAGACAGCAGTGGAAAAGAAACACTGCTGTTATTTACATTCTTAATAGCCTTGGCTCGATGCCCTGAACCTCCTATGAAATCTGCAGTGAGGATGGCTATAAAACCATGAGTGATTGACAAAAGAACAAAGAGTCTCACTTTCAGGGTGCTGGGATGGCTGTGAGCAGAGCTCATCACCTGGCTGGCCCCATTAAAGAAAATTTCCCCCTGGGTCACCCTGTGAGGCATCACTGGGTTGGTGTGAGGAAGCCTCAGCTGACCCAGGGCAGGAGCAGCAGCAAAATTGCCCCAATCCCAGATTTACAGCAGGAAATGGGGGAACTGTGAAGTCCTCCCCTGACCCAAAAGCTGATATCTTTATGTACTGCAGGGCTGTCTGCTCACTGGCTGTAAGAAAATGGAAAGAAAACCACAGATCAGTGCATGCTCATGAATTAGTTTAAGATCCTGGGTTTATGTTCTCAAATAGTCAGGTATGGTCCTGGTTTGAATGCGGCTTTTCAAAAATTTCCAACAATTATTTCCAGCACAAATAATGCCTGTGGAGTGGGAGTAGCATTTATTTGGTACAGAGGGAATCAGTCCAATCAGTCATTTCCAGAGCATGAAGGTAGAACAGGTCTGAAAAGAAAAAAAATGATAACAATGTCACAATAAAGAATACTAATCCCTTAATTAAACAGAATGAATTAATCTCTGGGACAAAGAAATATCAAAGGTCAGTTAATTGTTATTTGTGCCCAGGAAATTTCCTTTCTTATTCTGATAAAAAGACTGCAGTTTGAAAATGCCTGTTACTTTTCAGAGAAAAAGAAGAAAATCTGGGATTTTTTTCTCTTTGTGCCCATCTATTGTTATTTTGATTTTGACATAAATACAAAACATAATGCATCAAAAATTGCTACAAATGCAGGCAATCTGAAAAGATCAATAAGCAGTTCAGTGGATTGGAGACAGAACAGTCTTGCAACCTTCCAAAACAGCATCCTAATGTTCTATTTTAATTAAATACAGATTTTCAAAAGACAGTTAACAGAGCAAGTACAACTGAGCAGGTTGGGAATGTTGATTTCTTTTCCTTAATTGTGTTGTGAAGCCACCTCCACAGATAATAGAATAACAAATTAGCATGGAGGACAAAAGAACACAGTAATGACACAAATGAATAAGGAAAAACGAGATGGAGAATAAGGAAGTGATGGGGACTAAGCCGTGCTGATTCCTCCTCTCCCTCATCCATTCTCACAGGCCTGGCCCAGGAGCCCCCAGCGACACCCAGCAGCCCCTGGCCCTGTGTCACCCCCTTGTTCCTGAGCCCCTGGTGCCCACTGAGGTTCTCCTTGGTGTTTATCACAAAGCAAAACACCCCCTCCTCGTCCACCCACCCTTTGCTGTTTCCTCCCAGCTAGGATGTGGAACACACGTTCCCAGAGTTCCTGGGCTTAAATTTAATTTTGGAGGCAATCAACTTCAACAGAGCTGCTGATTGCAGCAGGACAGGGATTAGATCCTATGTGAATAAAATGACATTTCTCCACCTCCCCAGTGCTGGTCTGCCCATGCTGCCCTCACCTTGGCCATTGCTGAAGGGTAAAAAAACACAATAAAATAGGTAAAAAATACATTTTAGGGAGCACCTCAACGAACAGGCTTTTCCAAGATTTTATGTTTTTCCCCTGCAAACTTTGAATTTTTTCTTAAAAGTTCCTACAGAAATCAACATTCAAAACCTGCCACGAAGCTTTGATGCTTTTTTCAATCATCAATCAAGCAGGAAGACAGCAACAGGATGCACTGTGTCATGTTTGTGTCATTGTAATGTGAGGCTTTGGGGATGTGCTAAAACCACATAAAAGTTTCCAGATTCAATTTGGATAAGCACTTCAAAATAATCTCACTGCTCAGCTGAAGCCTTCTTAGCTGGACATACTTCAGGCATAGCCTTTGCCACTGGATTTCCCTTTCAGCCTTGCTGAAAGCACCTTGAGGAATGGAAACTCACAGCTTTCTTCCTTGGGCACTTGGAATGAGAAGTGCGTAAAAATGAAAAGTGGTGGGAAAGAAACCAAAATTTTTCAGCGTTTATCACAGTTGATATAATTTCAAGGCACAGCAGAATTTTTCAGAAATGTCTCGTTTTACTGGAATGATTTTAACCCTTTCTGGTACTGAGAATAGTCAGTGGCTGCATGGAGGTTTCTGAAACAACATCCAAAGTCCTTCAAAAAGTCATATTTTGATTAGACCTGAAAATTGAAGGCCTCTCATCACTTGTAGTGCTCTAGATTAATTCTGATGTAACACCAATTTTTCTCCAGGCTGTGGTGGAGAGCAAAACTGAACATCTATTCTGCTTCTGTGATGTCCAAGGTACGTTTTAAAGGCAAAGACGTGCAAAGAAAGGAAACACAGAGGGAACAAGGCTCTGCTGCCTTTCCTTTAGCAGAAGAGGGCCAGAGAAGCCTGGCCAGTGTGAGAGCTCCTTTGTTCTGGCAGCCAGTGTCCCCTGAGCTCCCATCAGAGGCTTTGCTGCCTGGCCTGACCCACGCAGAGCTTTTTGCATGGTTCTCTCTTACATATCCTAAATCGTATAATCCTGCCATGATACAAAAGTTAGGCCTGCGTGATCCTTCACAACCTTATCCAGTGCTTGTGCTGGACCCCCTGAGCCACCTGGGAGCTGAATATCCACACTGGCCCCCGTGCCAAGTCCTGGGGCTCAGAGGTGAGGCTCAGTTCTCTGCTGAGTGTGTGCACGATGCCAGCCTGGGGCATGGACGATGCCAGCCTGGGGCATGGACACTGCCAACTGCGACGGCTTTGCTGGAGACTCTGGAGTGCCACAGCTCTCCCATTCCACTCACACCGCTTCCTCTCTCCCTGGCTGGTTTCTCAGCTCCTCACTGTGTGTTTTCTGCTCCCCTCACCCTGTTGTGTTTGCTGGTGCCGCCAACCTGGTGTGCAGGTGCTGGGATCCCGCTGGGGCTGGCACAGCAGCTGGCACAGCCTCACAAACTGCTCAGCTGCAAATTTCTAGTCCACCTGCCTTTCTGCCTTCTCCAGCCACCTGGTCTTTGAGGGATTTTTATTGTTTGTGGGGGCTTTTTTTCTTTTTTTTTATTTTTTTTTTTTTTATTGGCAGGGAACCCAGAAAAGTGGTGGGCAAACCCGGCCCTTCCAGGGCCGACCAGGGNCTCCAGGGGCTGCCCAGAGAGACAGCTCACAGAGAGAGGAACAAACCCATCATGCTGGACAAGCAATTTCCGTGCAACTGGCAGAAACGAAGACTGACTTGCAGGCTGTGAAGACAGGGGACGGAGGGGGCAGTAATTGCTGTTGGCCAGGCAGAACACCCATTTTGTTACTGCATTGGCAGATCCTCCAAAGAAACACTGCACACAAGCCATCAATTCATATTTAATCAGTGAATAATATCAACAAACTTCCAGAGGAAGGAATACATACAAACAGTTCTTACTCCTACAGCGGTGTCCTATTGCTCTGCAGTTTTATCAGGGACTGTTCTCTCTCCCTTGCCAGAAACTTGTGTGAAATGTAAAAGGAGAGACCTTTTTGAAAGGGTTTCTCAGGAGTGCTGAGCATTTTGAAATGCTCTGCTAATAATATATCAAGAATTTTGGTCTAATGATCCTAGATCAGCCACAAACAGTGATGCTGAGTAATGCCGTGCAAGAGGTTACTGAGGCCGTGGTCGTTCCCATTCCCCAGGCAGTCAGAGTTTCCTTCTTGAAAAGCTGTTGTGGCCGACAGCTGCCCCGAAGGCTTCACAGACATTAAGCTGGACATGGTTAACTTCTGTTTGTGAGAAAAGCCTGTGAAAAGTAAAACAATTAGCTTCTAGCCTTGACAATGTAGTAATAACAGAGGCAAGAAATCTAAATAATAGAAGGAGAAAAGCAGCCACATATCTGCACCTATTATTTTTCTGAATGCTTGAACACTGATGCTGTAGGTAACCAATAGTGGTGTGTTGTAGTTAATACAGCCAATGAGTCTATTGTAGTAATTTAGTAGCCAATGAGTATGTAACACGAACTATAACATTCTGAAAGTCTATAAAAGATGCTGTCTCTTTCAAATAAATGCTTTTTGCTTTTTGCCCTTCACCGAAGCACTGTCCTTTATGTTTCGTGGCTGCCCCGACAGCAACAAAGAACAACCATCTGTCAGTGCCTGATAGAACTTGGCCAGGGCACAGTGGAGTTTGCCAGTGGGGAACCCAGTGAGAACTCCTTAAAGACCAAAAAAGTGCCAGTGAGGAGCAAACATTCAGTGCTGAGGGCCTGGGAGCTCTTCGTGTGCGCACCCGTGTGCTCCTTACGCTTGAGACTGTCAGCATCTCTCCGTTCCTGTGGAAATGGGAACGTTCTCATGTGCAGGACACAGCTCTGCTGTGTTATTCTGAGTGCAGCACAGCAAATACTCCAGAGGATTCAGCCACATCTTGCCAGACACCTCTCTGACACTTCCATATTGATCACCAAGCAGCAATGAGAATTATGAATGCCCCTTTTTTATTTTTTTAAATTCCAGCGCTGTGGATAAAAGGAATGCACAAATATAAACTTGAAAAAAGGAATAATTTCACTGAGTCTGGCCAGATCTTGGATGCAAAGCCACCAGCCTCAGTTCATGGTTATGATTAAAGTGCCAAGCAATGAACTGAAATAGTTCATTCAGGCTTGGAATCTCCTCCTAGCCTGACACATGAGGAGTGAGTTTGTTTGCCTGATTATCCTCCACCGCCCCATCCTGAGGAGCTGCTTGTTGAACGCTCCCCCCAGCACACGAGAAACAAAAAGGGGCCCTGAGAGTCCTTCTGTGCAAAGCTCACGTGGGCAGAGCAGTTTGAAAATTAAACTTCCTCCAAGCAAAACCATCCGTAATTTCCTCCCAAATGCCTCCTCCTGAGCCGAGGAATAAAAGTTGCAAAATCAACAGAGGCATCCATTTTCCCTAAGGCAATGCACGGGAGCTGACCTAGCAAAAGCTTGTCTTTGTTTTGCTGCTACAGATTTTTCCTTTTGCTTCGGCCTTGTTTTGTTTCTTGTGGTACCAATCTAGCTGTCCAAACTGTCTCTGTTCCCATAGAATAATAATCAACTTCCTGGTTCAACAGCTTTATGTAATGAATAATAAAAGGATTATCTGAGTAACACAGCTCGCCAGCGCTGTATCTTATCCATTCTTCCCTCATGAAGGAATTTAGAAAAGCTAAGACGTCATCTAAATATTTTTAAAATTGAGGAATGATGCCAGAATTCGATGACACATATGCATATTAGCAGTGGGAATAAAAGTTAACAGATATTAATGTTCTTCTCTGAGAGGTGGACTTTTTGCTTAACTTTTCTTGGAACAAACATAGTCTATGCAACAAGCAGAGCCAACACTTATCTCTCTTCTCTATTATCTTATAGCTGCTTTAGCATTAAACTTTTACCTTTTGCTACTGTACAATTTTAGTGAAAGTCTTCAATTAGCTTCTGTCTACTTGTCAGAAAGCTATTTATCCCCCTGTAGGTGTGATTTCTACATTTAGGACAAATTGTGTGCTCATCTTCGTGCAGAACCCTTCACAAGCTGGGGACCACAAAAGGAACATTTCTGGAAGGTGAAGGAGCTGTCGTGACTGGCAGTGGATCACCCGTACCCACACACAGAGAGGGGCCAGCACAGCACAGGGTGGCCTCGGCTGTACCTGTGAAGGGCTGCAGCAAACTTGTGTTGCACATGGCCTTGAGAAGCCTTCTGAGAAACATTATTTGCAAATAAAAATGCTATTGCAGCCTTTTCATGGGTAGGTTGTGCCTCGTCACACCACCAGTTTAGCTGTCAGCTCCCCTGAGCCAGGGCTGCCTAACTGGTATTTAGAGTATGTCAAGAGCACAGCAACGAGGGTAGCAGGGTTTGATGTGAACTTCTGCAACACTTGGATTGAGGGGATGGTAAAATAAAAAATGGAACACTATTTCCCAAAGCTGAAGCAAGCTGTACTTACTGTGCTTGTGCTGGTTCACCAATTCTGCCAGTGGTAAGGACAGAAAGGAGAAGGGCAAATGGAGAGGGAGGCAGAGCCAGCCAAGGTGGGAAGAAGGGGTAAGGACCTAAGGAAGGAAGGAATATAATGGGGGTCTTAGGTAAAGCCTTAGGGATTTTGGCGGGGAGCTGTTTAAACGTTTCCTTAATTGTGAACACATCAGAAATCTCAACCGGCCTTAAAAAGTAAAAGCCAGCATTATCAGACTGCACCCTGGAACCATTAACTTATGAAATAAATGGGTTACTGAACCCATGTCCCTCTCCCACCATGAACCCACAGAGCAGGCCAGGTCTCTCAGCTGGCTCTCCGTCCTGCCAATTTCTTGGTGCACCTTTTCTGCTCCTTAGTTCTTTCTCAAGAAGCTGCCCCACCCTTGCATGCTCTGTACCTTCCAGGGGGCACAAACACCTCCCTAAGCTGGGTAATACCCTCTAGCCTGGGCCCCCTAAGCCTGGAGGAGAGCAGACACAGGGGGCTGTGAGGGTGGTAAATAGACGATAAATAGACCCAAAGATTTGCTTCCTGTCAGGTGTGGGATGATAAAAAGACAGAGAAGTTTAGCAGCAGCAAAGGTCAGTTTAACTGAGAATTAGACCCTTTTCCCCTAATTTTTTTCCTGCTAATTAGACCCAGCAAATCCCCCTACCTTCCTCTGAACTTTTCTGCTCTCCTTTCTCTAAGTCCTCGGGCCGTTGTTTTTGCTGCTGCTGACATGGACCCGTGACCCTGGACGTGGAGCTGCCGCTCTCCCCTCGCTGAAGTCAACATGCGGGGCAGGCTGCACACAGCAAAGCTGTCAAGCCTTCATTTAACATGATGGAGAGCCTTGCCAAGGAGAAACACTCCCTTATTCATCACCCTGCTGCTGACACCCTGCATGGAGACCCAAAATGGCTGCTTGGCTGAAGAGAAGGTCTTGCTGGTGTTTAACCTCCCCCCCTGGGCTGCAGAGGGAGGAAACTGTGATTAACAGCCACCATCCTTCTGTGTGCTAGAGGCTGAGCTCTGCCCTGGAAAGATGTCCATGGAGCTGAGATACCAGAAGTTATCTTTGGCTTTGGTGTCCTTCGTAGCTGCATTGAAAAAAAAAAATGGGTGTTCTCTTTTCCAAGGGTTTTGTATTTTCTGCCTGCACGATGGGCCTGCCCATCCTGCTGGACCTCAGATTACTCTGCCCATTGGGTTACCAGAGAGATCTCTGGCGTGACAGGGCAGGGCAGGGCAGCAAGATGAGAAGCTGGCACAGCCTGCCTGGCAGAGCAGGCTCCTTCTGCCGTGGGCAGGAAGCACCTGCAGGATGGGGTGGACATGAGCCCAAACACAGAGGGTTGAGTGAAGTGCTTGTTAACCTTAACCCAACACAAATAGGGAAAGGGAGGGGATGTTGGGGAGGGTTTATAGTGCTCCAGGACAGAAAAGAGTAGAGTTGTAGCTGTTCTAGCTCTGCTGTACCTTTCACCAGTGGGTTCTGGCCTACTGCTGATCCCCACTTTGGAAGGGACAAGGCCAGCCATGCATAGAACTGCAAGGTTTTTATTACTGAGAGTGTGGCTGATGGTGTTGGTTATCCTGAAATGGTACAAGCTTAACCAAGCCCTCTACTCATCTGCAAATAAATATATTGGATTGGTTTGGAGGCCAATCAGTGGGCTGTGTGGGGAGGACTGGGCAGCTGGGCTGTGCCTGAGGAATGCTGAGGTGTGGAAGTAGGAACTCAGATGCTCGTTGGGTTAGCTTGAAGTTTAAAGGCTATCTGAAAAGTTGGAGAGAGTTTAAAGCCGTTTCTGAGCTGCTGTGTGGCTGCAGGGGTGCTGGGTTTGCACCTGGTGTTGGTACCTCACAGTGCTGGAGGCAGCTGGGTTTGCAGTGATCTGCTCTGGAGCTTCTCTTCTTTCTCTGCAAGAAATTGTGTTCTCAGAGGTACCTGATCCCGGGGATGGGGTGGTTGAGTGGCAGAGGAGGTGGTTGGAGATGCTTTGAAGGAATGGTTTTAGCCCTAAAGCTGACTTCGATAAACCCAAAGGATCAGGTTACCCCAGGGTGTCTCAGGCTGTTCTCTGTGATTTGTTTCTACTGCTTTGTTTCAGTCATCTGCATCAGTTGTTTTATTCCATATCACTGGAGCTCCAACAGTAGCACGGCACGAGCCATCTTAGTTTTTTCCAGCACTGCTGAAAAAAAAGGAAGACTCAATTTTATCTTGTGTTAAAACTGCATTGAACTCCCCTTGTCCAAAAATCTCACCTACAGCTCCTTCGTCAGCTGCCAGGGAAGCCGTAGGTGATTTATTTTGAGGTGGGGGGGCTTGGGATGGGAGCAAGCATTGCTAGGAGGACTGAGGGACTATTTTTACATTAATATTGCTGCTTTGAATCGTTTAGTGTCAGCTCAGAGCCTTCAACCACACCCATTCAAGACCTCTGATTCACGCTCCTGCCGAATGAATGAAGTGACCTGCAGAGGCTGGTGCTGGGGAGTGGATACACATTCGGCTGTGCTGTTTCACAGAGTGAGAAGTTGCTGGTCTGGCATTTGCCTGACACTGTCACGTCTTTGTCTCTTAAGTGCTGTTTACATCTCCCGGCTTTAGAGAAGCCGGTAATTTAGGATGAGTTGGCAATAATTGCAGAGCACTGTAATGAGTCTCTATAACTACAGTGTAACTAGTCAGCTAATAGCCACTGCAACTCCTTTCTGGGCAATGCTGGAAATACCTTGGAGAGATGAAATAGATAGTCTTTGTTCTTTATTGAAGTTTTATGTTAAGAGCTTTACTCTTTGGCTCAGAGCCTGGTTTTTGTCATTCTGGGGAAAAATTTTCAAAACTGAAATGAAGTTTTTAAGGCAGTTGGTGCATACTGAAGAGCACATTTTCATTTTAAAGTTGCATCCTTGGAAGATAAACCCATTGTTCTCTTCTGCTGATCAGAGGAGAGCACAGTTCCTCCAGGGACATCCTGGGCTGGTAGAGGTTCCAGGCCTGCTGTAATCTCCCTGTGTCACGTGGATGCAGTTTGGGAGACTCACTACTCTTTATTGGACTTTATTAAAATAAGAAATCACATCAGAAATGTGCATTTCTGCCTCAAAAACTTTGACAACGCTCTTATGGCTCTGCTTGATACAAAACTCTCCTCCATGTAACTCTTCAAGCCGGCACAAATCAGACCCAGCTGAAAAGTTATTTCATTAGTGGAGTCAAGCTCAGAAATGAGAAGCTGGAGAAGATCATCCAACTTTGAACAGCTCTTGCTTCCCAGAGCTCTGGCTGGGATCTTTCCACTGAGGTTTCTTTGATGCTGGGTTGTTTTTCCAGGTGATGCCATAGAGAGGAATCCTTGATGGATGGCAATGAATTGGCACCTTAAAAGGGCTCTTTCCTACGTTTCGCTTTTTTTCTTCAATGCTTCCTGACTAAGAGAGGTGGAATTGGTGTTACTGATGTAGGCAGTGGATTCTCCAGGTGAATTTGTTACTATGAGTTTGTGCAGAGGAACTGCCTGAGGACTGTTCTGGGCTACCCGCTGTGCCTGAGCTGTGGGGGTTTAGTTGGTGACTCTGATGTGATTAATCTGGGAAATGGAAAGTCAGAGTGGTTGCTGGGGAGTTGGGACATGCAAATACGACAAATATCTTGTCTCGAGCTGATGCTCTATTAACTCTTTTCCTGAGCTTTGCTCATTTTGGACCTTGATTCCCTGCTTTGAAAGATGTGGTGTTTCGCCTCATGCAGGGTACTCGGAAAATAATCCAACATTCTCTGGAATCCTCCCAGGTTCAACTTAATGGCATTGTTCATTTTAAGAGTCCCTCTGGCTGTTTGAACTGGGCCCTGACGGCTGTCACCCGAAATTTACAAGAGGGTTTATCTACAGCTATAATCTGTTCCTTGTGGCTGGAGCATTAGCAGACACAGGGTTTCTCAATTGCCACTTTGCATAAATGCTTTCTCAGAACTCCTGGAAGCGTTTTTGTTTTTTTTTTTCTCCACTTCTCGGTGTTACTTCGGCGAAGTGTTTCTGTGTGCCCTTCTGTGGAGGCTGGAGACTGATCTCTGCCAGTTTTCATGTGGGCTGTGGGGGTAGGAAGGTGAAATAAAAGCCCTAGAGCTTCCCAAAGGAAGCTTGTGCTGCAGGATGGATAGTAAATAAAAGGAAATGTGTTCAAGAATCTTTTCAAATGAGAGCTGTTTACAACGACTTTGCAATCTTGGCCTCTAACAAGATTTCTTTTGTTTTTCCTACTTCTTCTCTCTTGCTGTGAAGTCTTGCCCCAGCAAATAGAGCCTTTCCCAGCCCCTTAGTGCCAGAAAAGGAGCTCAAGCTCACCACTGCCATGCCTTAAGTTGCCATAATTTACACTCTGACACTACATGGGATATTTTTCTTGCGTACCTTATTGCGAAATATTTCTGAAACTGCATCAAGACTTCTGTGCTGCACTTAGAGTGTTTCTATTTGTGTGCAATGGTTGAACAGCAACAACAAAATAAGAGTCGAAGCAGATGGCAGCACAGAGATATCCTTGGTTTGTTCAGATGAGCCCAGGAAAATGAATATCCTGATGATTGGATGATATGTGTCATTAAGCATATAGGTTAGTCACCACTCAGTATTTTGTCTGCTCAACAGAGTATGTAAACCTTTAAACACAGACCACTATTTTTGCAGTTATTTGTGTGGAATGTATCCTGTTATAAGTGTTTTAGTAGCATCCATTAATAGGACTGAAATTGATGGGAGATTCTATCCATGACTGGGATGTAAAAGAAGATGTGCTTAATAGAGTAGCCTCAAAGCAATCCCTGATTCATTTTTAGGCTTTTTTCTCCTTCAGAAAAATCTTTTATTTTATGTCATGTATTATACCCAGACTATCATGAGGTAGAGAAATCACCTTTCATAACTTCAGAATAGATGTCTAAGCTGCTTTCTCTGCCACCTGTACATTTTTGAGTGGTGAGACTTTGAAATGTGAGCTTTTTATTTAAAAAAAGGAATAAAAAGAAAATTCTGCAGCTACTAATGAGAAAAAAGTGTTCTAAGGTCAAAGATTTCTAGCAAAAATGGGATGTGAATGAGTATAATTTGGTACACATGGTGGTTGTAAGTCTGAATAGGTGACTTACTCCCAGTAATTTCAGAGTTCTTGGAAGTGATCTGGAATCAGAGATATGAATTCAAGTCCGCTGATAAGAATGGATTGTTCAGATGAGACATCCAAAGTGTTGTCCCTTGCATGGTTTTCTCTTGCCACATCAGTGTTTAGCTGGGAATCCATTCTGGGAGCTCAGGTGTAACAACTGCTTGTGCAGCACCACTGGGAACCAGAAAAAGGAATATAACCCTTTCTAAGGGGAAAAAAATCCCAGAATATCCTGAGTTGGAAGGGACCCACAAGGATCATTCAAATCCAAGTCCTAGCCCTGCACAGCACAACCCCAAGAATCCCACGTGCCTGAGAGTGTTGCCCAAATGCTTCTTGAACTCAGGGCAGCCTTTGGGCCATGGAGTTGTTGTTATATTTTCTATTCACTCCTAATCTGTGGAATACCTTCGGCAACACTGGCACAGCTGGAGGGTTGACATGCTGGAAATGCATTGTAAGAAGTGAGCAGTGGATAATAAGGAAGCCAGACTGAGTTAAACAAGTGTTTGTTGCGCTATTATATTTTTTGTAGTGTAATATACAAATTCAGCCTCCTAAAAATAATTAAAAAAAAATCACAAGTTGCCTGTGAATTCTTGGTACTTTACAGGCCAAATTCACTCTGCTACAGGTGACCACAATGCAGCAAGGGTTGCATAGGTGTAATTGGGGAAGAGACAAAGATTTCCTCCTTGCCTCTGCAAATTGCAAAATCCACGTTTAGAACAACTTTGAGTCTGTCTCAGTGTGGCTCTTTCCCTTGTCTGGGACATCAAAGTGTCTTGTTCATTTTTTGTGCTAAAGTTCCTATAACTCTGCCAAGCTTTGCATTATGAAAAGAGGAAGAAACAAAAAGGAATTATTTCTCATTCAGCGGGACTGATAACTGAAGAATAAAACACTGAGCAATTTCATCAGCTAATTCCTATGGAAAATACAAAGCTGAAAACTTGGGATTTTGGAACTGGGTTTTTCAATGTGCTTTCTCTACTGAGCAGTAGTGCTCTAAAGCACAGACCACTTTCCCTGATGATTTCAGCTTAGGTTTTCTCTGTCATAAAGCAAACATTGGGTACTATAGGTAGTACAGATCAAGTCAGTTACATTTATGTTATTCTTGTTTCCAGATAATGCAGTTGAACCCATAGATGTCACGGGGTTTGATCAAGAGGAAGTAATTATAAATATATGATGCTATATAGCAATTAGAAACATTTTAATTTCTACTGTATCCCTCCTCCCTACTCCTGAGTGTTGCTTTGCTGCAGAGGTTGGTGTGAGTTAATGTTCTGTCAGGGAGAAAACACCTTCCCCTTGGGCACTGCTGGATTGTCCTGGTTTGGTCCTTTCCCAGATGCCTAGTGATGCTTCTTCCTCTCTGAATGCATAAGGAACCTGAAAAAATCCTTTAGAGCTGGTTACACTTGTGCAAGGGTCTTCTATGGTTCAGTAAAAGTCCTGAGTTTGACTTGAGTAAGAGCTTTTAATTTTGTACTGAAATGTTAATTTGTCTTTCATGCTGGGATTAAAACCCAAGCTTGCCTATATCAGTATTTTCAATTAAAATACTGAGGGGGCGGGGGGATGGATCTGCTTAAAATATTTTTATAGTAGATCCATACTTCAGTTTGTTTGTGAAAAAGTGATTGGACTTCCCTGGGTGTAAGGCAATCTCATTGTAGGAGGGTCCCAAATACATTTCCACCGGGGAAATGGGGTAACCTCCTCTCTCTGAGAAGTGGGGAGTGCCTCAGGGTGCCAGTGAGATGAAGGGGGCAGTAGCTTTGTGGCAGCCTTTAGCTCTCCTTTGCCCCTCATGCAAAAGTCCAGAAGCTAATTACCACTGCAGTTTAATTGAAGGAATTGGGTGCCTCTAGCTGTGTATCTTCAGGAGGTGTAAACTATCACTGACTTTAAGATTTAATCTTGCATTGACATTTAAAGTTGAAACCAACATTGACGCTCCCAGTGAATTCATGGGTGCAGGTTTATATTTAGACTGCACTTGCAGAGGAGCCCTAAGGCTGCCCTCAATTCCAAACTCGAATTCTCCACAGTCAAAAAACCTGCAGGCTTGTCCCTTGGCATAGCTGGAGGCCTCTTCTCAAGGCAGGAGGACTCCAAGGACACAAAACACTCAGTGCCTTTTCATCCTGCTGATTGTCTCCCTTCTGGATGCTCCAGCCTCGGTATAAACAGATGAGCTAATCTGGGAGTGTCAGGCTCTTTAGGAGGAGGGTTGTCATCCCTGAAGCACCGTGCGTTTTCCTTGCCTTAACCTCAGGCTCTGTCCATACCAGCAGTATTTCTGTCTCCTTCTGTCAGGAAGCGCTGCTCAAACATGAAAAGAGACTGCAGGGCAGCCGCTCAGCCGGGGAGACTTTGTTTAATCAGAGCCTCTGGAGACTGTTAACACACAAGGGTCTTGTCCAGGCACGGACAAGCCCTGGCTGGGTGGTGGTTTGGAAGGTGAACCGAGCTTTGCTGTGCCGGGTGGATGTGCCACCAAGCGCTGCCAAGTCCCTGTGCCGTGAGCAGCCGCCGGCGGACTTCGTTCTGCTGCCATCCAGTTCATCAGCTTGCAGTAGCTCTGCCGTGTTTATTTATGCGGGCTAAACGCGTGAAAACAAGACGGTATGTCAAAGTCAAATTACTTAGTGCGATCTCCTCCTTCAGCAGGAAAAGATGGCGCTACTGTACTCATTCATCTCCCTCTCGTTCACTGTGAAGTAACGCAATTAGCAGTGAGAAAAGGCTGCCAATCCAGTGAGTAATGCTGGAGATCTCTGAGCAGTTAAGTGTGTTAATTAAATTGGCATTGCAGCAGGAGTTTGAGTTAGCAGACTACCAGCAGTCTTTCAGAGGAATGTTCCCTTCCCCGCACAGTGCCCAGACTTCCCAAGTCTAGATGGATTTGGCCAGATTCTTTGCTGCCTTTCGATGGCTTTTCATTTCAGGGGAGCTGTTCCTGATCTACATAACTCTAATCAGAAAAAAATATATGCATTAATTCAGTGTCTTATTCCTGTTTATAGGCATTTATGATATTTACCCTAGATTCTCCCACTTTTGCAATCTGTTCTTTCTGATGTATTTCCTCCTGCTTAGGTAACTCAGTAGGCACAACTCAAACTTGACAGATCTTTTGACACTGAACTTACGAGACCCACCCTCCAGAGTTCTTATCTCTGCATTAATAACCACAGAAATGGGGCCACACAGCGCTGAAAAGTCTGGGCTGCCATCACAACAACTCTGCTGTTTACCTCCAGCTAAATAAAGATAGATGTCTTCTAGGATCTTGCTTTAAAAATATTGGTACTTGTTTTGTGTCTGTGAAAACTTACATCACTTACCTCTTGCCTTGTACAAACCAGAACATTTCCTCTTGAGGTAAAGCTGTGTTCTGGCTTAGAGATGATAAATGTGTGTAACCAGGCTCTGGCAGTATGAACTAGACACAGCTCTGTGGACACCAAAAGTGCGGTGCAATAACAAATTCCAGTGCGAGAGGAGTAGGAGGAAAGCCATGAACTTTAAAACTATTTTCTTTCCTGGGCTTTAGAGTGTAACATCTTCTAAGAGTGTTGATTCCAGTGGACATTTGTGCCAGCAATTAACTGGAGTTAAGCCTTGTGTGGCTGTTCACGAGAGGTCAGCAGTGAAGAAGTGACTGATTCAATGACTTCTCTTGAAAAGTTCAGTCCTTGGGTTTGCCAGGTCTTCAGCATCCTGCCCCCTTCTCTACCTGGCTGTTGCCACTTTTGGAAGCAGATCGGGCATGCCTCCACTTCATTGCTGTTAATGAGCATCTGGTAATTGGGAGTGCAAAAGAGGAGGTAGGGCTGATCACTGCAACCTAGGACACTGTGGCAATATCCTTCAGAGGGAGACACAACCTCTTCAGGAGCAATGAAAACAATACCTGCTCTACAGATGTCTTGTCTGAGGTGTCAGATGAACGCTTGGTATTAAATAGGGTAATGAAAATTGGCACACAGTGCCTGTAGCTCCCATGTGAGGGTCTGTCCCACCCCTTCAGCACCTGAGGGCCCCCCTTCCCCTGTCCCATTTTGACTGCTTTGCTTTAAAGGCTGCCAGAACTAGTTCATGGGGGGGAAATCATTGTGCCTCTTCCTCTAAAATGGATCTGTAGGAGGCTGGATGTGCTGAACTAGTACATTTCTAAGGACAAAAACTCCTAATGTTTTTGAAGATTTTTTTCCCCCTGTTACCATGTTGCCAAGCAACATTTTTACAGTATCAGCAGCTGGGGAAACTGAATGTCTGAAAATGGATTAAAGGAGAAGAAAGAAGGCACCTGTGTTGTCTTTTGGCTACACCCTTTCCCTGCTGAGAAGGTTACCCCTCTCTCCACCAATAGACTCCCAAATTCTTAAACTGGAACTTGGATTTATTTGTCTTCGTCAGCCTTTAGATGTATTAGCATGTGGAAGAGATTCTAGATGGAGATGAAAGTCTCAAGCTAATAGATCCTTAAATAATAGAGGTGGGACAGATCTGAGAGGTCCTCCAGTCATTTTTGCCACAGGAGGTCAGTTGCTGTTATCCCATCACTTCCAAGGGGATGGAGGGATGACACCTGAGTCAAAGCTTCTACTTACAAACGTAGAATGTGTTTCAGCCTGTGCTCAAAACCCCCTTTTAGACCCACAGCAGGCAACAACTGTTTGCTCCTGTGGTGGAATTCAAGGAGGCTAAAAATGATGCAACGCCTGACTCCTTCCCATTCCACTGGCAGCAGGACCTGCTGTGACTTCATTGTGGCAGCCTGAGGCGTGTGGCAGAGTCCCAGTGCTGCTTTGGCATTTCTAGGGAAGCCTTTGCCTGGTATCATTTGTGTGGGTGGGACACTGGGGACCCCACTGTACTGGATGCTGTTCAAATGTACAGCAGGAGGGACTTCTTGCTCTGCAGTGTCGAGTCAAATGTATTCCCAGACTTTTTTACAAGTGCATATATTACCATAATTCTGAGCTCGAAAAAGTTCAGTCCCATTGGGGTAGCAGTCTGCCATTACAGAAAAAGATGCCTTCTTCTCTGAGGAATATAAGCTCAAAGGTGTTTTGCAGTCACTTCTGGCTCTTCTCAGCTTCTTAACTTTAACACTAGAATATTTTCTAATCAAGGTCTAAAATCACATTGAGACTCAATCTCAGGTGACCTTCTAACCACTCAAAAATTAACGAGCATTGAAGAAAAGCTGAGCTTTGGGTCTTCATATTTTGTTTTACAGTCTGAGTGATCTATGTTTGCTCTGTGCAGGGCAAAGGAAATTCTCTCCCTCCTTGGGCAGACAAATTGAAAGCAATAAACTTTGAGAAGACACTTGGATCACCATAGATGTTGAGTCTTTTTAGCCTTCTGATTAATAGGATGGGCAAATAACCTTTAACAGATAGAAAGCAAGAAGAAAAACCTTCTCAAAGAAACTTCTTTAAGGGTAGAAAAGCCTGTTTTTAAAAGTCATTACTGTAAAGACTTTTGTATTATAGCTGAAGGTGTCTAAATCCCAGAGCCATAGAAAGAATTCACTTAAGATACTGCACTGGGTGTCTGGTGAAATTTAGTTGAACAATATTTTAAAACCATTACGTATGTCTGGGACTTAGTCACTTCCCTGTCACTAAAACACAGGTAACTTCTCAGCTGGTGATAAAATAAATAATGCTGCTCCTAGAGATAATAGCTGCTATGTACAATAAAGAGTAGAAACAACTACTTTCTAGAAGAGTTTCTTGAAGATATTTCAAAAATGCCGAAAATATTTCTTTTTAGCTCCCTAAAAATGTCAGAAGCTGAGGCTGCTGTAGATGCAGCTGATAGGGTCCGATGCTGTTTGACTAGATAGGAATGTTAAGCTTTTTGTAAAGCACTGAACTGTTTGTATTAGCAAGTGGTGGTAGATCTATGCAACCAAGCTCTGGAATAGATTTTTCTTTTGGTAACTTCTGGCAGGCTTGCAAGGAGAGCCCATTTCCCTTCTGAGCTATTACTTTCTCCTCTGGCAATGTTGCCTCTTCCAGCTCCGTATTTCTTCCACTCTTTCTTTAAGTTTCAACGACATCAGAAAATAAAAAAGTTTGTCACAATGGCTGAGGATAACCTGACAGAGCACTTGGCTCCTTGGGGAAGGAGAGAAATTATTTGTTTCCCATTTTGTTTTAGCAAGGACTTTAGAACCAGAAGTCTGACCTTCTCCACAACACTGGAGAGAGCCTTTGTTCCTTTCTTCTCATCTTTCTTTGAACTGTTAAAATATCCCTATTGCTGTGTTTAAAAAGGACCGGGGAGTGTGGGGGTGGGGAGGCAGTACCTTCCATCGAGCTGATTCTGTCCCCTTTTTAACTGCAAAACACTCCCTGATGAGTTGCCAGTGGCAGTTGCTGTAACAGCCTGAGCCTTTGCCTTACAGATGTTGGAGCCCCTCAGTTTGTGTGACCATACCTTGGGGAAAAGATCATGGAACTCTGGTAACAGTGTGGGCTCATGGCAGGAGTGATGGTTCAGAAGATCACATGCACTGGTGACACGTTTCTCCACAGAGAATGGAGAAATTTTCTCCGTTCACCCACAAGGTCTGCATCTCTCAAACGCTCTTTCCCTGTTTCTCGTCTGGCTCACTGCTGGTTGCCTTGGGAGTCTGTGACAGCTGAGCAGGGAAGGAGGAAGGGGTGTCCCACCAAATAATAAACAGAATTTGTGTCTAATTTCACAAGACTTGAACCCAGCCCTGGACAGAGTTTTGAATGAAATCTGTTGTATCCCTACGTGCTGCAGAGCTGTAAAGCTGGCATTGCTGTTTCAGAGTCCAGCTGTGTGCCTGTTATTAATCATGAACGTAATATAGTTACACCTTGATACTTTCTGTATGGGGAGCATTGCCGTTTGCCTCTTATTACAAACTATTATTATCAATTAAATATTTGCTGAATTTTTCAAATTAATCTTCAGCAAATATATCCAGCATGGTAACTGAGGACTTTTTCCAAAGCCCATTACCATCAGTGGAAGGATTCCTGCTGGATTTGGCAGGTGCTGAATAATACCGTGAAAAAGAATTAATGAAAAAGGTTTCCCTCTCAGAGACCTGACCTTCTGCAATAATTACTTCATGAAATAGAATTCACTATATGGTAGAAGTTTTTGTTAGACCTGCACAAAAAACTTCACTCATTACCCACTGTATTTGCACTGTGTGATGCACAGTGACTACATCTCTAAACTTGGAAAGCAAAAAAAATAGTCTGAAATATGGCTGTAGGCACTGCAGAAACAGCTTCAAAATATCTCATGACATAACAGTGATGTTACATCTCCTGGGCCCATGCAGCCTGGTGAAAACTGGGCCAAGGTCTCTTGCATTCCTTGGTGAATCACCAGCTTTAGGATGTGATGTTTCCCATCTACATTTGACCTGGACTAGAGCGAGGAAAATGCTTTCCACTTATCCAGCTGGGCTGAAGTTGGAAGTCAAAATGTCAGTGTGAGAACATGGTAAACATGAATAAGGCATGAGCGCAAGGCAGCCACCAGCGTGAGGCCATGGCTGTGAGCACAGGAGGAGAGCTCGGCAACAAGGGTGGTTTCCCCAGCTTTTGGTTAAGCATAATGTAAGAGGCTGTTTGTTTGTTCTTGGTATAGAAAGATCTAGGCTATTAAAGGCAAGTTTAGTGTATTTACTGAGCAAAATCATCCCAAGAGCTCTTAGGGTGAAGGCTCATTGTGTGCCAAACTGTTCCTGCTTGGAGCTCTTTGCTGTTCCGTGGATGCTGGTGTCACACTCCATCAATAAGCACTTCTGGCACTTCTGTAGCTGCTCAGAAAGCAAGCGTGTGGTGAGAAGCAAAGTTATGCTGTGGATTAGAAACTGGGATCAATACGAGGGTCAGCGGGGGATTTTAGTGGTGAGATTTTTAAACTATTTAGGAACAGCCTGGAAAGGGGCCAAGGGATGAAGTGGCAACATCTGCAGAGTGTATAAAGAAACACTGCAAACTAAATCAGCTTTCCATCAGGGTAGCCAGAGCTACCCCAGACTTCCTGAGCTGCATGAACCAGCCAGCTCCAGGCTGGAATGTGTTCATAGCTGCCTTGGTGATGAGATGCTGCAGGACCAGGCAGCAAATAGGAATAACTGAAACGGAATCAGGACTTTGTAAGAGGAAAAAAGGGTGAGGAGGCAGGAGGGAGACAGAGAGAGGCAAGAGTTTGAAGGAAATTGTCCTGGCTTAAGCTAAATCCACTTAGGGTTTTGTTTTGTTTGTCATAACATCATGAAATACATCTTGGGGATCTCTATGTAAGGAAACTATTTACTGCAAATTCACTTGCAGGCCACTGTGGCTTTTTTTCCCCTCCATCCACTGTTCCATATGGCTGTGATTAATGCTGGTCACAAATTATTATACTGATTATCACAGGAATGGTGTAAGGACCTTCAATGAAAGCGAATCAGCTTTTAATTGAGACTTGCTGAGATGGGGCAATACAGTTTATATAGATATGACCTGTAGCAAATGATTCCACAGACATTTGCTGAGAATTAAATTTTGTGACAGATGCAAAGGCCAAAACTGTGGATGTAAACTGGAGACAAGTTGGCTCAGAGCATCTGGTACAGTTTTGCTTCCTGCTTTAGGCTGAATCTCACCTTTGCCTAACCTGCTCCTGTCTCCCCACCAGCAGCTGTCCACAGGCATATTTGTACAAGTGCAGCCTCTTGCCAGTGCATGTCATGGACTTTTGACACCTGCCTGAAATCCTGGAGCTGGCTGCTTGGGGTGTTAGGATCTGAGTTAATTTCATGCTTGTGCTCAAGGATGAAATAACCAAATTTCTGCTAAAGCTTTAAAACCAGGGTGTGACAGGCCAGTCTCCTGCAGATCCTGTTTTCCTCCCCGTGCCTATATCTGGAACGTGGCCAATATGTTGTGGTGCCCTGTGTCTCACTACAGATGGTTGGTTTTGCTGGATGCTGGAAACAGCACCGTGCTCCTGCTGGAACCAGCACAGATGGGTACAGAGCTGCTGGGGAGCTCCCTGCTCACCCAGCCCCACTCGTGCCTGCTGCTGAAGCATCCCCAGCTCCTTCCAGCTCAGCAAGCAGGACTCTAATGAATTTCGGAAGAGGAAAACATCCTTAACACAGGCTCATTCCAACTCCCTTATTTGCAGTGGAATGCAGTCTGTGTACTGTTGATAACAAAAACTATCAAAGACTTAAGATTTGTATAAGCAGTGAGAACTTTCTTCACTACCTGATCAACTTGTGGAAATTCTGACTCCTCTAGACAAGGATTCCATTTTGTAAGCAACAATATAGTGAGATTTGTGCTATTTTTCAAGCACATTAGGAAGCCCCTTACAGATCAGAGCTATCAGATTTCCACAGTATCTTCAATGTAATTTGCACAATGCCTCTTGGAAGCGTATTGCTATTAGCTTCTTTTCACACATGAACTGAGGCAAATGGACTGAAGACTAGAGAACTCTTCCTGTCCAGAGGTTTAACATCCCTTTTCTACATCCCTGAAGAGCTGCTCCAGTATGAAATTAGTCCTCTATGTAGGAGTTATATTGAGATGCCTGTATCCTCATACAAAGCATTGCCTTCTCTTTTGGAGTGAAAAGGAACAGATAATTTCACACCTAGAAAGATTTCCATTTGGGATTGAGTTTTGGTTAAATCTGGATTTGACTGTGGCAGGAATTACCCCTTATCCAATACCAATATCTAGCAGTACTCTTGTGCCCTTGCTCCATCCCTTGGGATCCTGAGCCTGTTTGAGTCTCTGTGCACAGCTGAGTGTGGAGAGCCCCAGCCTGATGGTGTTTCTTACAATGCTGAGTAGTCTTTGTGATCTGGTTCTGGTTTCCTAAACTTGCTGTTAAGTCCAGCAGGACATCTCAAGAGGAGTTGGATTTATGGGTTGCTGTCAAGGAGATCCAGGCCATGCAGTGAGGCTGAGATTTTGTTACAGTCACAGTATCAGGCAGAATTGTTTCTGAATTCCAGGTTTCCTTTAAGGAAAAGCAGCAACACATTTCCTTGGCTGTGAATGTTAAAGGGCCGTTAAAATAAATATGAAAATGTGAATAGAGTGCAGAGATTAACATGGCATCATTTATTTATGTCAGAAGAAATAGCACCAAGAGATAAGACCTTTTATTTAATACAAAGCAATGTTGGTAGGTGCATCTAAACATTAAATCTGTTGCTTGATTGATGACAAATCTGCTGTTCACTGCACATCTTGCAGACTTGCTGCTGTGGGTATCAGGAGTTTTGTCCTTCTCTTCTACTGTCAAAATAGAGCTTCCCCCAAACAACTGGGAATAAATGTGTACTATTGAAGTGCTTTGTTCTTGCAGAGAGTCATTGCCTAAGCAAAGAATTAATCTTTAGACCAGTGATTATAGCCCTATAAGATGTACAAGGTTTTGGCTCGACAAGCACTTCATTTGGTCTGGTGCAGATAAAAATAAATTGAGTTGAGAAAAATGGTTGTAGGTATGACCCAATTATACTAATCAATTAGAAACATGGAGTGGGAAGGGCAGTCAGTGCTTCTGGAGCATCATGGATACTGGTCTCGTCTGTTTGAAAGCCAGTCTATTTTTTTGACCATATCACTTGGTTTATTAAAAGGTATCACTGTACCCCAGCAGTTTTACCTCCCTCATCCTTAGGCTGTAATAACAGCATACACTTTCGACATTTATATTACTGAAGAGTATTCAGCATGCAGAGAGCAGAAAATAAGATATCACTGAGTAAATTGAATCAACTATCAGAAATAAGGCTGGGCTATTGATGGATTTTTAAGTATGTTCCATTTATTAAATGTTCCTATTTTTTAAATTTGTGTGAGAGACTACTACAGATTTTCCCATCTGCTCTAACTGTCACAGAACACAGAGCTGAGAGCAGTTCAGTGAATTTTGGTGTTTTGCTTCTCATAATGGCATCTACCTGCCACACTTGCTCCCGGCCCATTTCTGTTTAGGGGAGTTTATTGCCATCAGCTGTTTCAAATGCAGGACAGAATGGTACCTGTCTCGATGAATAAAAGAATTTTCTGCTCCATACTGTAGAAGTGACACTTATATTAGCTGCATTTAATATATGTTGATGGGATTAAAATATGTCTTTATGAATAAAGTTTCCTGCTTAGGCAGTGAAATGCTGTCTGTGTAAGTGACAACATCACTAAGTGCAGAAGGCGAGGGATTGGGCTTGCTTGGTATGCATTTGGTTGAGCAGGAGAAATGCACTGATTTAAGCTCTTTTCATAAGGAAGGAGAGGCATTGTTTCAGTTTATGTATTCCAGTTGTAGAGGCAATTTCTACAGCAGCACATCTGTCTGTGCAAGTGCATATACTGGGTTTATTATTTGGATATCTAACAATATTTTCTGTATACAAAGACAAAAAAGAGTGCCTTCCTTCATACTCGAAGATCTTTTCCATATTCCCGAATTTGTATTAAAGAAAGCAATTTTCTGGCACGTAGTAAGTCATGGGGCTTACTGTGTCAGGGTACAGATTTTTTTTTTTTTTTTTGAGCAAATCTGCTTGGGAGAGTATTTAGATATCAAATGCAATGAGAGTTTATTATAATCAAGGCTGTCTGGGACCTCAGTGCTGAGGTCTGAGTTATGTACAAGTCAGAGGAGGAGCAAAATTGTATAACTTTGTTCTTCGTGATATTTCCCATACCTTGTAAGTAATAGAATGCAAAAGGGAGGTCGTTGCTGCCTGACTGGCTGGTGATTTATGAACATGGTGATCGTGTCAGGAGTGCAATGCCAACAACAATGACTGTTGCAATATGCTCTAATTTCCTTCACGCTATTGCTTTTCTACACCTGCAGCACTCAGTGCACCTGTAAACATTCATGTTGTACCTGTACCACAGAGCTGTGAAAAGGGGCTTTGCACTGAGATTTCACACTTCTGTTTTGACCACTGCAAGTGTATTCAAGCAAGCTTACCTTTTAAAACAAACAAATGAAAAACAAACACTGAAGATTTTGAGTAAGAGTTGAAAACAATAAACCACTAAAGCCACAGGCGTTATTTGGATCAGCTCGGATAAGAATTTCAATAGGAGCTAAGTGCTTATAGTGCTTTTCGAATGTGTAAAGGCTTAGTCAGCAACACGGTAAAAAGTAAGCCCTGTGATTTTTTTTTTTTTTCCCACTCCATCTGAAAAACACCTTTATTGAACAGCATGGAAAAGAATATTTTTGCAAACTTAAGTGACTCTGTTTTGATTTTTAAAGTATTTTCCAATAATATTGCTGTGCCAGGTGAGCTTGGATCTGCTGCTTTAGCACCTTTCCTTGAGTAATTTATTGCCCCTGTCCCCATCCAGATTATGACAGTCCAGACTCAGTTTGCCACTATTTCTTTCACACAAAGCAAGTTGGCCCCCTCTGCCTGTCTCAGCCCGGTTAGACAAGGCACAAGTCATTTAAGGCCCCTGCTGGCTTGTCGAAGCACATTAAAATTAGATGTTTGAAATGGTTACCTCCCTGATCCATCTGCTCCAGTCCCCTCCAGATGCTGCTGCCCCAGTGATGTGTGAGCACCTCGTGAATCAGCTCCAGAACTGCTGCACTTCTCAGGCTGAGGCACTAAAATAAAACAAGAAAAGCCAGTTTTAACCTCACCCATCACGGTGTGACAATGTTGCCTCTGGCTGCAGGGTTGCAAGCCAGTATTTTACAAACCTTCCAAATTTGATCGCAAACCAAAATTTTCAGGATTATTTTAAAAACTCCAAACGAACCACAAAAAAATTTTTATTCAGATTCGTGACACCTCACTCTCTGCTCTCTTTTTAAAAGCAGTGCATAAATCTCTGTTATTCTGTGAGTTCCCTTTCCCTGCTGTTCCAGACAGACTCTGAGTACTGATGCTGTGTTTATTCAGGACAACAAAATATGTTCTCTAGTGAATAACAAATTCACTTTTTTCCTTGTTCTTTTAGAGCACTATGAATTCTCTCTGAAGGGGGAACAGTTTTCTCTTCAGTGTTCCTGCTGCAGCAATTTGCTGTCACTTCGTGGGACTGAAGGGTAGTGAAAATGTCTTTTTAACAGACAGTACAATAATTAACACCACCAAAAGAAAATTAACTAGCACAGCAAGGCAGCACAAAGTGAGCTGATGGGGGGAAAGTTTTTTGAAGTTACCTAAAGAGCTGTAGTGCATCCATCCTCCTGTCAGAAGTGACACAAGAGCAGCCTTTAACAAATGTTATCAGTCAGCTCTTACCCTTCAAAAAAACCCCAACTAAGTGCTTATCAAAGCACTTAAATTTTATGCAGCTCCCCAGATGCTTTCCTTGCAGGATTTGTGATGAGAGAACGAGCTGTGAATAGACATGTGTCTACAGTGTCCCCCTCTCATAACAGGAGACCTACCTCTTAATTCTCTCTCCTGAAAAGCAAAAATTCCCTAAACCCAGCCAGATTTTGAGGCTCCAGCCTCTGTGTAAGCCTGCTGTGGTCAGTCTGCTGCCAGCAGGTCAGGGACTGCCAGTCAGATCTGTCATCCCTTCTGGTTATTAACATGTCTGTCACAGCCTGGGCCAGCTGCTTCACAGGCAGTAACAAGAAACTTGCTTTTTAATTAATGTTTTCAGTTCCTAAACCTTCTCAAACTTCCTACAGATGGATCAGCCGGGGGCAGCTTAAGTGTTCTTTAAAGCTCCTATTTTTGCTTAATAACTGGAATTCCCTGGAATGAAGGGAATACTCCAGGATTGCTTTTATTGGTTAATATAAGGCTTCTCCTTTTAGCTCCAAACTCTCCAAAATCTGCCCCAGAGATGCACTAACCTGCCTGCCAACTTGCTCTGTAGCAAAAGTGCTGCCTGTGCCAGATGTTCAGAGCTCCCGACTCAGAATTCCAGAGAAAGTGAGATTGCTTTAAACACACATTAATAACACCTAATCTTTGGACTTCTGAGCTCTAATGTTCAACAGAGCCGTGTCTTTTTGACGCCCCTCCCCAGTTTCAGGACTCAAAAATGCAGTTTTGTTTTTCTGAGCAGATGCTGAGACTGCATTTGAGGTTCTGCGTGAACTTTTAAGATGGAGCATTGAAGGAAAAGCTCAGCTATCATGAAGGTGGTGATGGGATTTAGATTTGGCGTGTACAGGAGGCCAAACTGTAACAGGGCAAGGGAGATCAGTGTCCAGGGTTTGGTAAATCCAAGCCTGTAAGAAGCACAATGCAGGGAAATGGGCTTAAGAGTCAGACATTTGCAACACTTGTGCCTGACAGTAAGGATTACACAGGCAGAAATACGACAAGTATCAGCTCTCCAACTCTCAGCCTAGTCCAGCTGAATATCTGAGTCTTTAAGCTTCTCTTTCCTCAGATAGAAAAGCTGGATAGTTGCTGAAATGATCCCAGGCCACTAATCTGGCCAAGATGCTTTCTGATCTATGGATGAATATTTCATTTGTTTAAAACAACAACAACAAAAAAAGGCCAAAATACAAATTAGTGATTGCAGTCCTGCTTCTCCCAGGAGAATTGCAATTTTAAAAAGTTATCATTAAAAGATGCAAGGGCATAGGTGAGGAAAGCATCACCTGCAAGATGAAGCAGCACAGCCTCTCCTGCTTCCCATAGCATTGTGCCATTAAAGGGTGGCTTCACAAACCACGATCCCTGGAAAAGAGTCTGTCTACTTCCCAATCAAGTTATGCTGCTGGAAGTTGCCAATGTTCCCTCAAGGAGGGTGGTGATGGCCTTCAGGGAGCCTTGCATCCTTTGGAACAGGTCCTGGAAAGTGCTACAGTGAAGGATAGCTTTTGCTCGTGTTCCCCAGCATCATATTTTTCCCAGCAGGAGGAATGTGCAGTCATTTATAGAAAGCCACGCTTCTCTCTTTGCTGCTGCCTTTCAAAGGGCTGAGTGAGAGTATCCAGAAAGAGGGGGAAGATATTCTGAGCAGGCTCCCTCCACGTCACACCTGCCTGAACGCTGCTGGTGCTGCTGTTACCACAAATGTGGATTGTTTTCAGCGTGTGGTCTGTTCTGTTCTCAGTGATGCATATAAATTTAGCTCCTGTGTCATGTCTGAAGTCACAAGAATAAAACCTCACCATCAATTATGGTTTAATTCTGGGGAGGGTTAGGCTTTTTGCCTTTAGCTGTGTTAGCACCAGTTTCCCCAGGCTGGAAGCACCAGGGTATGATGGATGCAGCCTGGGAGAACTTATTCCAGGTTAGCAAAGGAGAGTGAGTGTTACATAGGTGAGTTATTTTGGTGTGTCTTGTTTGTGCTGATATGGACAGGCACAGATGGAAAAGGCTCTGGCTGGGCCTGCCAGGTTCGTTCCAGTCCAAAGGATGAGGAAGAGAGGAGCTAGGTCATTCCTGTTAGGAGATGCCACAGGAAAGGACCTTGGAGACTGTGGAGGCACAGTTTGCTTGTCCAAGCAGGGCATTAAAAGAAGGGAAGGGACCAAACTGCGTGTGATTTGAAGCTGGCAGAGGATATGGGAGCAACTTGCTCACCATTCCTCATGTGAGTGTGAGAGATCAGAGCAGAGATTTTATTCCCCACTTGCAGCCCCCATGGCAGAATAAGCTGGCCCAGAAAAATGGGACCATTTAGAGAACATCTCCCCCATGGCAAGGGAGCAATGAGGACAGACAGGCAGTGGCTCAGGTGTTGTCCTGCTCTGAAGCCAGGCCCAGACCTGGCATAAAGCACATTTTCTCAACAGTTCATATACATTTTTAGCCTCTCCTTGTGTATCTGCACAGGCCAGTATTTAATGGCATGATCCCCCACTGCATCTGTTTAGATAAAGATTTCCCTTCCATGGGGAAAGAGTGGAGAGGATACCTTGCACTGAATGGAATAAATCTGTAGATTTGTGAATGTGGCACATGAACAAGAAATTCTCAAAATTAGGTGTTTCTGCAGTCATGCTGGGAGAACAAGGCAAGATGTTAGACCATAAGGGGTACACAGATTAATATTCTGGTTTGTAAATCACTCTTGTACTGCAGTGAGGTTTTTTTATTTTTTATATGAATAAATTTCCTTTGTGTGATGAAAAGATCCCCAAAAGACCAGGGCTAGAGCTGGACCTGTTTAGCTCCACATGGGGGAGGAGGGAAGGTGCAGAGGCTGTTGGTCCCCAGAACAGGCAGCTGCTGGAGCAGCTCGGGCACAGTGATGATGTGGGGCAGGGGGTCTGCCTGTGTGTGCCGTGCCCAGCCGCTCTCCTCACGTGTCTCCCAGCCCAATCAAACCTGCTCTCAAAGACAGTGGGGTGGGCTGGGGATGGAGCACGTGAGCAGGTGTGGGGTTGGGCAGCTGAGTGCCACTCTGAGTCAGTTCCTATCCTGTTTCCCAGCCTCCTCAAGTGCTTCTCCTGTGCCCTGTGCTCTGAGTACCTTGTCTTGCACGCTGTCTCTAATATTTTGCTTCATCTGTGGGTAGCAAGAGAAGTTCTCTGCAGATCCTTTTTCTGTATTTGAAGACTGTTTCCCATTAATCCTAACTGTTGATTAAGCAGCCTCAGATCCCTGAAGTTTCCTGCTCAGCTGTGTTTGCCAGGCTGTGTGATAGGCAGCCAGCTGCCAGATGAGCCCTGTGTGTGTGTAAGAGCTCAGCTGTGGGAGCTGCTGTGTAAGCATCACACCCATGTGCCACCAAAGCAGTTTTGGGACACAAGGGAAGCTGCTGCATGGCAGAGATATTTGGGCAGGTATTGAGGCAATTCAGCACTGTCACTTCTGTGAGCTCTGTGCTTGGCACTGGTGACAGAGTTGGAGTTCTCATGCTCATGGCTAAAAAATGCAAGGTGGGAAGGAGATATTGAATGTTTCACTCAATTGCCCAGGAGAGCTGGCAATAAAATACTTGGAATGGAGAAGGAAACAGAGCTGAAGAAGAGAGCCTAGCCAAAGCTGGGTATAATGCTGCCCTTCATTTGTGTTTAGAGGTGTCTCTTGCTAGAGAATAAGCTCAGAGCCCTAATTGGAGATCATGGTAATGGACAATATGGTAATATCCGAGTGGAAGTATCAGAATGGGAATAAATCACCCAGAACAGATGACTGAGCTCTTAATGGCCTTCTCTGATTTAGATTGATTCTAACTGCAAACATAAGTCAGTTGATTGTATTCAGTCTTATTTATGATCAATTCTGATTACCAAATTATGACAAATATGAATGAGGTTGTAACTAGCCCAGCAATGTGCTCCATGTTGCTAGGTAACAGGACAACATTATTTCAAACAACCCCATCCAGGCGAAGCAACTGAGCTATTGTTGCTTTCTGTTCTTGCTCCTTGTTCTTTAGGTTTGCTGTTAAGAGCCTTTTAAATGTCTTCTCCTTAGTAGTTGGTTTTCTTGGAGGAAGAGTAAAGGTTTTGTTGAATTTCAAGCAGGCACCTTTTGCGTTCTGTGCTGTTTGACAAAGGTTTTTGGAGCAGTGGCTGTGGGAGCGGCTGTCTCAGTGCTGTGATGCACTCCTGGATGCTCTGAAATTGCTGCAGAGCTGCCCTGAAACAGCGAGCTCTGGTGTCATTTAATTCTCTGCTCACACCCTGCAGCTCTGCCCTGCCCTCACTGCTGCCCTTGTGCATCTGGAATGAAAACAGTGGCTCTTTGACCCAGTTTGGGTGGCTTCATGTGGATCCCAAGGGCTGCTGCTTATCCTGGACAGCACCATCCCAGTGCTGGGGAAGCTGGCCGAGATCAGGTGCAACTCCAAACCAGCTGCCAATTCTGTAAAGCTTTAGCAGAAGTGAGCTTGGCATGAGGCTCCTGCTCGGTACCGAGCCACATCTTGTATGTGGTGGGCAAATAAAAGTGATTGAGGCCAGAGCGAGTAGATTGGCAGGGCAAATGGCAGGATGAGTTTTGCACAGGGTTTCCCTACCTGGCAGTGGACAACCTAATGAAAGAAAAAGCCCCAGGCTTGCTTGGTGTCCTGGAGGTGACAAAGCCAACAGGCAAACCCCACACAGCCTGCTCCCTTCTGAGTTCTGGCGAAGGTAGCCTTTAATCAACCTGAAAATAACCTGAACAATGCACTGAAGCATCTTTACTTTGGAGATATGTCAGGAACACTTTCAATCTTTTATCTTCTCTGGAACAGCAGGAGAAATGCCACTGAAATAAGCCCTGTAATTTCTCCTCTGTAATTATACCTGTCACCATTTCCGATGGAGCTGATATAAATAGCCAGTTCTGCCTTCTGTTTGCATTGTGTTTTTTAATACAAAACAAAAAGGAGAGATGCAAACTGTCTGCCCCTATTCCTGATGGTAAGACCAGCCTAAGATGTATAAAATAAATGAAGCATTCAAACACTGCTAATTTGCTCTGCATTTCTAAGCTTGGCACTATGAAACACATTACTCACTGTTCTAAGTAATCTTGTTTGCTAAGAGTAGTTGTCTGTAGGATTTCTGTCACAGGTCAGATGATGAAACCACAAGGCAAGGCATGTATTTTTTATGTATGGTTCTGCATGCCTTGTGTCTACTGTTAAATCCACATTTGTCTGGAAACAAAAGGCAGGCCTGTGCCAATGTGAGATGCAAATCTCTGTGCTTTAGTCAGCGTTCCTCTGAAATCCTCCTGTAAGCCAAGGGGAATTCACAGCCCTTCCCTAGAGTTGTAGGAGTTGATGCATTTTAGCAGAGAAAAGAAATTCAGTATATTTTAACTTGTTCCAGTTTAAATATGTTGGGCCCAATTTGCCAGCAGTGTAAACTAATCCAGCTTAGATGACGCCAGTGGAGTAGCACCAATCCTGTCAGGGGAAGTTCTTAAATGTTGACCCAATGACCAACCACTCACGACTTAGCCTGGGATGGGAGAGCCCCATGGACCTCTAACATGATGAAATGAAGAACCACTCCACAGTGAGATCCATAAACTACCTCCAGCCTTACCAGTTTCAGTGGCAAATGCAGCATGTAGTTCTCTGGCTTTGCCTTTAATGAACAGTCATAAAATAGACGAATAAAGACTTTAGAATATACCTCATGTAGTTTCAGTATTCTCTCTCTTCCCAAGAGAGAACAAATATGGTGAAAAAATTAACTATGGAGGGTGTTCATGTACTGCAGTATTGAGTTATCACAACCAGAAATTTCTAGGAAGAAGAAACAAATGAGAAGGGGGAGAAAGTTTGTTTTTTCTAATGACAGAAGTCAAATAGTTCCCAAAATCAAGGGGTTTTTTTTTAATTTCTCAGTTGGTAAAGAGAGCTTTACCTACCACAGCTTCCTACCTAAGGAGGGGATGAAGTCAGCACAGCAATCAAATCTGTGAAGAATGTGGCCCATGACTTAGACCACAGGTTTCACTAGGGTTCAATTTGTAGCAACAAACACAGGGTGTTGGTTTTTTCTCTCTTCAGAGATCACCAAATTAACTGCAAAAGCTGTGATAATCATTAAACCATCAAACAGCAGAGACGTTACACAATGCAGCATGAGGAAGCTCAAAACCCCCCATCTCTTCACAACACCCACTTCCGTGCTCGAGTGAGTGGTGCTGTCTCACCCAGATGTTTTCTGCTCTTGGAAGCAAAGATGTCATTCCTCCACTTGTGACTGAGCTGCAGATTGCCAGAATTCAGCTAAGGGCTGTAGTTAAGTAAATGCTCCTTGGTGTGTACCGGAGTATTCAGAGCTCCATCAGCGGTGGCTCCAGTGGGTGCCCACAAACAGGAGCTCTCCCATCTCTGGGTCAGTCACTCACGCAGCCAGGTCCCAGGTCTGATGCGATGGGCACCACAAACCTCTCAGCACTGCTCACCAGTCTGGATATTCCCAGAAAAACCAGCACTAGGGTTCAAAGCTTGATTTGTCTGCACAGCTCCGTAGCCATAGACTCATTGCAAGAGTCAAGGCAGCATTTGTTACAGTGTGTACAGCAAGAGGAAAAGCAACCAGGGCCCTTGTGCCAAGAGTCAATTAAGCCTCTTAGTGAGCCATAGAAGTAAAACCCCTCCAAACAAAATTGCATTTACAGTGCGGTGAATCAGGAATGCTGCTGGAGCAGGTGTCGGGGAAAAAGGTAAGAGAGGATGATTTTTGTGTGCTTTGTGCTGAAGCAGTTGAGTGTTGTCACTTTGGAGTAATTGAACAGCCCCTGTGACCCTTCTGCAGTTTTGTCTGCCAAAACCATGCATCCCAGGAGAGAATCATTCTGCTGGTGATGTAATCGAAGGTGATAAACGTGTGCTAATAAGCTTGAACTCAATTTAAATTTGGAGAGGCTGCTCCAGGAATCCTGCTGGATTTATGGGAGTGTGCATGTGCAGCTGAACCCTGTGGCCAGGAAGGGAAATTCCTTGATGCTGTGAAGTGTTAAAATGCCTATTATTTCATAGACAACTTATTGCATCCACTAAGATATTGCATAACAAGCCATGTGTCAAAGCTGTTGTGGTTCAGAGATTCCTTGTAGCTTTCCTCATTCTTGCAAGGAATGTCTCCAACTGCCCCTGGCTTCTCTACATCTCAACGCTTCTTTTTCCGAGGTTCTCCCTCAAGATTTTTCCTTCTGCCTGAGAACAGGGGGAACTCATTTGGGAGGAGGACTGATTTCTTTCTTCTACAGCTTATTTCCCCCAGTATGTGTCCTGGGAGCTCAAGGAATCCATCTCTCTTTCTTCAGTGCTCAAAGCTTGAAGGGTTCCTTCCAGGACTCTGGCTTTCTCCAACACAGGATTCTCACTGACACAGCCCAGCTCTGAACTGGTATTAAAATAAAGGCATCTGCACAAGCAAGATTTGTTCCTTCTGACACCTTGTTTTGGCAAATGTCCTTACCATCTTTTCCTACTTGCTCCCAGCACTGGGTATGTCCCTTCAGCCTCTCCTCACTCCTAGGATACGATTTAAATCACATATTTTTGAGCCCTCAGCCTGCTTGATGAGGCCGTATTGCCCAATCAGAGATGCAGGGATTGGAAAGCCGCCTCTTCACCTCAGCAGTGAGTGATACCCTCCTTCACCCACCCTTGGTATTTCCCTCCCACTCCTCAGGATGGAATTCCTTCAGCACTTGGCGATGAGCTCAGCAGGGCCCAGCCACCAAGGAGGCAGGAAATCCAAGACATTTAAATGCCACTGGCTGTGAGGGAGGCATCGCCTGTGGATGCATCACCCCCTTCTCTGTGGGACCCTCCTTCCTTCCTTGGAGAGCAGGTGCCCTTCCAACACTGCTTCCCATGCAGCCCTGCTTGGCACTGCCTCCAAAGCTTTCTGCTTTTTTCTTCTGGAGAGCAAAATAACCCAGTTCATGAATATGATTTTTTTTTTTTCCAATCCCACAAACACTACAAACGCGTTTTCCCGAGTTTTCGAGGAATTGACCTTGCACAGGTTACTAAGCTTCGGAGAAAAAAAAAACCTGAAGAAGCCCTGGTGGGCTTGTAGAACAGAAAAGCCACTGTAAGTGATGAACAATTAACTCGTGTGAATGTTAGCTCTTTTCTGCAAGAGTTAATTGATACAAATGCACCGAGAGTGAACATTCCTGCTGCTTCGCTGTGTCTGAGAGCTCTCAGACCATGAGGTGTAAGGCAAAAATCTCCCTGGCACTGCAGCCTTTACTGAGTTGATGGAGAAATGTAATATAATCCACTTACAGGAAAAACTCATGAAATTTGCAGGTTTGGGGAATGTTTTGCAAAAAGCTAACAGCCACTTAAATATGCATGAAAAAGGAGCACAGTGTGACCCTCATGAATAGCAGCAAATCAAATCCAAGCTGTGTTTCTCCGAGAACAGAGCTGAGAAAACTTTTTCATTTGTTTACCAGTTAGGATGTTTAGCGGCTCTGAAAAGAAGTCTGGGCAAGTCTCTTTTGTACAATATTGACTTGAAAAGTAGGGCCATGTTTATTTTATTTATTACATGGTAGGATTATGGCAGAGGCTTAAGTAATTCTATAAAATTTTCCAGTTGCTATAAATTTTGTGAACACCCTCTAAAAGCGCTGTGAGGAATTGTGTCCACAGAGCAGCTCCTTCCACCCTTGTGAGGAAGGTGATATCTTACCTTGAAATTCCAATTGCAGATGGATAACTAACATAGATTAAATATCTGTTGCTGTATGGGAAAAATCTTCTCTGTCACTTGTCTGCCACCACACAGTGTGTATGGGTCATGCAAACAGCAGGCTCTGAAAGCCCAGTAGTCTGCCCAATTTTCAAGCTTAGAGTAGTAATCTGTGTCTTTAACCCCTGCTTTGCAGCTACTGCCAAAAAAAGGATACTGTGGTCACATCGAAGCCAGCAGTGTTCAATATTTACACAACAATTTACAGTGGGAGAGGGCATCTTTGAGAAAGTTGTGAACAACAAAAACAATGGGATTACAGGGTTGCCGAGTGGCATCTGTTTAGAGGGAATGGGGAAAGCTTGAGGACTGGACCAAGAGAAACTGGAAGCTCAACAAAACAAGAGAACTCCTCCCCAGGAGCAAAGGGTCAGCGTGGATTGCAGCTGGAGAGGGCATCAGGAAAAACTGATTTGCCAGAGCTTGTTGTAGCACCAGAGCATCTTACTCAGAAGCTGTGAGTTCTTACTTGTAGTTTCCAAGGCCTCAGCCAGACACAGTCACGGTGTTGGTGATGGTCCTGCTTTAGGAGGCTGGGTCGCCTCCAGAGCTGCCTTCCTGCAGCATTTCCCTGCTTCTCTGAACAGTCTGTGGGATGTTACGCAGGAGATCAGGCTCAAGGCCTGTAATAGTTCTGTCCCACCACAAGACTGACAAATCTATTAATTCGGAGAATTACAGCTCTCAGTGATGGACACAGGAACTCCCAACAGGAGCACAGGGATGCTTGATGGAGATACTGTAAAAGAAATACCCTCACCAGTGAGGTGTGAGGAAATTGATCTGAATTGATTCTGTATAAGGTGAAGAAATTTTCCCTAAACAAGGTGAGTTTCAGATATTTCTGTTGGGGTTAAGCTGTCTTTCAGCTCATCGTTAATAACTACTTGGCACAATTAAAATTTCAGGCTGTATGCTATGGTCAAGTGGCCAGAGCCTTGCATTTCTAAGATGGAGAAAACTCTGGGTTTTTGTCTCCAAGAATGTTGTCTAGCCAAGGACTCAGCCATGTCTATTGAGAGCTCTGAAGCCAAGGCAGAAAAAGCCTGTGCAACAATTAAGATATCAAGATTGCTAATGACAAATCTCCTGGGGGCTTGGCAGAAAAAAAACTTGCATAGAAAAAAAAGAAGTACTTTGTTAGCAGCATTTATGAATAACAAACTAGTGAGGTACCTTTTGCCCCTTGGATGCCATGGAGACAGCTTTTACTCTCCATTATTCATCTCTTCTGTAATAACTGAATTTTGAAGAGCTGTGCTCTTACAGTTTCCCTGGACCCTCACAAACAGGCCTAAACAGTGGGTGTAGAAGCTCTGGAAATGACAGAACATCTCCTGAAAAGAGTTTGTTCTTCATTACTAAAGACAGTTTTTAATAGGAATATTGAAGAAAATAAAGGGAATGGAATACATCTGAAGAAAAGTAATACTAAATAGGAAAGGATTTAAAGGTGTCAATGCAGCAAGAGTCATTTATTTTGTGTTTTGAATCTTTTTTGGGTCAATATCAATTTCATTCGACCTGGCAGAGACACATAACAAAACTGAGCATCTTCTGGGCTGAAAACTTGTAAAATTAATTGACTCGTATAAGCCTTTTTCTATACTCTGAGATTCCGGTCTTCCCAAATTTATTTCCCCTTACATATCCTTTGGTTATTTCACTTTTTTTTTTCCCCCACAAATGAGCCATACGTTACAACTCAATTATTTTTCAAAATATATATATTTGCATGTGATTTGGGGAGTTATTTACCCCATCCCTTGATTCAGCCTTCTATCAAAACTTCGCAGCAGTGACCTTAGGAGTTAATTAGCAGAGGCAATATTCTGGGTGACATGACAATTCCGTAGTTATTAACTGAGTTTTTATGTTTTGTTAAGATTACAGTTCCTCATGGTGTGGTTGTTAGCTGAATAAGGCCATGTTTGTTCCTGTTGTAGAAAGAGGCAATGAAGGAGATAAATAAGCTTCTATAAAGGTGCTGCAGATGTTAGGGGAGGAAAAAAAAAGGAAAATTTCAGAGAAAGGATGATCCATTGTTCTGGCACATTTTTAGCACTTCTAACCTTCCTCACAGTTTGCTTCTTGCTTTTCTTGCCAGCAGAAATTCATTCTGTTAATTTCTTCATTTCTTTATTTAATCCTGATGACCTTCTTTAACTGAAGTTCAATATATTAATAAAGGTTGACAGTAAGAAAACAAATTGTCTTGTCTTCATGGAGCGTTGGAAAGGATTTGTACAGCACTTGTCTCCCATTAATGCAGCATTTGAGGAGTCCAGATGCCTTGCCATAAGTCTTCTCTCTGAATCTGCTAAAGTCCTCAAAAAACCAGAAAATAACATGATGAGAGGGAATTTCTTTTTGTCCAGAACACTGGGTGTTTCATTTCTGAGAGATTTATGTACCAATGTTCTTTGAACCCATCCTTCAAAACACATCCATATTTGATCACTGGGAGCAGGAGATGTGACTAATGACACCATCAGTGTTACAAATGATGGGCATGCCAAGAAGCACATCCACTTTGCACAAAATACCTCCTGTTTTATTTACAGTTTTCCTCTCTGTAATCAGGGAGTGATTCTGTTGTGGCCTTTTGAGATCCTTCCTGGCACCTCTCCTTTCATGCATCAAGCTTTCTGGACTAAGTTTCTCTTTCATGACCCTCTTTAAACCCATATTTAATTGCTTCTGGTTTTTTGTTCACCTCAGTAGCAAGAACTGTCTCTATAAGGATCTGGCTTGCCAGCTCTTTACTGTCCTAAAACTTCATCAGAATCCCCCACAGTGCTCTGGCAAGGTGGTGAGGAGTAAAAGAAACTCGGTGGATTATCTGAGATGCTGTTTTTTCCTCTATGATTGAAAAATTAGGAAAACATCCAGGAGCCAATCTAAAAAACCTACAGTGAGTCCACTGACATTCACAGGGAGAAGGCTGTCCTACCTGGAGTGAATCCACTGCAGCTGCCACTCTCTGAAGTACACACCTGTACCTCTTGTTGTATTAAAAATCTTTAGAGTCCAAGCAGGTCACAGAACTGCCTAAAAATAGCTGGGATGAAACTGGGTATTTGTGGTTGTGCCAGGAGGGGTTTCATAGGCACAGTTAATTCCAGATATGGAGTGGCCATTTACTCCTCATTTCTCTGGTGTGTTCTTCAGATCTGCTCGTGCAGGCTCCAGCTATTCTTGGTGCAATGCAGAACAGCTCCCAAGAAGGTTTTGAAGGAGGACATTTACTACCCCTTGTAGTTTTCTTCTGGGGGATGGAAAAAAAAAATCTTATTTTTTTGAAACTAGCCCCAGTTCCTTCCAGATTTTCACAGAAGTGAACTCCTCTGTTTCTCTCAGTCCTGCAGGAGAGCTGCTCTCTCTGCTGCTTGCATCCTTCAAGCCTTTGTGAGACAGTGGTCTCCTCCCCCAGCAGCGTTGCAGCCGCTTGTTCACACTGAGCATCCTCAGCCCCTGTTCCTTTGCCTGCGATGGCAGGACTGGATCAGCCTCAGGGGCACCTTCCAGCCCAAACAATCGATTACTCTGCTACTTTGCTTGTTTGCTGCCTGGTGTAAATAAGGTAAATGTTCAGCCCTGAGTTCTCAAGCTCCACCAGAACAATAGCAGCTAACAGCAGCAGTGCTGCAGCTTCCAGATTTGCAGAATAAAACAGGGTCCTTTTGCAAGCCAGCATGATCTGGGGACCCAGACTGGATGAATGTGACTGATCTTTTCCCTGCTTGGTTGGTCTTTGCTGAACTTTTGAATTTGTTTGTCTTGAGAACATTATATTTTTAAAGCAGCAGGTGAGGAACCCCTGGTTGATCATATATATCACTGGCATCTCTGGATTATATTAAGGCACAGTTTCCCAAAAGGGGAAAAAAAATCCTGAGATATTTAGCCTTTCACCTTCAGAAGTGTTATTGCAGTGACAGAACTGCTCCACTGAACTGGTAGTGTTGTTGCCTCTGGGCTGGGAGGTCAGGAGCTGGTCCTGCATCACGGCTGAGGCACAGATCGAGGGTGACGCTGCAGTGCAGCAGCTGGGGAGGCTGCTCCTCTAACAAAGGTGATGTTCCTTAGATGAGATGTTAAATACAGATCCCTTCAGCTCAGCCCTCTTGACTGGGCAGGGAGAAGTTAAAAATCTCATGATGCTGTTGCCACAAGATAATCCCAATGTCTCGGCCAGTATTTCCTCTCGTAGCAGGACCCAGCTGTGATGCACAGGGCAGAGCTGCACCATCTTGGGTGCGTGCTGGCTGCCGAAATTGCCTCTGCAGCCTTGGCACTACAGCTGTTCTGTCCTTGGATTCTTTGGTCTCGAATACATCAGGGGATCCCTAAGCATGAGGAGTGCTAGAAAAAGCCAAATTCCATTATGCTTTATCCTGTGAAGGACAAAATTAACTCTACCACTCACTGACTTTTGCAATATTTTTGACTATTTATACTGCTTGGAAAGAGCAGCCTTTAGAGTCTGTCTCAGACTGCCATCGATATTTCAGGCAACTCTCAGTCTACCGTGGACATTAGTTCCTAGAGTGTAAAATGAAGATAATATTTTTCTGTCACTTAGGGATGTTGGGGGAATAAACTCTGCTAATGCTTATGACATACAAGGAGGCAGTAAATACAAGGCTCTAAAAGCCTGTTTGTACTACGATAGAAGTGCAGCATAGCAGATGACAATACTTTTGCTTCCTTAGCACGCTGACAGACCAAATAACACTTTCTGGAAAACCCCACATACACTGAGCATACCAGGCATATATTATTTGTCCTACTGACATTAAAAAGTAAACACAACACACAAACAAAACCAAAGCAAGCGGCAACTCCTTGGGATGCAGATTGCTTTTGGAGTAGGTGGTGTTAGCTTTACTCAAACTCCTTGTGAGTATGCTTCAAAAAGAACTTTAAAAAAAAAAATCTTCCTCTTTTTCTTTCAGTTTAAACAATCTGGTTAATTCAACACAGACAAATGAATTGCTTCAGTTAGTCTAAGTGTGTCTTTTTACTGCTAAGTAATTTTACTGATTGTTTTGTCATAATCACAATAGTATTCTTCCATTTTGAAATAAGAAGTGACTTAGGGAGTTAAGAGTGTTTTAATTTAAAACTTTTTTTTTCTTTTTATTTGGAACATTATATTTTTGTGGAGGTTCTATTGTATCTTTTCAAGAAAAAGTCAGTTTAAAGAGCTGTTTGGAATTTGCGGAAATAAAGATCACATCCTGCCACAGAGAGCTGCTGAATGGGAGCAGGAGACATCCTGGTGCTCCATCACATTTCAGCAGAAGGGTTCAAGCAGAGGACTCAGTGGTGAGTGCACAAAAAGAAAAAGCCACGTAGGTGGATGATTAGGTGCACAGGAACAGAAAGTGCCATGTGCTGCTCTTCAGAGCAATCATTTTATCACTCTGGATGCAGCACTCGCTGTATTCTCCCTTCCCGTTTTCATTTAGGATGAGACACTGTGTGAAGCGTGCGTAGGTTCACGTGCAGGTTTCCAGATAGTTGCACCCTGAAGGGAGAATGCTGGCTTGAGATTTTTTCATTCTGCACCATCACTCCTTTCCAGTATTTGTTTTTCTTGACTGACAAACAGTGTTTGTGCCACTCTGAGCTGCAGATCCCATCCAAAATTCAGGCACGTGGAGGGGAGCGTGTGGTGAAGCGCACGAAGGGTGTGTGCAGGTTTTTAGAAACATCATGCAGAGAACTGCCAGGCTTTGAGTATTCTCAAAATTCAGGCCCACTCGTGGGTGCTAAGCACTGGAGTGTCTGGCCAGCAATTCCATTGAAAATCTGGCCCAGATTTTGCTGCCTAGGAGGAGAGAGTGAGCGCTGCATCTGTGGTTCCTGGCTGGGGGGTGCAGAGGCCATGCCGGGGAGGTGAAGCAGGTCAAGGAACATGAGGTGTGATGGCCTCGAGTCCTGCAGGCACCAGCAGCCAGCCCACCTGAGATGTGCTCCCAAAGCCCAGAGGCTGAGGATTTTGGAGCAGAGACAGAGGAGTGGATGGGGCCATGTGTGCCCACACCTGGCCCTGTAGACTCACAGTCCAGACAGGACTTTCCTTGGATGTTTTCTCTCTCCTTGAGCAGGGAGAGCCTGCACAGCACAGTCCCTGGTGTGGGAATGAAAGTGCTGGCTGACAAAAAGAAGAGTGGTCTTTACATGAGGTTATGCAAAGGTTAGGTGTGAGATTTGGGGCATTTTTCTTGTCCCTTATGGTGGAAGTATTGGCAAGAGCTGCTAATCCCCCCGAAGCACTGTCATGGAATCACCTGCCCTCTGCAAACTGGCAGTGACAGCAGTGGACACCTACATGGTTTGAGTGAAATTGAGTCTTTGCACAGATGGGATTGTGCATTTTCACCATGGAAGTTCCAGGCTTTGATGCCTCCCTCTAATGAATGAGAAGGGGAATTTTTCTTTCTCAGTAAAGCACTGGGGGAGGGTTTTACTGTGTGACACCACACCTGAATGCTGGAATGACAAGTTAGAGTGTTGGGGGATCAGGAATGGTGAGTAAGCAGGACAGCTCCCACAGTGCTTTCATTGCCCTCATGCTCCACACAGAACACACTGAGTGACAGAGGCACCAGCTCACATTCCATGTGGGTCCCCTTAGCCCAGGACTGAACAGAACAGAAGTGACAGAGGAGTTTGTTTCCCATCAAGACCAACCAACCATTACCCCATTATTGCTGTATTGGATTTTTCTCATTTAAATGTGTGATGGCAGCAGTTTACACCAGAAAGCAAAGGGGATTATTTTTTCTGTAGAATTGTCAAGCAGGGCATAAAGTCTCCTACTATTGTACTGACAAATGTATTTGTTACCCTCAAAATCACCAGTAAAATTATGAAGTATATTTTCTTCTGTAGACAAGAATAGCTTAACAAAAAGGAAAAGGCTTTGGGATCATTGTAGTATTTAGGTGATGTCTCATGGGACAATACTATTGCAGGGATTCAATTTGCCATTGAAGGTAAGTGCTATTTTGTGTCTGTACATGTACATTATGGTTATGCACAATTGACAGCCATGTACCCCTGACCAAACTGGATTATTGGTGGCTGTGAGTTAAAAAACAAGGACCTAATGGAAATACCCTGTTTTGTCACAGTAAAATCTAGGATAAAGGCTGCATCCATTACATATGATGCCATGAAAAAACCCGTGCTGTGACAGCTCCTAGGTGCTTCGTTTTACCTAATTGCTCTGCTAATTTCCAGCCTGTGAGGAAAGGCTGGGCTGGAGGTGAGCCTAGGGGTTGGACTGGAACAGGGGAAATCCACAGCCCCTCAGCCAGATTCAGGCTGCATTTTCAGATCATACAGCCAGCAGCAATGTGTAGGTTGGATTCTTTCTGCAGGGTTTGTTCCTCAATAGTTTTGGAGTACATGTTGACAGAGGGGCCACCAGAGGTGAAATTAAGGCTGCTCCAGCCTCCTGAGAAAACACTCCTATCCAAGGCTGAGATGGGGAAGAAATCTTACCAGGGTCCTTGCATGAAAGTCCAGCCTGGAGTGGGACAGGATGAAAAGAGCAGCTGCTCATCCAGCCTGGTGGTGCAGCTGCAGAGTGCTCAGCCTCACTGAGGTGAGTGGATTTCGGTTCTGCAACGCAGCCATGCGTCCCCTCTGCAGAAACCTGCCTGCCTGACTACACAGGCAAGGAGGAATTTACTCCAAACCTCAGAGGAAGGATAGAAGCTCATGAAAAAAATATTTGAAAGAAAAAGAACAAACTTTTGAGGACTGCACGCTTTGTGCCTGGATGGTCCATACAGATATATCCATTGAGGAGATTTGTAGAAGAGTAGCACTTTGCATCACTTCAGATTTGCCCTAAGCAGGAACATGATTCCAAGGACTTGAATTTGTTGCTATCCAATTTAAACATTAAACCAAATCTTCACGGGTGGGAGTTGTACCCTTGAACTTTATAAGCAACAGTGATAAACCTTGTTTTCAGAAGGTGGTTCTTATATTCACAGGGATTAATTATCTTTGGAGATGTTTGTTTGGGGTTTTTTTGTGATGGAGAATGTAAAACTGCCTCTTTGTCCTCAAAAGCAAGAGGATTGATACCAAGCCTGGTATATCAGACAAGGGGCAGCAGAACTACGTACCTACCTTGCCAAATATTGCTCAGGGCAAGGAGAAGGCACTCTTGGAGTGAGTAATTCTTTGAGGTCCTGCATAACTCCCAGAGCTACTTATCTGTCTCAGTGGCCCATAGATTAATCTGGGATAAGCAGGTGCTTAACACCTGAAGCAGGGTAATTCCCACCCCTTTACTGGGCAGTTGCCCTGTCTCTGCAGCATGCAAGGTCTCAGGGAGGATTTTCTGCCTTGCAAATGAAGGTTTGTAAGGGTAGGAAAAAAGAGGAAATTAATTACAACCCTGCCCCCAACGTGTCCTTACTCATGGTTACTAAAGTCTGCCAGTCCCTGTCCCACCATCTGCACTCTGCAGCTAACATTGGTGCTCCTTGAACAATTTGCTGGCAGCTGTGAGGAAATAAAAACTTCATGAATAAAGCCAATTTATGGTTTTATTTTTGTTATTGCACAGGGAACAATAAGGCAATGCCAAAGGCTTGGGCAGTGTTTGTGTCAGCTGCACTCACCTCTTCAGTTAGGCCAGGAGATTCTTATCTCAAGCCCTCAGATAGCCTGTCCATTAAAACTCAGGGTGGACAAGGACACATCATTTGCTTAGTGCCAGTGATGACTCTGGCTTTGGTGATGAATGTTTTATGACCTGATCTCTGGAGAATGGGATACTGACCACGTAGCAAGTGGCTGAAAAGAAAATTGTCCAGCTTCTCCTCGTTTGCCCTGAGCCATACGTTGCAGAGCACTGACAAGTGCAGCTGTGAGTTACAGGACTTCTCTCTGTTTTAAAAAAGTGGCTTCTCTGACGAGGCTGTTCTTTCTAAAGAACCAGAAATGTGCATGGTACAGTCAAATTCCTCTCTGCAGCCCAAGAGTCATAGTGCAAGTTCTTGTAAAGAAGTGCTAATAGGAAATCCTGCTTCTGCAGATTGCTGAGCATTTGAAGAGGTGGTACAGGAGCTTGTGTTTCAGATTATCCCCAAATGCCAGCAAAGGTGGAGATCCTTTAGTGAGCCTGGGAGCTCCCAGGGTGCTCTCAGTGTAGGGGCAGAGAGAGCTGGCTGAAAGTTCGTCTTAGTTTCTTCACACAGGAACACTCATGTGAATGGTGAAGGTGGAGTTTCTTGCCAGGAAGGCTGGAAACAAAACCAGTGTAGGCCGGACAATCCAGATGAGGTAATTTCTGTCAGCAAAATCAAGAAGAAATTCTATCCACATAGCTCAGAGCAGCTGCAGGGGAAACCCAAGCTGGCTCTGAACACCCAGAAGTGACATAGCAGTGTTAGTGGTGGCACTGCCGAGGCTCTCGGTCTATTTTTAAGTAGAGGCAATGAGCCCATACAGAGAAACCTCTGACACACCAGGGGCAAGTGTTTTAGCCCCTAGCAGGGGTTCTTCTCCCTGATTCTTTATTGTGCCGTGTAAGCAGAACACAAATTCTAGCTTTTCTCCCATCTCTATGGTTTTTTCTCCTCAGAGAGACTTCTCCTTCTCCCACTCCAACTGCACGAGTAGTGCTAAGCACTTAAAAACCTCCTGGGAGATGTCTGTGAGAGGAGTTGCAGTGGAGCTCAGGGTGCAGTATGGGGTGAATGTGTCATCAACTCCATTTTACAGAGGGAAATTTGGGGGTTCAGTCAGAGCAGTTATTTATTAAGGCCAGGCTGAGACCCAGTGTCCTCATTTCTTGGGCTGTCCTACCTTCTGCTAAGCAGCTGGTGGCGAGGCAAGCTGTGGGGGACCCGGCAGATGGTGTTGAGGAATGGCGTGTGAGGGAGTGTGGGAAGGAAGTGCAGTGGGGAACGTGCCTGGATACCACTGTGAGACTCGCCCAAGCACTCGTATCCAACACGCAGCAAAACGACTCCACGCATTTCTCCTCTGCCTGGGATCCTTTGCTCTTCGGGACACCCTCAGTTCCCTTCTCCAGCCTATTCTTTTGCAGCTTACATTGGAATTATTTAATTGATTTTAATTAGCCCTAATGCAGGGCACGTCTGCTGCTTGCCTGAGACATCATAATCAAAGAAAGGCCCACACTGAGGAATGTCAGAGCTGCTCCTGTCCTCGCTAAAACAGGAGAAATAACAACCAAACCTCAGGGGAGAATTCAGCATCTACCACACCACTGAGCACAGCTGTACCAGGTCTCTCCTGTCACTGCCTGCATGATTAGTGACATATCATTTGTTTGCTGCAAAAGGCACATAAGTTGAGGGAACAAAGCTGGTAATTAGAGCAACACAGCTCAGATGTGACACGTTCTGCCTGCGCTTCCAAACTAAACACTTGGCTCTGCTTCTTTGGATGGCATTTCTCTTACACCCACCCCAGAACAGCAACCAAGCTGATTTCAGGCCAAGGGAGGAGAGTAAAAGGGCTACCAAAGGGACATCCTTCGGCTTCACACTGCCACTCAGTGCTTTATATCTACACCCAGACAATAAGCTTGCAGGTATTTTGTGAAATGAAAATGTGCAGCTATTTCAACTATATAAACTTAGCACCTAGTGTGTACCAAGATTTAAAAGCTCCTCATGAAGGCATTCCTAATCCAAGAATATAGTGTACACACAGAGGTTTGAAATGACTGTAAGCCCTGCAGCATGCTCTGAGAAATATCAGCTCTGGTCTTGCTTGAGCCAGTGGAGAAATGAACTGTAAAGCTCAAGAGGACTCTAGTGCAGAATTTCTGGCGTCAGCCTTCTCCACTTCCAACCAGATACCCTTTAATCTGATTTTCTCAGACAGCACCAAAGTGCCCTGCTATCAGAGTAAGAGCCTCTGCTCCATCTATGCAGACATTTATCAGTAGTAGCCAAGATCTGAAGTTTTTGCAGAAGTCATATGGCCACCAGAACTGTGATCTCTAAGCAGCAGCTGCTGCTTTTCACTGGCTTTAAGCATTAATTGCATCCTCCTTGCTGGTATATCTGGCATCTCTGTGCATTAGACAACTATTTGGAAAAGATATTTTAGCTTCTATGGCAAATCCCTGATAAAATGTTCTGTCTGTTGCTGCTTTTAAGCGAGTCTCCTGCTCATGGATCAGAGAATGTTTAAATTTAGATGAAAACAAAAATATCAGCTGTATTTAAAGACATGGATGAGAAAATCAGAAAGTACCAGGCAGTACGTGTTCCTTAAACAATCAGCTGCCTCTGATCCTCTCAAAACTCTTAAAGAACGTGGTGGATGTGGCTCTTTAATGTATAATTGCCATTTAATGTCACTGAAAGGTTCACCAGGGGACCTGAATGACAATATGAGAGCCAGCATGGACTCACAGAAGTTCCCTCATAGCCCCCTGAAGTGTTGCCATAGCAAGGTCTGCACTGATCTCTGCTGATTCACAGGAGCTGCGTGGTGCTGGCTGTGCTGGGGCAGGGCAGGCTCAAATAGGTACATTTCTGCACGACTCTGAGAAGCAATTTGTGCTGCAGAAACACAAGGATATACAGATGGAAGTACAAACAAAGCAACCAGAAACTCTCAGACATGGCTCTGTGGCAAGCTGGGAGGATCTGCAGCATTTGCCAGGGGAAAGACAGGAAAATAAAATCAGATTCAGAGAATGAACAATGACGAGGATTGCCAATAATCTGTAGAGAATACAGATTATTGGCAAAACTAAGGGTAGTTTAAATGGAGTTTGGGCTAAAATCTTAGTTAACAAAGTTAGCTCTAATTGCAGTTGTGTCTGCATGTGTTTTGTCGCTGACAGCACAGAGGTGTGCTGGAATCTAAACCCACAGGATTTGTGTCACACTGCTTTGTAGCAGTGCGGTGAATGCAGGGTCTCACCTTAGCCAGAGACTGGACATTTGCAGAACTGTAACTGAAAGATTACTTGGGTCTATTTTAGTATATCCAAACGTGCTTCGCTTTAGGCTGATATCTGTACTTCTCTTTCTTCTGTTCAGCATCCAGAAGAGAAATAAATGAAATCGGCAAAAGTGTCTAAAAATCTCCCGATAACAGCATATCTAAATGAGATTCCCAGAAACACGCCTTGACCTTCAGCCATTCTCAGTGATTGGAAACATTGCTTTCCTGCACCTCTTGTTTGCACTGAGTGAACGACAACATTCGGTCTAAAAGTTCTCTGTCCTCACTGAACTTTTCAGCTGAGTCATCAGCACAGACCCCTTCTCAGCCAAAGTGCTGCCTTTTGCCACCTAAGAAATGACAAGCAGCTGAAGGAGAGCACTGCATGTGCTGACTGTGAGCCAGCTCTTTCGCAGGCAAGGGCAGCAGTGTGGGAAATGGAAGAAGGATCCGTTTTATTTCCTCGTGCATCTTAATCACAGGAGTTGGCACTGCCGTAATTATCATCGTTTTCTCCACTGGCCACAACGAGCTGCATCAAAACCTGTTGTACTCTCTGTGGTGCTTCATCGTTTTATATTTATTGTTCTGCTTTGGGGGTTGGCTGGTCTGGAGTAAAAGAGCAACCTCCAGAGTTACAGCCCTGCTTGCTCCCTACTAAATCCAATCATAAAGGATTTTCTGAACTCTGAGTGACTGGTGATTGACTGATTATACACCAGTTTTAGTCATGTGAAAAGCTGATGCGAAGAGCTGGGGACCTTTTCTATGCCCTGAACGAGATATCAGATCAGATCCACAGGCAGGGATGTAGCTCCACAAACTGAGGACAAAACATCAAACATGTGGCATTTCTCTGCAGCTCTGATGCAAAGGAACTGAGCAAAATATGATTTTATCCTCAGAGAAGATACACAGCCCTTCTGACTGTGCTGGAGCTGGCCCCAGGAGATCAGTGAGGTTAGCCAGAAAATGTCTAGGTAGCTAATTGGTTCTGATTTTTTCCAAGTGAAAAAGAATCTAGAAAGTAACTGCAGTGATTACTTTTCAATGTATTTTTTTTTTTTAATGAATTAGCTGGATTATTAGTTATACCATCCATCTCAGGCTGGCATCTTGACCTCAGCAATTTCAATTTTCCTTGCAGGCTGGAGAGATCAAGGTTTTACACAGAGATTTCTTAAAATGCCTGAGGAGCTGGCAGTGTTTGCTGCTGGTTGTAAGACTTCTCTCTGAGCCTAGTGGGCCTCCATCAAACATGATTCATTTGACTAGTGACAAATAGGATCTGAACTCAACAAAATTTAATCAAAATGGGATAATGTCTGCAATTTCAGTTCAGGCTCTTGCATGGATTTAGGGTGAGCTTTTGCTTTCATAAGCTCTCAAGTGTCACTTTCCTTCTTTTTTTTTCTTTCTGAAATTCCTTCTGGGCCTGCATTATTGCTGCAATTTGTTTCACCTTTCACATAGGGTTTTTTAATCTATGAGAGCCCACTGTGAGTGACTGTAGCTGAGATGCTTTGTAAAGCAACTGTTGAAAAGGGATAGGTATTTAATTACCTTTCCCTTCCATATAATTTCTTCTGTAAATTATGAAAATAATCCCCATATCATGATAACTTTGAGACGATGTTTTCTTTCTAAACTCAGATCTAGAGAACAAAGAGGTTTATTTTTCAGGCAGTGATTTCTTCGATATTTCCTTTCCTGTGACTCCCCTCTCCCTTCCTGCTTTTTTTACCTTGTTCCAAAGATGAGGAGGAAGTTGTCTGCATGGGTCACACTTGGGGTTTTGTGTAGCTGCATTTCAACAAACCCTTAATGTCCACTTCTGAAAATCCCCAGTTTCCCATCCCTGGAGAGAACGGTGGCTGACACCTCAAGTTCTAGAACTGGTCATTGAGAGGAAGAAGCTGGACCAGGGACCCTATGAGCCAATGACAGAACTGTGCTGGGGATTGCATTAACCAGAGCTGATCCTGTGTGCTCCCCTTCCTGCTTGGAAGCCTGTGGACATCTTTTCCTCCTGGCTGGTTGTCTTTTGGTTTGGTTTGAGCTTAGGCTGGAGAGCTTCTCACAGGGCTCTTTGTTTCCTGGCAAGTCTGTTTTCTTGGGGTTGAAACAGAAAAGGAAAATAGAAGAGCACCCATCTCTGCCAGGGCTCTATGCTCCCATGTCCACACTGTGCCACTCAGGAACAGAGAAGCCAATAGCAAATTCTTAGCTGATGTTGTGTTTTCCCAACCTTTTCCCACTCCATTTCTCTTCTTCAGTCCTCTAATTTTCTACCCTTTTGTTGAGAACATTGGACAGGCTTCTGTAGCCCATTTTAAAAATGAGATGTTAGGTTATATAGCCCTTCAATGAGGCAATCCATTATGTGTTTGAAAGTAAAGTGGCAACTTGTGTCCATCAGCCTCAAGTAAAGCTACTCAGCATCATTAAATGGCTGCTGTGTGAAGAGCTAGTGACCATTAGTTGTGCTTTAAGTAATTGTTTCTCTAATGTACACGTTATTTTGTAGCAAGTCTTAGCCTATTTTAGATGACAGATAGTGTGAATGTATCCTTGTGAACAGTGTGATAATAGATTAGAGGATAAGCTGGGATTTCCCATCAGAGCCCCTGTGATAGCCCAAATCTAGAGCTGCATGCTATAGTTCCTCTCCAGGAATTTACACCACGGCTGCTATGTGATCATGCAAATAGCTGTAGGCTAAGTTCAGACGGATGGTATTCAGAATTTAATCTTCCTCTAGAAGCTCTGGGATATGGTAAAGCTGAGATATGGAAAAATTTCACTTCTCAGCTTACAAGGTGAAGTCAGGTTTTACTAGGAGATCAGAGAAATGCAGTAACCACAATGGAGGAAGGTCCATTTGGATTAGAGACCAAATTTGGATTTATCTTGGGTTTGCTGTTGTTGTGGTCGCTGTGGATAGCACCAATTTCATGAACACCCTCTGACAGTACCTGAGAAATAATTTCCAGCAGCACCCAGCACTAATTGTCACTAAACCAAAGACAAGCCAGTTCTGAGATGAGATTCTTTGTGCGGTGCTCAGTGCAGCCACCCCAATATGTGCTATGCAATAACCAGTGCAGAAGTTGTCATTAACAGATGTTAAAAAAAGCCATTAATAGATGGCTAGAAAAAGCTGATGCCCTTTTGCCATCTATTGCATGTAAACACTGCCCTGCTCAGTGTCAGGCCCTGATATGAGCATTTGCTGCATTTGTTCATGTAATTATTTGGTCCAAAGTTCTCTGAGCATAAAGGAGGTGCAGTGGGGCAGAGCCTGTAAATCCCTGTGTACATGCTGACCTGCTACTGGAATCAAATGATTGTTGCAATTATCATCCATTTCTCCTAAAATTTAACTGCCAGCAAGTTGTTAAAATGCAGTTTTGTGTGGGGGAAAGGCCTTTTATAAACGTGAGGCAAATCAGAACCAGCGAACTGCTGTAAGATCAAAGATCTTGGTGAGGATGTGCCCATCTGGTCGCCTGTGCCCCCTGCAGTGGGAGAGGGACTGTTCTCAGCCAGGCTGGCAAAGGGCTCCTGAGGGATGGACAGAAGGCCCATCCTGGCTGTCCTATATACCACCATATAAAACCAAATGAAGGAAAACACCAGGAAAAGCAGCAAACCCAAAAACACTCCCAGAAAAGGAGAGTGGAAACGGCTAATCCAGTAAAAGTAAAAATTTTTGGTTTACTGGTTGACAAAGTCTGAGAAATGTTTCAAAGGCCTGTCCAAATAAATCCCTGATAAAGAAAGTATTGACCTGTTCAAGAAGAAAGTCTGATAAATGAATACATTTCAAATGCATGGATCCAAAACCCATCTCCCAGTAGCAGAGCACCTTCTCTCCTCCCCGTATTTTCAGTGTTATCTATTACAGAAATAGATACATGTGCAGTGAAAATCAGTATGTGACAGGTTTCTGCAGTACAGCAGGCAGCTTTGCATTCTGGAAGCATTGAAAGACAAATCTTAAACCCTGTGGGTGTCTGACTTCATTTTAACTTCTCAAAGTCCGAAGAAGTTGTACGTCAGCCTTTTTCTTCTCTCCAGGTCTGAAATTGGTTTTGGGGAAATGTGAGGTGTGTCAGGTTAGGTTGGTGTGATATATCCTTGGTAAATCCACATTGCCTATCAACCCATTTTCCAATTAAGCCTGTGACTGTAAGAACAATTTCCTTCGGAGTTTGTTTTGGAGCCTGGAATGTTACTGAGATTACAGTAACAGGCCTGTTGGTGGCAAAACAGGTCTTCATCCTTTGTTTCTGTATAGGCACCATATAGAAGCAAATTCCCTTGACAGGCTTCTTGGATGCCCATGCTCCAAGGCCTGTGATTTTACAAAGCAGTTGAATCCCTCTTCTGGCATGAGAGATTCTCATCTACCGCTCTCAGAGACATTTACTTGCACCTTAAGTCAAGTTCAAGGCCTTGTCTCCGCATTCAGATTTTCTTACGTATCATGAGACTATTTTGATTCCCACTTTGTGTTATCTTTGCTTAAATCTCATGCTTTTCATGCAATGCCCTTGATTGGTCTGTTTTTGTCCTCTGTTTACTCCCATGTCAGGGAAATTTCTACTCTTTGGTTTCCCCTGTGTGACAGATCTCAGCCTCACTGTGTCAGTTCTGACCTTGGCTCTATCCACAGTTGGCTTTTTGCTGCAGCTTTTCAGCAGAACCAGCCCCGTTTACCCTCTTTAACTCCCTTTTAGCCAAATATTGTTGTGGAAGAGATTTGTGTCTCTCCTCATTCAGCTCTCCTCCCTCTGTGGCTGTAGAAGAGGCCAAAGTGAATTGAAGGGACTCGAGAGCCTGAATAGCAACAGGAGGGTGGTTTTGTTAATGGTTTCTATCCAGGACCTGACAAGAGCATCTGCAGTCAGCAGCCTTCCCACTGCAGTGGGCTTTGTTTGAAAATTTTTGTGAGTCATAACATGGGAGAAAGGATCTGCAGTTCCTAATCAACCTCTACAGCAACCTATTCCCTCACCAGTGGTAAACAACAAACCAGCAAAATCCTGCAACACAGTGCAAACGATTAATGCTTATAATAACAAGTTTTCCATGGTTTAAATGACAGCACTCTGAAATTAACAGTGCTGGAGTTGTTGTATTCAGGTATTAACATCTGAAATGCAATAATTGGTTGTTCAAAAATAGGTGTGACAGCAGCTGTGTAACAATTTTTCATAAACAACATTGTTTTTTATTTGCTCATAAGTCCTCATTTAATATGTTTTTTAAATCAGTTACTATTTAATCAACAACAGCTGCCTTATGAAGTCCAAGGGAATCCTCATGAAGCATTATTGCAAAGCACTGGTGCATGCAGTGTTACTGTCTCTGATCTAGGAATTCAAGCCTTCCTACTTTCCAGTAGCAAGAATTGTGGTCTTAAAAATAAAGAACTTCTAGTGGATGGTTTAAAAAAATAATCAAATTCCTTTCCTTCTGACAAAAAAGTAGTAAACTGATAGTGTCTTTGGGGTGTCATTGACTTACATCACCTGGGTCACAGAAAAAGCTGCTTTCTCCTTGGAGAATCCCTGTAAAATCACTTAGACTCGATCAGCGCAGTGGTTTCACTGGTTGGTGCCCTGATGTTCAGTCTGCAAAGCAGACCTGGCTGCCAAACGGAGACCAGGAGCTCCAGTGCCCAGTGCCAGGCTGGGTGGTGTGAACGCCGTGGGCAGCACACGCTGCTGCCTGCTACTCAGTGCACCAGAAATGCTTCAGAGTGCCCAGACTTCTCCTCAGTGCTAAAACACAAAAGATGAGGCTGCTTTGCTCCTCAAAAGACTTGTCAGTACCACGCAAGTTCTCACAAAATTTCCAGCTTTCAAAATTTCAGCTTCAGCGAAGCGCACTCTAATCCTCTACAATGTCCTGAATGAAAGTGGGATAATTTGAAGATGAACACGAGATTTCAAAGCAAACGTCTGGTTTGAAAGCTTTTCTCTTCCTTTCTTTGTCCTTTCTGTTTCAGCTAGGTCTTTCAGACCTCAGTTTGAAGATGGTGCCTAATGCAGTCCTTTCCTGGGACAGTGACTCCATTCTTAAGTCACAAATAATTTTTTCATGTAACAGTAGGTAACTTATAGAAAAAAATGCATAAAATTCTTTGGGTATTTTTAGGTTATTCCTTCAGAGCTTCTGAGAAAAACTATATTAAATGGCATTGTAAACTGCATTTCCGAGTATTCATAAGTCTCCTGGATGAGTTGTGGGGTTTTTTTAATCTCTTTAGCATTATACTCTTGAAATTGGTGTAGTTATAGAAGCCCACCTTCAGTGGCTCCATAATTGACATTTGCAAAATCTAAATTTTCTCATTTTTGAGGGTCTTTTGCTTGTAAGGCATGTGGATTAAGACTGCTCCCCTTGTTTTAGTCCTATGGATTTAAACCAGAGAATGGGCTTGGACTCAGCAGCAGTGTTGAAAGTCCTGAAACATTGCTTGTGTTCAGTAGTGATACAGATGGGGCTGTATGAGAAGGGATGGAAAGACTTTGTATAATACTGGGAGTGGAAACAGAAATAAACTTTAAAAAAAATACTCTATTTTAATTTCAAGTTCTGGAAGTGTACTCTGGGTCAGACTAAGTGCAAAGTGGTAGTAGCAACTCTGAACCCAGAAGATTTTAGATGTGTCTAATTTAGATTTTAGATGTGTCCCCTCCCCGCTGAAGGAATGAAGTTTCCCACAGAGGGCAAGAGCTGCACTTGAGGAACGTGTCAGGAACCTTCCCCCCAGAAACCTCTAGCTCATCCACTTCCAGCATTGCCCATCCATGGTATGAAGAGGGGAAAAAAACAAGATGCTGAGATGGGAATTGATGTTTCAGGGTGATGCTTGTACCAGCTGCAAGATTTTCTTGGAATCTAATGGGTAACAAGCTGGCATAAGTGATTGTTAGCTAATGCAGCATTATACCAAATGGACCCATTATGCTGCAAGGAGTGCAAAATAAATTCTGGAAGATGGGACATATTCTTAGGCAAAGAGGGAATTTCAGGGAAGAAAAAGCCTTGTTGGCTGTCTTTGTTTGTTTAACAGGAGATTAGAAAAAAATATGATCCCAGGCTAAGTTATGTCATCACACACCCTAAAAATACACAATTAACGAATATATTAGTCAAAGCCAACATTATATCCAGTAGTTACAGCTTGTCTTAATACACTTCTGAGCCTCACAGTGGATTTCCCAAAGGCAAACATAGCAGTAAGAGGGAGAGAATCAGATGACAAGCCAAGAAGTTTCTATTCCACTTGGACCAAGTTTGTGAGTTTTGACCCAGTGCCCCAATTAACGCGATGGCTGATGGCAGACAAGGAGCCTTGGCAGAGGATTCTGCCTTCTGCAAAAGCACCTCATGAGGTTGGCTTTGTGTAAAGAACACCTGCAGGAAAAGGCACGACCAAGTGCAGCTCAGCAGAGGGGCAGGCTGTGAGGTGTCTCCGTGTCTCACTGTGCACTGGACAGCTCAGGAAACAACCACTAAATCCAGCACAGAGCCCAGGCAGCAGCAACCTGGAACTCCAGCACAGCCTCTGCTCTCAGTTCCCTCAAGAAATCCATAGATTTCAAAATCAACCTTTTTAATCTTTAATAGCAACAGACTCATGAGAGATTATAATTGTTGATTCCAGTGGCAGACAGAGAGCCTGGAGCCCAGAGCCAAGTTTTTAAAACATGCCCGACCAAAAGCATTAGGAAAGCAGTGTGTCAAAGTCTTTTTCAGTCATTCGTGCTCTGGCTTTCTGAAAACAAGCTTCTGTGTGCCAGTATTCCCATGTCCCTTGCAGTTGGGCTGAGGTGGAAGAGCCTGTCATTTAATTCTTGTCATCACTGCCTGAGTTGGCTCCTGAAGCTCGTGTGGCTGAATATTGATATCCATATGCCTGGTGTAAGCACAGACACACAGCAAATCAGTTTGCATCACCAGTAATCTCTTGGTAAATACTGGGTGCCTTTCCAAAGATCAGTTCTAGTGCCAGGCATTGTGGGGTAGTGCAGGAGTTGCTGGGTGAGAATTTGTTCCTTTCTGATGCCTGGGATGTGGTTTGCTCTGCAGGGCACAGCATCCAAGGCTCTGAGGTGCTGTGGAAGGCACTTCAGGCAGCAAAACTGCCCCCAGGACCTCCCATCTCACTCAGAAGGAGAAAGGCCGTGTCCTGGAGGCAGCTCAAGATGGAGTTACGGCTTGGGGATGTTTCCTTTAGAAATCATAGGTCAGATTCTCCAGTTCTTTAGGTTCTGCTGATTGTCCCCAGAATGAGCCCTTTGTCCCATGACACCTGAGCCTCTTCTGAGCCCATCGAAGGTGAGGAGACACAATGCAGGAACAAGCAGACACTGCCATTTCTAAATGAGGTTGCCAACGCTCACTGTGTCTCTGGGCAGGGGACATTAATCTCTCACATGCATCAGGTGGCAAATCAGCTGAAGGAGGCCCTGGGAGGGCACAGCCTGTCAGGGGCACACAGCTCCTGAGTGAGCAGAGTGCTGTGGCTTAGGGCTGGCAACTATTTTCTTTTTTTTTCTTTTGGAGCAGTTCTGCTTTCCATTTTACATGCAAACTATACCTGCCAGGAAGGAAACAAAGTAGCCTGTTGAGAAGAGGAAAAAATGAAGGGCTATTTTAAATCACATTTTAAAATGTGATTATGACAAATTTTTCTTAACCCTAGAGTCGCAGGTAACGACAGGGGTGGCGTTTCTCTTAAGCCTGAAAATAGGCTAAGACTGTTATAAGTGAAATAATTTTTTATGTTTTAAATTCATCTTTCTTCACGTTTCATTCTGCACAAAGTGGGTTTCTAGAGGTTATTTTACCAGGGAAGTGCCCCCTGACTCAAAACACCACTTGGTGGTAGCAGGTTCTCCCTTCTGTGGCCTCCCAGCAGGGCAGGAGTGTGCTTGAGGCTGCTCCATATCCAAGCTGCTCTGCATTCCTCACCACCCCTGGATGCTGCAGGGGCACAAGAATATTTTTTTTTACCCTCCTGTTCCTCTTGGATGCAGAAAGGAACCTGAAGGAGCCTTCTCCCTGAAGCCAAAGCCCTGCCTTTAGAAATACTCAAGGGATTGGGTCTGCCTCTAATTTTCTCTTCTGCAGGGAAAGACATATCTGCATTTCCTGATACGGTGCATCACACTTCAGCTATGGCAGTCTGGACCACAGCTTTGATTTGCTCTTTGCTTTTTCTGGGCAGTGCAAAGGGATTGATTCCCTGATTCAGCCACCTTAGTGGTCTGCCTAAGGTGGTACAGAAGCCTCTCCTCCTGCCTGGGTACCAATGGGGGAGATGGAGGAGGAACCACAAGTTAAGGCAGTGATTGAGCTCAGGAATTTCCCATTCAGGAGCCAAATCTCAGGTTTGCTGCTCTGCTCCTGTGTTCAGTGTCCACCCACACTCAGCAGCCTCTCTCTGGGGTTCGCCAAGGCAAGAACCAGCAGTTCAAAGGTCCAGCACAAATCCCACTCCGCAACGACCTGCACAGCTTCAGCAAGTGTGTAGGAAGTCCGAAGAGGCCAAAAGTTCCTGTCAGACCTGAGCTGCAGCCTGAAGGCTTCACAGTTTCTAGAGTCTGTCGCATCTCAACGAGAATCTAACATCCCAAATATCCAGTCACAGCAGGGCTGGCTAGAGCCATAAGCCCTAAAGGATATTCAGTAATAGGCATAGCTTAGGACATTGGATTTTTGGTCGTTTCTCTTGATGTTTGCCAGCTGCAGCAGCACACATCTTGCTGCTCACTCATGGGTGGGAGAGCTCTTGCCTGCCTGGCTTCTCCCTCTGCCTGGGAGTGTGCTGGAGAAAGAGGACAGAGCCATACTTCAAGCAATACATTTCTGTAATGGGGGAAATTAGGTTCAACTCACTGTTTCAAGCTCCTGTGTCACCAAGAAACTCAGGTCCTTTATTTATTATTTGTATTACAGTAGCACCTAGAGGCCCCAAGTTGCTAGGGTTTGTAGAGCACTTTGTAGGAGATGGCTACTACTCCTATCTCATTGTAAAATGATGAAAAGAGTGGGAAAGGAAGGAAGAAAAGAGGCCTGACTGAGGTGCTATGGAGAAGCATAAGTTAAAGAAAAGTTCCAGCTCTCTTAGCAGATACTTGTGCTGCCAGCCACTGAGGTCACAGCACTTCAAGAGGCTGCAGCACCTTCAGCTCAGCTACAAAAATGACTGTGCTCACTTGTAGCCCTTCTCCAGCAGTGGTGTGAATGAACCCATTTTATTCCACATTGCAACAGATTAAGCCTATGACCATGATCTGGCCGAGGGCTGGTGGCACTTTCAGATGTGTTTGCTTGACTGGCTGTGATCGACTCTCCTCTCACGCCCGAGCCCAATTCAGTGCAAATTTTGTTTGTGATTTTAGTTTGGAAATGAGCTTGTTAATTTCTGCCTAAACTATGGAATAGCCACCTCTCTTCACTCCAGTTTTAGCAGGCTGGAACTCTCTCATGATAGTTTCTCTCATTAGTCAGAAAAGATGGATTTATTGAACACAATGCGGAAGAACCACTTCAGACACAGCACCTCTGTGTGAAGAGTGCACGCCTGCACATCCCTGTAGCACGGACCAAAACGACTTGCTGCTTCTCCCATCAGGTGCAAATCTGGCATGGACCCTGTTGGGAGGTAGAATGGGGCTTAAATGTATATTTTGATGCATTTGCTACCACTCCTCTGAAATTCTGCTGGCATTTATAGCAACAATAGCTCTGCTTGGGAAGAAAGAGGTTCTGTTATAAAACAGCAATCTCTGCCTTTCAAAAGAAACACTTAAAAACTATGCATTTTCTTCTTCTTACCTAAAGTTTCAGTACCTTTATAGGAAACATGAGCTATAATTTCACTGTTTTCCTTCTTTAAAATACGTTTTAAAAGGCAATCAGACCTCAGCACATTCTGTAGTTTTTCAAAAGAGCAGTGCAGAACTGGCAGTACTACAATTTGAATCTTGTCTAAAAGCCTGACAAGAATAGGAGTAATAGGTGCAAAGTCTCTATTTATTTAGCTCCAGCCACCACCAGTTCTGAATTTATCTTTTGCAGCATCCTTATGCAATGCTGACAAAAACTCTTTAATGTTTCTTAACTTGGCAACGTGAGCACCAGGTCCTGCCCATGGTCCTGAACAAGGCTGGAGGCACAGTGCTAGTCTTGGCAAAGCCCAGCAGAAGGATCAGACCTGCAGAACATACTGGCTGGTCAAACATTTTTTCCAGATCTTTTCCCTTTGTGTCAGCCTCGTTCAGGACAAGTTCATTATAGGCATCTTTAGAGTGATTAGCCCTCTGTTCTCTACCCATTTCACCCTTGTCTGCTCTCCTGATCCTGACTAATGCAGAGCCAGCAATGATGATGAGAGGCCCTAATAACTCTGCCATCTCCTTAAGCGTGATGAGATGCTCCTGCTGTTGTTAAAGACAGAGCAGGAGCACTCGACAAGACCCTCTAACAAAGCTCTTTGAAAGCCCCTCCCAGGCTGGCAGGCATTTGAGTGAAGCCCTGTGCTTTTTTTCCTCCCTCTTACAAGTATTTTGCCTGTGGAGTTGCTCAGTGAGGATCCTTTCACTGTTCTGAGAATGGGTAGCAGGAGGAAAAGGATGTTTTTATTCCGGAGTGATTTGTAGACCTTTCAAAGTGAGCTGGTGCTGGGCATCCCGGAGCTATTGGCTGTGCTTTGGCTCTGCTCAGATAACTGAGCTGGAATCTCCTCCCAGGCTGCAGAGCTCTCTTCTGGCGCTCTTGCACGGTTCTCCAAACCAGCCAGACTCCATGCAAGCACATTTGGTGTAAATGCTCGAAGATTCAGGTCCTATTTTGCGAGGAGCAGCAGCTGACCCTTCCCTTTCATATTTTCCTTACAGCAGGAGGTTCAGAGTCCTTTAACCCTTTAAGCATCTCGTTGCAGCCTAGACCAGGGAAATTTGAAAGGATCAACCCCAACATTAGCCCGTTCCCAATTAGCCTCGTTGCCATAGCGACTTGGAGGGGTTTATTAGCATCAGCGTGGCAAACCGATGGAACCGAACAACTTCTTTTGCAGCTGGAGAATGTAAAAAGTGAATCCCCGCATGGAATCATGCTTGCAGGGCTGACATTCAAATCACAGGCATTGTGTGCTCAGGAAAATGACTGTCACTCCTCACACAGAGTGTTTCACTTTAGCAGGAAGCAGGGGGTGCAAAGAAAGGTTGTTTTTTCCACTTTCCCTTTTTTATCTGAAGCTTTAAGATGAACATTAAAATGCAAAGCAGCTAAAGAAATTCAGGTACCTTATTTAAATTAGAAAAAAAAGAGTAGAGGAGTAACCAACCCTGAAGCAGTCGGTACGGGATGTGGACTCTGCCTCCTTTATTTTCATACACCAAAGAGCCAGGATACTCCCAGAGACTTTCTTGTGAGGAACACAGAAATGTGCAGAAAGTGGCTTCCATCCTTTATTGATATTTCCTTTTTACTACAAGGAGTTGAAATGTGTGTATTTTTGATCCTGAATGTTGTCATGGTTACAGGACTACTTGGATGCTGCTTCTTGCACCCCACAAAGGCTGCTGTGCTCCGTGTGTGGTGGGGATGGTGGGGACCAGCTTGACCACCCAGCTCACCACGGAGTGGGAATTCCTTGGGATGGATTTCAGCCACAGGAGGAGAGATGGGAATTGTGTGATCACACTCCTACCACTCTTATAAATGCCTTCAAGGTAATGCTCACTCCCTAAGTGTGTCTAGCCTTTCACATTTCTGCCTAAAACACTCTTTCCCTTTGTAGTCTGATTAAAAGCCTTGTTCCTGTGGGTTTTGGGACCGGGATTTTTTTTTTTTTTCCAGCACAGGCTTCATTTTAAGCTGTAATCCACAACACTGAACAAAGCAAAGCCTCATGAAGGAGAAAACACTGGTGCTGATCTCCATAATGTCAGTTCTGTTTGTGCATCTCATGGAGAACCTCAAATCTGCCTGCAAGATCATGTGGCAGACGTGCTGTAGAAGCTGTTGACTTTTCACTCAAAAATGGCAAATGAAATATTTTTGTCTGAACCCCTCCCCACCCATCTTTTTTTTAAGATTTTCAGCCAGAGGGTTTTCAGATTTCCAAACCTATAGAAAGGAAACACTAGGAATAAAATTATTTTCTGCGAAATGCAGACAGGAAGAAAACACCAATTTTCTGAGAGGATTTTTCAGTGAAAGGTTGCAATTTGCTTTGTTCTTTTACCAGCTACATAAAATGCCATGTCTTAGGTCTTGCAGCACTTTACCCCCTCTCACAGTGCAAATGGAGACTCATAAGATATTACACTTTGTGTTTGTTTATTGTACCCTGAAGTGGTTTTAAAGGACCCTTGTGAGCAAAAGACAGCGCTGTAGGTTGGAGACAAGCAGATTTGTGCCTTTTCACACTAAGCTGGTACATGGCCTTGTGCAAAAGCCTGTCTGAAGTGCTTTCTCTCCTTTTACTGTGGACTGTCAAGTTGTTTGGATGCAGATGTCTGTACCAAAGCCGGGACTCTGTGTGCTCTGCAGACATGTTCCTGTTCATGAGGGGGGAAGCATAAATGAATAGGGGGGAAAATAATGTATGAAATAGTATTTTCTGGAAGCTGAAATCTGAAACAGCGAGGTTAGCCAGTGAATGCACGCTAATACTGTATCTTGACTCACCTCTTGAAGTAGGAAAACCGTGGGTGGAAGTGGGGTGCCCTGTTTTGATGGACAGGCTTAGGCATGAGTGTAAAATCAGGAGATGGCAGCAGTGCCATAGCTGAGCCTCCCACTCCTAACTCACCTTGCCTAAGGTTACAGGCTTGTCTGAATGCCTCATAATTAACTGGTGCCCAGGTATGAACGGGCCAGATTCCGTCATCACTGCTTTGATACTGCATGAGAATGGTCTAGAAATGGGAGACAGAGCATAGTTAATGAAAAAAACTGAATCTAATCAGGGTTGAAATAGCAGATGTCCTGAATTCCTCTCCAAAAGGGGCACTGGACATGTGAAAAACGTTTTGTGGGGAAATATCTTTGCCCTGCTGGGTAACTTTTCAGGGACTCTGCGGCAGCAGGTGAGAGGATGAGCACTGCTCACTGCCAGGGAACCTTTGCACTCTGGCTCTTCCCATCGCAGCTGCAGCCCCAGGCTCAGAAGAGCCAAGAGGAAGGACACGAGTTGTTTCCTCCACCTGCCTGTGCTGGGGTGCCTCTGGGGTGGCAGCACGTTGGCATGTGGCCTTGGATGTTGGGGCTCCATTTCCATCGCTGTTGCTGCCGAGGCTTTGAGCACAGCGGGATATTGGGCCAGCTGCTCCTCTCCTGGAGCTGCCTTCGTGCACCTCCCCGTGTGAAAGGTGTTCTGCTGCAGAGGGTGGTTATCGGCACAGAGGAGGGCGAGGGGATGAGAGGGATCCGGTTACTTTCGCAGGTAATTGAAAGCGCATCAGAAATAGAAGCAGTATTTAAATGGAGAGTCTGTGTGATTCTTCTCCACCTGGTGAGCCCGGGAGTTACAGGAGGCTGTCACACGGTGGAGAATTAACAATTCTGATGAGAGACGCTGCCAATTTGAATTGCTGATTTGGAGACCAGGATAGGAGGGATGTCCATTAGCTCGTCTCAGGGATTTCCTTTGCCTACTCCTGGATCGTCATTAAAGGAACAAAGCAGCTGAAGTAATGTGTGCAGATTGCAGATACAGGTATAGACCACCCAAAAGACCTAATTTTTTTATTTCCTTGAGCCGGTCTTGTGGTGAAGTGCTGTCAGAGCAGTTTGCATTGCTCTGTGCATGGGGCTGCTGGTGAGACAGTACTGGGGACAGCAGTGACTGCCAAGACACTTCATGGGAAGGCTGTGGCCTGCATGAGGACCAGGAAACACCCACTTTGTGATCACAGGGTGCATCCCCAGCTCCGTGCCACTGACAAATCAGCTGCCATAGGGGGGGAAATAGAAGCTGTCCATTGTACTGAAAAGTATCAGCCTCAGAGAGCTCTTGGAACTCCCACTGCCAGCAGGAATCTTTTGCAGTTACCTGTAGGGCCCTGTGGAAGGTAAGGAGCTCATAAACTCCAGCTGGTCAGGCCAGCAAGGCATGTCCCTGGCCTTCCTTCAGGGCTTGCCAAGCCAGCAGTGAGGGGAGCTCCTGCCTGGCTTCCCAGCTCTCTCAAGCCACTTTTTGTGTCACCTTCCCACCCCCAGCAGTATCACCTGGCTGCCACTGCAAGCACGGCTGTGAAGCTCCTGTGTGCATGAACATCACAGTGGAAGCTCAAAGCTTCTCCTGAATTAGAAAAGTATTGATTTCCCCACCATTGTCTTATTGTAAACATACACCTGACTGCAGAGAGGAACTTTGGACCATTTTTCATGGTACATGGACTGGTGCATGGGAAAGGGCCCCTCTGAGTGAGTCCATCTCTGCATCCCTGTTGCCTGAAATGATCAAAACTGCCTGGGGGATTTTAATGTGCAATTCCCATTAATTCAAATTAACAAATACCAGTGCGCATCTAAATAAAAAATAACAAATACCAATGGGTATCTAAATCCCTGATGTGATTTTTGAGAACCAAACCAGCATCCTCTGCCAGAGAGAGAGGTCTGTTCAGCACCACTCTCTTGAGTTCATGTTTTCCCTTGGGGTTGCTTGCACATTCCTTACAAGAGACTGAAGATTTCTCTGGAACAGCCCCCGCTCTCTTATAGTGCTGCAGTCACACAAAATAAATACGAAGTGAGCTGATTATATTCCGGGAGCTACGAGATACCACGTGTCAGATCCAAAGTGGACTGACCTTTCCACTCCCAGGTGGACAGCTCTGACCTTTTGTGATGCTGATGAGAATCGTGGAAGAAATCATGATTAGGGGGAAATCGTGCTTTATTAACATAGGCAGAGCACAAAGGACTCATCATCTAAAGACCTGCCTCTAGGTGGTGGGACACAAGAAAGGAAACCAAGATGTGTGTCCGTGTTGTAGGCTCATTATAGCACTAATGGGAACAGGACAGCAGAGCAGAGGGGACAGCGGAGGTGTGTGATGGGGAATTGTGCTTTGCTGTAGAGGCTTTCTTGCAGTGACAGTTATAGCAACAGCAGACCAGGATCCTACTGGCTCAAAGCCTCTTTAAAATGCCATTTTACAGAAGTTATTATTTGACAGAGGAAGGCAGGAAGTCCTGGTAGCTGCAGTAACATCCAGTTGAGTTTGGTGGGTTTTGCCTTGTTACAAGGTACCGAGGAGCTGCTAATGAAATAGGGATATTTTGGGGGGGTGACTGTGAGGTGCACACACTCCCCTTTGCAGGTTTAGGACGGGAGGAGGGGAGCAAGAAGGGTTTTTCCTGCACAGCAAACATAACTTCAGAAAGTGAGGAGGTTGGTGGGAGGGGAGAGAGGGTGGGGGAAAGCAAGCAAGCACATATTATATTCCAACTGTTTCCACGGTGACATTTCATAATCACAACTCTGGGGGGAAAACGCTCCATTGCAAAAGCTGGAGGAGGCAGGATGGCTTTGTGGATGCAGCCAGCGAGGGATGGCTCTCCCAGCACCTGTGGCTCACCATCTGAAGGACTTGGAAGCAAGGGCCAGCTTAACTCCTGAGGCTGCAGTACAAACCCTGGGCCAGGAATTCAAAAGCATAGCACTCACCATCATCCCTGTCCCTTTATTTCAAGGATGAGCATTTATAAATAAATATGATATCATCACACTAGATAGGAAGTCTAAATAGCTTCTCTTTCTTGGCAGGAAGGAGGAAAAGAGAGATGTATGTAGGAAAGAGCCCATGAGATGCACATATCAAAGCAGAATCAAATAGCTGAAAGCAGCCTGGAATTAATGAATTAGGTCACCAGGTCTTTGTATTCCACGTTGTCTCTCTTTTTACCCTCAGCCCTGGAGTTAAAGTGAGCTCCAAGCAGACTGAAATCTGCCTTTCCATCACGAGGGCTGTTTGCACAGTGTCCAGAAGAGCTTTGCTAGCAGCGAGCCTCACAAATCCATCGCTGGCGTATTATTCATTTCACAAAGCAGCACCATGTTCACCTGAATCACTTCCAAATGTCTGTGGTTCCCTGCGTCGTTTCAGGCAGTATACCACTTGTCATCACGCTGCTACAGATGGCAATAGCTCTTGGGGGCTTTCCTATGAGACGTGGGCAGGGGACAAGTACACGAGGTTTTCATGCTTGGGGACTTTCCTGTAGTTCCTGTGGCAGAGACACACAGCGTGCTTCAGTCCCAGCCCTCTTGTGAGCTCTGTGAGCTCTGGCAAATTGATTGCCAACCTCTCAGATGGGATAAATGTTCTTTTTCTTCCATCACTGGCCATTAGTAGCTGATTAGGATGATCGAAGCTTTCTGTGGGCAAGGTGACAGGATGCTGTAAGTTGATTGTGCTCCTTCTGCACAGCTTAGCAGGAGCTCAGGTTTCTCGAGTAACATGACTCAGTGCAGTTGCCCAATAGTCCTAAACTGCATCCAAAGCAAATGCACGTAAATGTATAAGATTTCTAAAGCAATTACTGTCTTTATATTCCTGAAAAGAAAATCTTACTTGCTCCTTTTTTTTCCTTTTTTTTAAAGTGACTGAAGCTCCTCAGCTCTGTTCTTTTCCTTTCTCGCTAATGATCTGCTCTCTTCTGATTCCCACTCTAATTGCAGGTGTTGCTACAATGGGTTGCAAACTTTGTGGTGTGCCAGGTGACAGGGTGTTTGTGTGCTATTCTTTCTGTCTTGATCGGTTGTTGGGAGTACAAAGGAAGTCTGGCCTTTTGTTTGTACCACAGCACTGATCTGTGCTTGTGATGTGCAGAGAGGCTCAGGGCTCTCATACCCTGATGAGTACAAAAAGTCCCTAGCACGGGCCATCTCCAGAAACACTTGGTGTAACAGGGCCTGTACCCTTTTTCTCTCTCTTCCAGCCTGGAAAACAGGATGATTCTTTAAAAATTACATCCATTTCACATTATATCCTTAGCTCTCTGCCATTTCTTTAGTGTCTAAAGGATGAAGAAGATAAATTATAGATAACCTACAGATCCTCATGCACCCGCTAAGCTTTAAAGCTCTTTGTCCAAACAGAGCAGCCTAAGAGCAATGGCTGGGCTGGAGAGCTTGCTGGTGAGTGTGTGCAACAGGCAGTGCCCCTGCACCAGCCCATGGCACGGGGGAGGCCAACAGCTGCTGCCGAGTGTGTCCCCTTCCCCCGCAGGAACCCACCTCCAGAGCTGGCAGCGATGTCCTCTGCCACGGTGACAGTCTGGCCATGCCACGGAGGGCTTAGATGCTCTGACAGAGAGCTGAGAAGCTGGGGCATCCCAGTGCTATGGACCTCTGCCATACATTTGTAGGACATTACTTGGTGGAACTTAAAAACTGGTTTTGGAGCTATGGAAGAGGAAGAAAGTCACATCTGATGGAGGGCGTCTGGGCCAGGCAGTGCTTTGACTGCCTGGATCTTTCCATTCCCCATTCACTTCCAGCTGAGTGGTGTCAGTCTTTCCATTCTCATCTCTCTATCTCCAATGGTTTTCTGTGTTCCAACCTGAAGCCTTTCTGTTTCTCCTCAGTAGTCTCTCCAAGGATGAATGTGTGACTGATGTCCTGCTTGTTCAGAAACTCTGCAAAGCTCAATTTATTCCTCTTCTGAACTGAAACCAAAACCATTTTGCTTTCACATACTTTGAGAGTTTAAACAACCTTTCATATAAAATTTCATAATGGTGTTTTGTAATGCAATGAGGTTTTCTTCTGACAGTCTTTCGAGGGAGTTCAGATTATTTGTGCAGGGTTCACATGTGCAAAGCTCTCTGTAGACTTTTCAGAGGTGTCTGTCTCCAATCAGTCCTTGTGAAATCCAACCCATTTAATACAGACTGGAAATGTGCTGCAGAGCATGCCGTGTGCGAGGCTGAGACACTCAGGGTGGGATTTTGTGTGATTTGATCCAACACTGAAATTCTCATTTCCCTGTGAGATAGAGCACGGATAGAAATGAAAGAACGAAGAGAAGCGACATGAATATCTGTATTGATTGCAGAAATTCATGACAGAATGACACTGGTAATTCTGGTGATTTTTTAAGTTTTCTCCTTTGTGCACAGACTTCCCCCTTCCCAGCTGGTAGCTGGCAGCCTGCTCTGGTAGGATGTGATGCAAGGACTGGAAATTGATGCTTCTTTTCTTGACTCAGACACTCCAGATCAAAACTTTGGGTCCTTTGACTATTGGAAAGGCCAAGATCAGCCACCCTTAAGCTCAGCCCACATGTTTGTTTATCTTGTGTGTTAGCAAAGCAGCCTGAGAGCCGTGGAGCCAGATGGCAATGATGGAATCTTTGTAAGGCTCTTTGAATTGTGGCAATTGCTGCTGCCGCTTTTTCGTTAGGTTTTTGGATTTTTTTTTTTAATTTCCTAAATCAGCATCCTTTTGTCTTCCTCGTCTCACGTTTGTTTTCTGCACATCTTGGGTTTGATGCCAGGGATTAAAAATGAGGGTTGATTCATATATCAGTATTAAACTGCATAATCACCTCTATCATTATTTGACTTCATCTGGAGCATTCACAATGTTTTGGGAACTTTGAGTGAAAGAAAACTTTATCGTGTACATGAACATTTGACTGAATTATTGATAATCAGAATCTCTGATTGAGGTTGCATCCCCCATGTCTGCCTTTTCACAGTAAATAATCTTCTAGCATATATTTTCAACAATTTTTTTTAATACTTATAATTTATTTGGTTTTCCATTCAATGAGAAAATAACATGACAACCAATCTCTGGCAATAATCTGGGGAGATTTTATATTCTCCAACAACCTACTGTAACTTTAATGTATTACCAGTAATTTCTGCTTCCTCTGGCGAGGATTAGAGAAACATAAGGTGCTTTAATAACAAACAGGGATCCACCCACATCTCTGATTTATGTTTATGACTCAGCAAAGAGCGTAAACTGAGACTAGGGCACAGAGTGATTCTATAAGTAGTTATAAATCAACCATTTACCAGGAGGCAAAAAAAAAAAGTGTGCTAGCAGCCTTCCATGTATGAGGAAGAGAGTGGGTTTGGGGTTGCAGATGGTAAAGCTTTCTTTCCGGGGAGTCAGTAAAGGGGTCGGCTGGGATTCGTCACAGAGAGATTTGCGGTGTTTTTGTGAGTGCTCATGGAGATATTTACCCATGCAGGGCTGGTTGCATCACTGTCTGTCAGAACAGTCCCTGGTTGAGCACTGCAAGTCCATGTGATGGACACAAACCCACCCTCAACAGGTCAGCTGGATGGTGGGACAGACAACTTCAGAAAGCAAAGTTGCAGATCTGAATTTGTAGCGTGTTCAACTTGATCACACAGCCCGCTCCCTTCCCTGACTCCAGGAAAGCCCCTGGCCCTGTCGAGCCAAAGACCCCCATCCAGCCGTGCTGGGTGGCACTGGAGACCCCAGCCCTCCCCAGACTGATCGTAGCCTGGAGCTGCTCCACGTGCCAGCTGCTGCTCATGAATTTCCAGCTGAAGGGTGAACAGTGTTTGCAGTGCCACTCTGATTGACGCGTTTATCTTCCAGTCCATTTACTTACTTAATTACCCCAGAGAGAGCAAGAATTTCTTATAAATATGGTAATAGGCCGATCATTACGACAACAGAAGCACATTCTTATACAGTTTGTGGAAAAAGCCGACTTTCCCCAGTTTCTGTTCACATCAGGCGTTCCCCATCAGGAGTCAGTAAATTAATAAATGATATCTGGTGATCTTAAAACATCATCTCCCAGATGTGTGGCATCAGTTAGGACCTGCTTGTACCTGTCATCACCTCAAGAGTTGTTCCTGTCCCACATCTTCCCATCTTAGTACGCAGTAGAAAACTCATATTTCCCTTAACTCCTCTGAGTTGCTTCTGCGGTGTCAAAATTGTTCATTTGACAGCTCCAGCTGCTGTGTAAGAGAGAAAGGGTCCATGGGCACCTCAGCCTAACTCATTGAAGATGAGGGAAGATTTTTCCACCTGACACCAAACATTGCTGAGGCTGTTTTTGTCAAGGAGATTCTACCAAAAATTATCGGGTGAATAGAGTTTGTAAATGCTGGTTTTCAGGGTAAATAATATCTTCCCGATTTAAGGATCAAAGCAAATGCCTGATGTTTGAATTGTGGAGTCTCTCCTCTCAGAGCCCATGCTACAATCGTTCCTTGAGCAGTACATTATCCAAAATAGCAAAACTGAGGTGACCAAGGCAGGCAGAGAAATGTGGTGTCACTCCATCAGCATTAATTTATGCCAAGGCTCTGTGAAAACCATATGAGATTCTGCATTGTTGGGAGTTTATTTAAATTAATCACTATAATTGCATTTTTGCTCTTTATAAAAAGCCTCCTATAGAGATTGTCCAGCTAGAAAATAAAAGGAATTTTGGAAATATTTATTTCAATAGCCTCTTTAAAGACATTCAGGAGCATCATGTATAACAGAATGGGCACAGGGGGAAATAATTCTGCTGAGAGGTCGGACGGATGCCGAGTTCTGTTGATTTCCTCATTTTTCAAGGCTGGAGGCTTCTGCATGTGAATGAGTCCTTTGTTTTTTCAAGGCTTCTGGTACAGAAATATATCTGCTGCAACAAGCGCTGATTTCCCATCCTGGAGACAAAAGCTCTGATAGCGAGGGCAGAGCACGCTGCTGGGGTGGACAACTGCGAGCCATGCAAAGCAGAGCAAAGAGGAAGGCAGATCATCCTTCTCAGAGCCAAAATCCTCTGGCTCCAAGCAAAACCTTGGAACAGAAATGGGTGAGAACAAAGGTTCTTGCCCACTAGAGCAAGGTCAGCTGCACACAGAACACAAGGAGAGCAGCAGCTCTGGCTTAACCTTTTTCTTATTCTCCTGTCTGGCAAAGATCTAAAGTGAACCAGCTGCACTCTTTCAGAATGCCTTTTTAATGCTTCTTAAATTTGACAAACTTTTTTTTTTTTTAGACCTGTATTTACCCAATTCTTTACACTTTGCATGAATTAATCCTGCAAAATCATGTTGGGTGCTCTCTGCTGACCACCTGCCTGTCCCATCCATGTCTTACAAAACCTTTGAGACAAAATACAGGTCTTCAAAACGCTCCATCCCTGATATTTTCAGTTGCTCCTGATTAAGATGGCACTCTGCAATATGCTTGTATTCTGTATTGCATGATTTTCATTGTTTCCTGACATCTGAAAGGAGAAATAAGCTGCTTCAATTGTTTTCAGGAATCAAGGTAATTCAGTTGTGTTCTTTCAGAAGATTGGTGGATTGAGCTGTCTTTCTCATGTGACTACTATTGTGAAGTTGAAGAGTTTCATCTATTTCCCAAGACTCAGTTTGTTTTTCAGCCAGAAGTTCACAAGTTATATTGCTTTCATGTTGACTTAAAGAGCCTTCAGAGCACCTAGAGTTAATTCCGAACATCCTTGTGCTAACAAACCCCGAATAAAATGTTGTTATCTGTAGGGAAAACGGAAATGAATACCTTCTTAAAATAATGATCTTATTACTACTTATCTTGTTACACTGTGGTGAGGTTCCCCTTGTTAAGCCACCTGCATTTTGAGAGGTTTATAGACAAAAGCAGCATTATTAATTAATGCGACTGTGCAAGATTTCTGCAAGCTATTATAATATTTTATTGTTATGGTTACAATTATTGTTATCAGAGAGGCTGTTTGGGAGTTTGGAAAACGTGCTGGCATCTTTCTGTTGCACTGGTTATCCTTCAGTGCCTTTCTTCAGATTACAAATGCAGCTGCTTCCGTTAAATTCTGGATGGAAAGCAAGATCCCATAAAACTATCAGCAGGTTATTTTAGCCTCGAATCAGTATTGCTTAAATTATACAGGGAGTGAAATGAAGTCTGGTGAAGATGTTCCTATGAACAGCAGACGGGAATTTTTTTGTGCTTGGATGTGACTTTGGGCTGAAGATCACCCGGGCAGTGAGACAGGGTCAGGGATCCTTTGGCCGCCTTTATCTGATTCCTGAGTGCCTGAATGATTTCTCTAATGACCAGGAGTCATTGCCCGGTCACCAGGGGAAGGGTGGCTTGGGGAAAAAGGGAATGCATCCTAGAAGGATGTTTCATTTCTTGCCTTGAGGGAGATGCAAATCATCTGGGCTCTGGTTTTTGCAGTGTAACTCCATGGACTGTCCTGTAAGAGGCCACCAAGTTCCAGGCATCAGCGCGGCTCCTCTCTGATGCAAAGCTGTAGGAGTACAGCTCTGAGACCCCACACCAGTTCTGGCATTGATGTGGGTGTTCAAGCATTTTGTCATCCTAGAAGTCACAGTGAAATCCATAAAACTGTCTAGGAAGATATTAAAGATCCCAAACTCCTTATTTACAGAGATGAAACAAAGGGAATAAAGATTAGTGCTATCCCTGCACCATAAAGTTATGTCACACCTGGGTCCTGTGGCCAGCTGGGAACATTTCTGTGCTGCTGCAGATGTTGCAGGCCTGGTCATATCCCATTTGAGTTATCCCACTCTGCAGTGTGCTCAGCTATCCAACTGTTCCTCATGCAGGAGCAGTTCTTGACCTTTAGGCATTGCTCACCACTCTTTGGTGTTCTTCCAGTTCAACCACATGCGTTTGGAGGTGGGGAGAGGGGACCATGGCAAAAGACTCTACCCCAAACCAGGACACAGGGCATCTGAGTCTTTTCTAATTCTGCCCCGAACTCAGCTTTATCTTAATTCTCCCTTTTTAATTCGTGTTTCCTCTCTGCTGTGGACCCCTGGTGTGTGTCAAGGCTGGAAACAGCAAGGGCGGAATCTCTGGGCCCAGACTTGGGATTTCAGCTTCTGGCATGAATGGCCTCAAGTTTGGTTCGGGACTTTAGGGGGAAATGGGTGAAATTTCTCTCCTTTCTGAGGTGGCTATGGCTCTGAGTTCACCACAGTTCTTCAAAAATTTCCAAATTCCAAGTTGTGCCTAGGAGCTGGGTTTTGTTGGTTCTACTTTTATTTTTCTTGTCCTTTTGTTCTTGAGCAAAGCTGCTTATGGTCAAATAAGCTCCAGCCTTGCTAGAACTGCCATGAAACAGCTTCTGAAATGATCCAGGCTAGGAAAGCCCCCTAATTTCAGAAGAATTTCCTGTCTGATGGTGCTGATGAGTACCGATTCTTCCACATCAAGTGCAGTGGTGAAAAGCCTGACACATTAACAGTGGGCAGGAAAAATCAATGAGAAAGGTGATGAGGGGTTTCCCTTTTTTAATCCTTCAGGATCTCTTGTTTGTTGCTCCGAAATCCTTCCTTCCAAGGCACATTTGCAGGACCCTCTTCGTTATCCTAACGAGCCAGGCTCCGGAGAGCGATCGGCTCAACTACTGGACCCGGGGGTGAGAGCCCAGGCTGGGAAGCGATGGATCACAGGCAGATGAGTTTCAGCCCTTCCTCTAGAGGAGTTTGCCACCTACTGATTCACAGGTTCCTTTGAGCTCCTGCCAAAGAGGAGTTGAGGGGGAAAGCTGGGGATTTAGGGGTAGGTGGGAATCGCCCTTAGAGCCCCGAGCCAGGACCCCCGGGGGAAGAGCCGGGGTCGGGGGCGATGCGGTACCCAGCTGTTGAGCCCCAGCTGGGAGCAGGGGAAGGAGCTGGGTGGAAGCGCCTGGCGTGTGCGTGTGCGTGTGTGTTGTGTGTGGCGGGGGAGGGATGTGGATGAGGAGCGGGCTCTCTTTCTTCCTCTCGGGGCTCAGTTAATCCTGCTGCCAGGCGCTGCTCAGCGGCAGTCTCAGCGCTGGATCCGGAGCGAGGGAGACGCGCATCCCGGAGGCGCAGCGGAGGGGAGGCGAGAGAGGCAGCTAAAGAGAGCAGAGCGGGGGAAAAATCAAATCTATGCTTGGAACTGGGCTTCTTTTTCGCCAATGCAAAAGGGAATATGCAGCACATTTTTGCCTTCTTCTGCACCAGTTTCCTAGGGGCGGTGTTAGGGGCCAATTTCCCCAACAATATCCAGATAGGTGAGTGCGGGGCTGGGGGTGATGGTCTCTGACGGGTGGGTAGGGGTGGGGAGGGGGTGGTGGGGGAAAACTGACCCGTTCTTGTGCTTGCAAAGGCAAAATGTGTGTGTGAGAGAGAGAGAGAGAGCGAGGGCGAGGGGCTGAACTGCGAGGGCTGGATGTGTGCTTTAGTACCAGCTTTGCCGGAGCAGAGATGGATGAATTTGGCTTTTGGGGGAGGGGAAGATTGGGAATAAATGCCTGCACACACACACACACACCAATACAGAGGGAGAAAAGTGCCTCTGAAATGGAGGAAGTATGAAAAAATATCTGTTTCTTGCCCTGAGAAATGCCTGGGCTGCCATTGTGTGTTGCTGCATTTGCAAAATCTGCGGTCGCATGATACGTTTTTGTGAGGATGCTCTCATCTGTAGGTAACTGGGGCGGGAGGTAACAAACAGGCGCTCTCTGTTGTTATTGCTAAAGAATAAGGGCTAAGCTATTGGAAGAAGATATTGCATTGAAGTGTCTTTCCATTTCACGCCACTTGCTTCCCCTGCACACCAGCAGTGCCTGTTTGATTCCTTCCTCCCTTCCTGTAACTTCTCAGTGCTCCTCTCCCTCCTTGCCCGGGTTTATTATTACTCTCCCATTGATCTTTATTGCTGATCGTTTGTAACCTAGCCCCAAATTCCCTTCCCTGGCATGCCATTTGCTTTCCCGCCTCCCCTCTCTTTACAATGCCAATCAATTGCTAATCCACCAAGTTCAGGCAACTCCTGCCTGAGTCCAGCTGCACAATCAGTGCTTTTATTGCTGTTGATGCTGCATCGTTGTGTCCCTCCCTTCCTGTCTCCCCTTTACTCCAAATTAGTTCAAAATCCCGGATTTTTTGCCTTTCAACAAACACAATTTAGCTACGAGCATCTGATTCCTCCGATATCCATGATTAGGCTGTGGGGTGGGAGGAACGGGGGAGGTGGGGGGATATTGGTGCACAAATAGCCCTTTTCACACAAGGAGATGCCCCCTCTACTAAAGATGTGCAAAGTGACGTTGATGGCAGGTCCTTGCCTATTTGTTTCTTCCTCAAGTCATCTTGGGCATTGATACTTTCTGCAGCTTTATTTTAATTCTGCCTTGTTGCTAAGTGCTTTGTTTCCCTCCTCCTGAAATGCCAGTAGCAGCGCTCTCTTTAAACGCATATAGATTACAAGACAGGCTGAATTTAATAGCATCTTTCTGGAGGATGTGAAGGGATCTGCTGCAAGCCAAGGATCCTGCTGGGGGAGCAGCAGGAAACTTTGCCTAGGGCTGGGTTATCGCTGCACTTTGTTCCAGATCCGTGGGGGAAGAGAGGCTCTGAGCTTTGGTCCAGCCCGGTCCCAGTTCCCATCCTGTTTGCATCGTTCTGTGGTTCTGGGCTTGTCTGTGCTTCTGTTTAGATTGATTCCTTTGAGGGTCAAGCTTTTAAGTTTCCTGCACAGTTTGAGTTTGGCCACTGTCTGCTGTTAAATTCAGGGGGTTTCTGTGCAGCAAACCTCCAGTAGCAGCAGTTTTTGGGTCACAGTCCCATGTCACTCTGGCTCTCACTGCCCTGTCCCCACCCACCCAGCGCTGTGCCCGCCGGGCCAGGCTCAGCCAGGCTGCCCCAGACCCCAGAGTCCCCCAGTGTGGGGGGACCCCTGCAACCCTCCTGCAGCAAACCTCTCCTCCCAGTCAGCAGGGCTTAAACTGAGCTTCATGACAAGCGAGAGGAGGGAGGAAGACTCTCACTCTTCCTTTACTGAGGTGATACTGGCGGCATTCCCATTCCTCGTGCTTGAAGTTACGGGGGGTGAGGAGGCTGAGCTGCACCCCGTGGATTATCCCTGTCCTGCAGGCTGCTTGGCCTGGGGATGCATCAGGGCTCCTATGTGTGATCCAGGGTTACATAACACACATACTGGAAAGGTTTTCTGCTCCCAACCTGTCTGCAGCGGGCACGAAACCCTTGGGTCTTGCGTGCTGGAGGATTCCTGAGTTTAGAGGCACTCCCTGGGCTGGGGAGCTGTAGGCTCTGCTCACAGGAGTATTTTGGACTGATAATGTTTCTAATACGAATGTTCCTAAGACTTTTCTTCTCATTGCTCTGTTTTTCTCCCCAGGGGGGTTATTTCCTAATCAACAGTCCCAGGAACATGCGGCTTTTAGGTTTGCGTTGTCTCAGCTCACGGAACCCCCCAAGCTCCTTCCCCAGATCGACATTGTGAACATCAGTGACAGCTTTGAAATGACATACACCTGTAAGTACCGGCGTCCACCGTGCTCTGCCTTACTTTGGGTGCTTTATTCCTGACTTGGGTTTGTTTCATGCCTGAAATATGGGACCTCTTGCTCGAAAAGTGCAGCTCACCTTCAAGGTCCAGGCAAGAAAGCCCCAAACACACAGACAGTGGGTTTCTGATTCATTTTGGTTTGTGCTAAGGATTAAGGGTGAGGTAGTGCTGCAGTTATCCAGCATGTCTTGTGTTTTGCCTTCCATTGCATCCAAAGTGGCACAAACCCCCCAACATTTCGTCTCCTCTTGTTTCTCTAACCTCTGCCCAGCTCATTATGTTGAGGTTTCATCCCCATATTTCCCATAGCTGTGATACACAACAAAGACACCCCTTTCCACCCACAGAGAGCACAGAAATCTCCGTTTAGTGTGAACAGCTTCTTCCTCAGCCCCAGTTTAACCATCTGTCCTTGTAATTTAAGAAAGACCTAGCAGAAACCAGCAGCTTGGTGCAAGTGGAGTCTAAATCCACAGTAAGGGCATGCCTAATAACGGCAGAGAGGTAAGAGAGTTCTAGTTTCAAGAAATTATTTCATTGGCTCTAAAAACAGGTATTAAAAAGTTGGTTTGCACCACAGAACTGATCTCAGGCTGTATCTGCACCCTGCTGAAGCACAGCACATTGGCTCTACTGTTCTCTTGATATGATATTATTGGGGGAAAAAACTGGTTTTCTGAGTAAAGCCAAGGCTAGCAGCAACAAACCAGACCAGGAGGAAACCAAATGAAAATGAAACCCATAGCACAGCCCTGTGGTTGCTGTGGCAGCCTTTGCTTCCCTTGGAGCACTGGGTGCAGTGCTGTGGGCGAGGGGCTCGCGCCGGCGCTGGGATGTGATGCACAAAGAATTCCTTGGTTTGACCTGGTGTCAGACGCTGCTGCTGACACTCCCTGAGCCTCTGTGTGTGTTTGGGGGCTGTCAGGAGAGGCTGGAGGAAGCCTTTGTAGAGCCTGTTGGATTGCTCTTGGCTCGCGTCTGTAGTGTCCTCTTGAGTCACTGAAACATCCCCCCTGCAGTTTAGTTGTGTGGGATAGAGGTGAACACAAACTGTTCTCTCTGCTCAGAAATGCACAGAAGGGATCTCTTGGAAGAAAGAGCCAGGAATGTACCAGAGGAGAATTAATGAGGCTTTCTGAAGAAAAAAAAAAAAAGTTGTGATGTTTTCTGTTGGAGGGTTTGCAAATACAAGATTTCAGGAATTTCTTGCTCACTATGATATGGGAGAGAGAAGTAACAATTTGGCCACACTTTCTTTGCGGTATCTAATGGCATATCTAAAGAGTTTCTATTTTCCTTAATATCCCTCTATTTGCCAACTACAAGGTTTCCATCAAGCAAGAGCAACTATTTCAGCTCAATCCAATGGCACTTTCTTGGCAGGAAAACCAGACAAATAGAAGAAAAAAGCCAGACCTTGTATCTATCAAGGGAAAACGTCACCCACCTGGGGTAGAGTTGCTGACTGTGGCTGGGGATGAGCTATTTCAGAGCTGATAGCAGGAAGAAAGCAGAAACTGCAAGAATATCACTCAAATAAATTCTCCATCTGCACATGGCTTTCCCTCCCTCTCCATGCCTGCCACTAATGGTTTTGTTTACAGCTTTGATGGCAGGACCACGACACCAGTTATGCTTCACAAATCTGTCATTAGTACTGCGGGGGCAGGGGTGGTCTCACAAAAGCTGAATGGAAGCAAGGCAGCCTCCCAAAGGATGTTATATTTGAGCTCTATGTAGGGCGCATTGTCCTAGATCAGACCAGCAGAGCACTCTGCACAGTCCAACTTCACTTGTCCTCGTTTTGCTTTTCTTATAATTAAAAACTTCCTAAGCTCCTCCAGACTATGGAAGGCAGCATTTGTTTTGTAAGCACAAAAGAAGGTGTCATTTCATGTACCCTAGGGGTGAAAAAAAACCCCCAACTTAAAGAAAACAGGCCATTAGGAGACCTGATTTTAGTACTGTAGAGCTGAAGTGAAACTTTTGTCAGGAATTAGCTCATTCTTCATCTTCCAGCTAATTCCTTGCCTGGTTGCCAAGACTAGATATCAGCAGAAAGATCTGTTTATTTAGAGAGAATAAAAACCCTGCCCACACAATGGTCCTTATCCTCTGAGAAAAGACTGGCCGTGCTACCAGTTAAAAGTACCAGGTTTTGTTCCCATGGAGATGGAGAACACAGCATTTCCTTGCCATTGGCATTACCTGTTTCTGTGACAGTTAAGGGTGTTTGGGCCCTGTGAATTTGATGTTTCACCTGCCTGGGTCTCCAACAGGACATTTGAGCAAGACTAGTTAGGTCCCAGCTCCACTGCAACCCCTGCTTCGTGTTGAGAGCCAGCCTCGTGCGTTAAATGTAGTCCTTATGGCAAGTCCCTGAAGCAGCATCACTCAAAATACAGAACAGATATTGAGAATCAGTGGTGACAGCAGAAGCAACACCCTTGTTGGGCAGCTGGTGGGGTGGTGATGAAGTGGTGGGATGAAGTGGCGGCCTGCAGAGCAGCACAGGGACAGCAGCCTGGCTGAGGAGATTGTGTGCAAAATGCATCTGGGCATCAGCTGTGACCCTGCTTACCTCAGGCTGACACGGGGCTGCTGGCTGGTGAGGACGAGAGAGCTGTGGTGTGACAGTGGGTGAAGTGACACCGTGAGCTCCGTGCCCGGGTGACAGCGCCGTTAATGACGCCCCGCGACAGTCCAGTCATGAATTGGTAACGATGACACCCACCCGAGGGAGAAATCTGGAGCGTAGCCAGAGGCTGCTGTAGTTGTCACAGTGACAGCCCAGCAAGAACTTTCACATTTCTGGTGTTTTCAGGTGTGGACTTTTTATTGTTACCCAGTGGTTGTGAAAACCTCTGTGCGGGCCCTGTGGTTCCTGTGCGCAACACGTCCAGAGATGATGATTTTAAGCAAACCATAACCATTAAGAAAGCAAGAAGAGGTTGTAGATACAATGTGTGGTGACTTCCTGTTTCATGTGCGGGGTTGATGCTAATGTTGTTGCATCACTGAGGCATGGGCACGTTTCAAGAACTGAAATATCTTCCCCTATTCATTCCATCCCACAGAATAGCTGGTAATGAACATGCTCCGTGGTTGCAGCTGGGTGCCTGATGGGGCTTACCCGTATGAAAGTACACACCTGCCACTCTGAGGGCTCTTAACTAAAGGTTAGGGGGCTTTATAATTTTGTGCTGTTTCTTCAAAGGCCAAGGAAATTGTTTAGGAGAGGAGGGTGAACTGAGAGTCCTTCTTTCAGCAGCCTTACACAGCAGTGCCAGGTGACTATAAAGGGTAAAATGATGGTGTGATGTAGCTGAAATATTTACCTGGTGACGTAGCAGAGCAAAACCCTTCTGATCAGCTTTAAAGACATGTTCAGAGGTTCTGTCTCCAGACGTGTTTGGAAAAGAGCTTTATGGCCTCAGCACAGTCTCTAGCAAACTCTGCCACGCTGGGTTTTGCCATGTCTGACTGCGCTCAGGGCAGACCCAGGCCAGCAGAGCTGATGCTGCAGGTCAGGGTGGAGAGGGGTGGGAAGAGGGGTGCTCTGTGCCAGATGAGAGGGCACACGAGCTTTGCAGCTTAAGAGAGATCTGCAAATTCCTGTCCCTGGAAGGTCCACAGTGGATGGGAGCACTGTGTGCTGTTGACAGCAGAGGGATGAGAGGTTTCTTGCTTGAGACAACCTGTGCTGGGAATAGTTTTCTCCTATTCTTCATCTCAGCCTCCAGTTGTACACAGTGTAATGCACATCCCCGTCCTGCGCAGAGCCCAGCTCCTCAGGGAATATGAGCTGTTTCAGCCACAGCTCCATAGCTTTATTTAATTTGTGGTGCAGAGACTCCAGCTTTCAGCCTTTGGCTGAGGTCCCCAGGTGAGCCTGGCGGCACCAGGCAGACGTGGAGGCTGCTCTGGCTGTCCTGGGAAGAGGATGGCTCAGCAACAGCCTGCCCTGGGGGCCGTGCCCTGTGAGCAGGGCTCACACAAGGTGAGTCACCAGCTGGGTAAATCTGTCCGTGCAAAACTCAGGCCACTTTGCAGGGATGACCAGTGACTAAAATAACCCCTGCTCGTCACTAGGCCCTGCAGCTTTGCTGAGGCAGCCACCAGTATTTGTGTGCTTGGGTGGTGGGCAGCTGACAAAGGGCATTCAGGAGCTGCACGCCTGAAACACAGGGGTCTGCACAGGATAGCAACAGGATTTTGCAGTGGCAAGAAAACTTTTGAAGAGGCCAAAAAACAGTGAATTATTTATCCCTCTCCTTCCCTGTACACACAGATACAGGTACTGCAGGGTCCTCATACCGAGTATATGCTGTGGGTGCTGCTGGAATATCAACAGTTGAATCTGTTCTGCAAATTAGAAAATGAACATGTAGTTGGGATTCTGTTCGTATTTTATGAAGGCCTCCAAGCACCAATTAGAGAGGGATTTGGAGTGATCACTCACTCTGTGCCTATGTTCTTATCAATAGCAGCAAGCTTACATCCAGATCAGCTATGAAATGAAGCCTTTCTTTTTCTTCCTTTCCTTAGATACTTACATATATAGATAGAGTATTTATAGAAATTGCTTTTTATCTCTTAAATTACCTCTCAGAGATAGGAAGGAATAGGGAAGCAGTTTAATGTTCTCAAATGAGGATCTAAATTTGGTTTAATTAAACAATTATTGTGTGTTGAATTTAAAGGAAGCTTCTTTGTTGACAAACATATGATGGTCGCCGTTTCTTGTAAAGGTGTTGCTGTAATTATTCCAGCAGTAATCAATTAGAATGCAATTTTTTATAATTAAACTTCCACAGTCTAAATAAGCCCAGACCTGTAGTAGTTGTGGTGTTGCTAGACTTGTTTTTATTTTCACAGTGTCAGAAATCTCATGTAAGTGCTTTGGGATTTTTTTTTTCCTGCAGAGCACAGGATGCTCACTATGACTATTTAATGTGAGTTAAGCCAACAGAAACATGGATTTAATGATCAGATGTGGTCTGATTAATGCAACACAGGTACTACAAGGAGATACATCTCCTTGGATTATGTCATAGAAAAAGATGTGATGCAGACGGATGAATCACGGAGCATCAACTCACGTTAGATCATCCTGAGGTTAAGGTTGCTCAGTTTTGGCAGGAATGGGCTGCAGCTTTCTAGTAAGTGTGTGTTTGTTTAGTGAGATGCCAGCAGCTTGGAGCGTGCTGATGGGTGAAATCCTGCCGAATAGGAAGGGAGCAGGTCCTGGAGGTGACAGCAGCCCCCTGTGTCCCAACACCTCTGCAGGGCCCCGGGGTGGGTGCTGGGTGCTCAGCGGTCACAGTCACCACTGAAGAAGGCAGGAGCTTGTCCCATATGATTTCTCCAAGAAGGAAAAGCAGTTAAAACATGACTGCTGATCCATTTCCCCAACAATGGCTGCCAGGACAGGGCAGGTTGTCTGTCTGCCTCCAGGGATCTGGCACGGAGGGTTTTGGGTAAATGTGGGCCGATTCCACCAGCAGGGACACTGCTGGGGCTCTCCTGTCTCTTGACAGAGGCAGCCCTGCAAGAGGGCGGCACCACATGTCTGATGTCCATGTCTGGAACTGTCTGGTGTGTCCATCTCTTCAAAGGCCATGGGGGCACTCATTCTTTGCATGACTGTTTTTGTGTGTTTAATTTTTTTTATCCTGAGTGGTGGGAGAGTTGCCTGGGGAGAAAAGCAGATATGATGCCATAAGGAAAAATCAGAGGGAGGAATAAGGGGAATTTCACACCTGCAAATCTATCTGCTCATCTGGAAAGGATCCCAGCACTGGTGACAAGCAGAAAAGAGAGTGAAGAAGTAAAATTTGAGCTCTGCAGTAGGCAGAGGAGGGATTTGAGAAACAGTGAGCAGCACAGGCCAGACCTGTCCATTGTGTGACAGTCACAGCTTCCACTCACAGCTTATCTTTTCTTCTCTAAAAATAAAATCTTTTCATGTGATAGGGATTCTACTAGGCCAGAAACAGACGGGCTTTATTTTTTGGCATTATTAGCAAGGTGAGAGTGGAAACCTTCATGTGGCTGCAAGGAAGGCAGCGTGGGGAAGTGTGCTGTTCATTTCCAAAACTGGTGGGAATTTTAGATACATATGTTTACATTTCCCTTAATGGGGTTAGGGCCCCAAAGGCATCAGCTCTCTGCCACCACAAATGGAAAAGGTCCCAGTTAGCTTCAGTAACACGTGGAGCTCAGAGCAAACACAAAACCAACACGCTCCTTAAAGAGGCAATAAGTCAGGGAGACTTTAATATTCTGAAGATCCAAATTCTCCGGGGTGCGGTATTAACACAAGTCTGAAGACAAAAATGCATTTATTTCAACTGCATTCCTTTAAAGAGAGAAGGGTTTATTTCTGTTACTTTAGTTGTGTAGAAATGAAACAGGGCACTGTTTTTCCCAGTGAAGAGCTCCATGTGAAGTCCTTTGGAAACACCTGAGGGAGTCAGGGGTTAGGCAAGGTGCAGCAGAGGGGCCAAACTGAGCCATTTGCAATCCACCATCATTCCAGCAAAAAGTATTTCAGAACAGTACTGAATTATTAGGGCAATAACAGTGTGGTATCCAGCAGAAACTTCTCCCTGCTCACCTGCTGAACTGATTGCTCATTAGCGTAAACAGTAACGAGTCTCCAGTTGATTTTGTCACGCTGCCCTTTCAGCAGCCAGACCCACTTACCCTCTCTGGGCCACTCTCATAAAAAAAACAACCCCAAACCACCAAAACAACACAAAAAGACAAAAACCTCTTGAAATGTTTATTCTTTTTATTAATGTAGATCAATTACTTTCCCCGTTGTCTGCAAAGCAGACGCTGCCAACCCTCACCCAGGGTTGCAATTCAGATGTGCATATGCTTCACCAGACTGAGTGACCCCTTGAGGAAGCAGCAGTGAGAGGCAATGAAGAGGTGAGTGACAGGTAAAAAATTGCCAAACCTTGGCTTCTTCAAGAGGGTCTTTTTGTTCTTTGATTTTATTTGTTTTTGACAGAGTGGAGGAGTGCAAAAGAAAACAACTGATGTCTAAGATTGAGTTGTGCTGATGGCAGGATTCTCGTGTGGATGCAGCATATGTGTCTGCCTTTCTCTGTAAGCCATAGGAGTCTTGGCTTTGATTTTGTAAGTGAGATCCTGCCGTTATGCTAATGGAGATGAAGTGGGAGGGAGATGAAAGGTTGAGGGCTGGAGGGTCAGAGGAGAGATACAGAAACCTCTGTAAGTAATCTGGATGCAGTGGGGAAGAATCTCACATGAAATCAAGGGCTATTTCTCACCTCCCTGCCCTCCCAAACACTTTGCTTTGATCTTTGCTAGCAGTGAGCTTCAACAGGCAAAAGGCATCGGTGATTACACAGATTCAGATGGGTTTTTCTCCTGCTGGCCCGCCAACATCCCCTGAACGCCCCGAGCCTCGTTGGCTTTCCTTCCACGCAGCACCCACATCCCGTTCAGTGCCATCCGAGAGGAGATCAGCACTGCTATTCTGGCAGGTAAACAGCAGAAAAAATCACCAGCAGGCCTGGGAGCTTGTGAGGAAAGCACAGGCAAGTAAAGTCCAACAAAGAGCAGGCAGGGACAGAGGATGAAGAAACCTTGGAGTAGGAGACACAGCGTGGGAAAGGCAGCAGCTCTGGAGGGGCTGTGGATGTGCAATAGGTGGAGATTCCCCTTCTTTCTTTTCAGCTCTTAGCTAAGCAAGGGAAGGTTTTTCTTTCTGAGGGCTCTTCCTCCTGCTGCTCAAATTTGAGCTGGAGCTGCTGGTGTCTCCTGTTTGGTCAGCACCGCAGCTCAGCTTACTCCTGTCCTCCACCTTCATGCAGGTGGTACACAAAGGTCATGTGCTGGTCCTGAGGTGGGACTGTTTGGCCAGGGAAAAGGGAGACAACAAATGCTGAAATGTAGCCCCCAATGGGGTGAAGGTGAGCTGGGAAGGAGGCTCTTGTCAGAGCATGCATGGCAGGGGAGGCTCAGGGGTGACCACCCCGCTGGTGTCCAGCAGGGGCCCCGATCAGCAGGGAAACGGGCAGGTCTGAGCCACCAGCACTGTGCCTGCAAGGGCTGAAGCAGCCGGCGGAGCTGCAGTGGAGAAAGAGGTCTGGCCTGCAGGGAGTTCAGGAGAAATGTCTTTGTGCAGAAGGTGATTAATGTCTTTAATGAACTACCAAAGGAAGTAATAGAAAGCCAAAGCACAGACGGCCGCAGTGGGGGAAGGGGTGAGCAGACGATGCTGTTGCAGGCGAGGAGGAGGCAGGGAGAGGTGCAGCCCGTGCAGCAATGCTGTTCCCAGCGCTCTGTCCCAGAAAAACAGGCGGGCACGGCAGCTGTCCCCAGTCTGTCCCGAGCAAAGGCAGATCCGGGTGCATTCCACAGATTTAATCAGCATTAATTCAGTCTTCCCGCCTGTCTTCATTCTGGGGTCTGTTCTGCTCGGCTCATTATGGCTGTGCCAAAACCCACTGCCTGCAGCTTCAAGGTGTGGGGATGGCAATCTGGGACTCCCTGTGCTCCTGTCCTGTGGGGACAGCAAAGGCAGAGGCTGTGACGAGAGTGGAGCCTCTGTGAGGGGAGTGAAGCCTCTCCACTGCCAGGGAGCAGATATCCTCGGGTCCCAGGAGTCTGGGACCTGGATTAGCCTTGGCTGACAGGCGTTAAGAGTCATCATTTGTTTGGGAACCTGCGAGAAATGTGTGGATGAAGTCAGGCAGATTTCTAACATTGAGTCATCTATACTATAACATCCTCCACCTTAGCAGCCTCATGTGCCAGACTCGAAGAGACCTCGGGGGGAGCAGACATCAGCACCTCTCCTGAACCCACAGAGCCCTGAGCAGTCCCAGGGCTTGCAGGAGGTCACCCATTCACAGCCACACACGGACTGGAAAATCAGCTCTTCATGTTCCCATGTCTGTGTGCTGATACTCTGAGGGCAGTGAATTCACTGTGCAGCCCTCAGGTGGGACATGAGGTCACTCCTGTGTTTCCATCCCTGCTTCCAGGGCAACCACACACCTTCAGAGATGAGCCCTTCCCCAAAAAGCCTGTATCGTTTCTTGTTCTGGAGAAATAAGCACTGCTTTGGGGTACAGATTTGTTCTGTCAAAGAGGAAACTCTCATTCAAGCATCATCACAGTTTTAGTGAGGTTTAGCAGTAATGCTTTATTGGGAATACTAATACTCAGCATCTCAGACAGCAGCTCTCAGTGACCACTCTCAAACTTCTCTGTTTGAGAACATTTAGCCCATCAAAGCTTGTTCTCAAGTTTTCACATGTGCCCACATGCCCCCTAATTGGACTTTTCCTTCCTCTGTGAAGTACCAGCTAAAGCAGCAGAATTGTGTTGATTTTGGCTTAGTTTACCATGAGGCTGCAAGGTAGGTGAGATGAATCCTATCCCAAAGTGTCTGCAGCTGCATTATGTTCTTCTGCTAATTCCTCAATACTCGGCTGAAGGTGACATCTCAGCAGTATCAAACATTTTGCTGCTCTCCCTGCGAGCAGCCTGTAAAGGCTTTGATAAAAGCAGGCATCGCATTGCAAACAGGCTCTTCGCAGTTGTGCTATTCTGATGTATTGCTGAGAAGTGAAGAAAACATATGTTCATGGCACAGAAACTGCTCTGCTCAGGTTCTCCTTCTGTATTTTGGTACTGCACTGCAGTGGCCCCCCAAGGGCAGGGGCCTGGCGTTGTCCTGCGATGTGCTTTTATCCTCTTGGCCTCTTCTATTTCTCACTTTTCATGGGCTAGCTGCCGGCAGGAGTGTTTGCAGTGCTCTAACAGCCATGCCTGGGTTTTCTTTCACAGCCTTTAAGCAGATCTCTTTCTCCCTCTTCCTGTTGATACACTGCTGGCTGGTAGTGCCTGTCCCTAGGATTAGGCTCTGGGGGAATCGTAGTGTTGGTATCATCAGGGGAGGAATGCCTTCTGATGCTCTGGCATTTCCAAAACAGCACCCGGGGATTCGACTGAGCAAGCCCCCACTAGCTCAAATGGGAAGAGCACAGTTGAGCCTTGTGTGGCACTGGAACAAACAATCTTGTGGGAAAGAAAGAAAAAACCATTGCTTAGCCTGTTAAAAAAAAAAAGCCAAAGTAATTTCTACAGTAGCATCCTATGGCAGCTGAGACAAATCAGACCCAAAGCTCTACATCAAAACACACCTGAAAATCTTGGGACATTCTGAATCCCATCCCAGTCTGTCATGAGTTCTAATTGCCATTTGGCAGCAATCTCAGAGGAGTCGGATTGCAATGTGCGTTCAGCTTTCCTGTTCCAAGCCTGTCTCAGGACAGAAGGTAAAAGTGTGAATCCAAACTAGCAAGTCGAGCAGAACAACTTTAAAAACAAACAGGAAAAAAGAGAAAAATGTGATCCCCAGGGCTATGGAGTGAAATCTAGAGCAGCATCGTGGAGGCTGGTGGGGAGGGAATTGAGGCCGAGACATTCAGGTGCAGCAGCACCCTGGTGTGGGGAGCCTTTGGAGAAGGTGTTCTTGTCTCATCCAAGGTGTGTGGGATGTGCTTTCCGTGTGTTTCTCATCCAAGATGTGTTGTCTCAGCTGTGCAGAGGAATGAGGTGTGTGCTGTAGGACTGAGGGTGCCTGTGCCTCAGGATGATTCATGTCCAGAGCACACGAGGTGCACCACACAGGGGTGAGGTTTTTTCCCTACCTATCCTTGCCTGCAGGCAATACAGAAAATTCTTCACTTTCAACAACAGCAAATTTACATTAAAAAAAGGCTTCATCAAAGGGAAATTGCACTTGACAGTCTCCCTTTAGCCACTGGAGAGCAGCAAGCAGAGAGGCGCAGGAGGCTCGTTCCTGTCCCTTGCTGTCTGGTGTTCTGTGGTTTTGGCATTGTGAAAATGGGAAGCATCTGTGAGTCCTTTGGATCACAAATGGATCTGGGAGCCAGCTACTTCTGCTAACAACTCATTTATTATCAGGGAGCAGAGAGTTTCTTCTGAGCCAGTGCAATCTATTTCTTAGAGACGCCGTGTGATACCGAAAGAATGTACTTTTAAGAGTTAGCACCTGGAACCCAGTAATGAGCCCATCTTTTGAAAAAACTTTCCTTCCTCACTAAGATTTCTTTTTCCCAGCTTCAGGAAGAAGGGAGAAGGATGTTCAGCAGCAGAGCATTCTGCTCTGAGAAGTTCAAGAGCATCTCTGCTCTGAAAAATTCCTTGGGAGATGCTTCTCTCCTGTTTCTCCTTTGCTTCTCTCTCCATGAGAACAGAGTATTTTGCCCAAAATACTGATGTAGGGAAGGTGAAGAGGCTATTCCAGCCCCCTTGCATAGAACCCATCTCTGCAACGCCAGGCTGGCTGAGTCTGCCACACACAATATCCCACCCACAGGCAGCACCTGCTGCTGCCTGGCCTGGATTTCGTGCTGCTTCAGCACAGAGCTTCTTCCTCTGCTATGTCAGTCCATTTGCTTCCCCAAAGTGTAGGGTTGCACAGCAGGCTGTGGAGCCACCCTGTAGCCCCAAACAAGTCCCTGCAGTCAAAGCAGCCCTGCCAAAGAGCGTTTTCCCTGATGCATTGGGCGAGGGTGCCACAGTGTAATCTGTGCAGAGGTTGAGTGGCCTGATGTGGGCACTCCAAATCAAACCCTCCTTTCCTACAGACATCAGTGATGTGATGAAAGCCCATTTAATTCTGTTCTTTGAAGCAGCTGTGAGCTCACACCAATGTTTTGGGCTGCTCTTATCTCCTGGCTGCTTAAAATCCTGGGCTCACGATGTTCTTCAAGGGAATTTACTGTCAGTCAGAAGGAGAGATGGCAAGATGTGCTGGATGTGCAGGATGTGCCCAGGTGATGGGGCACTGTGACCCTTTGCAGATACTTTCCTCAGTTTTTCATGTTCAGCTGGTTGATGTGGTTTAACCATTCCTCCTTTAATCTGCACTAAGGAATTATTCCGAGAAAATACGACGTTTGTCTTAATTTTGGTTTGGTATTTAAACATCTTTTCAGTGTGATGGGGAATCAGGGCTACACTTACGTGGTTCTACACTATCAATTCCCTGGGTTGTGGGTCAAACCGTTTCTAAAGAAGGTTCACTTGATCCAAAGAAACTCAAGGGGATTTGTGACCTGTGATGCCATCGCTGCTTGTCTTTACTTTTCCTGCAGATTTTTCCCAGCAACGTTATGCTCCACCCTGCTTTTAGCTCATTCCTCCTTCCCTTGCAGCAGGATTTTCCTCTTGGCTGTTCTGCACCAGGCTGTGCCTCCAGCCATGCCAAGCCCCATGCTCAAGTTGTCGTGACCCTCTCACGGCTGTTGTGGTTTCTACTGTTCACCTGTTGCATCTCCCTCTTGCCAGGAGTTTATTAAGCTTTCATAGCAGTGTTTCAGCCTTATATTTGTTTATCAAGTATTTGGGGTCTTGATTGTTAGCTTAGGCCTGTAGGTACCAAAAAAATCAGATTTTTAAAGGTGTTTTAGTGTTTACTGATTCCTCCAGGAGCATCAGTACCTAACTGTGATGTAGTGTGTTCTGGGTGACACCAGTGTCCCTGTGCATCTGTTTCAAGTGTTGCACAAATAGGATTATTATTTTATGCAAACCCCTTTTTTTTTTTTTTTGATGAAAGAACAAGCCCAAACCAGAATTATACCTCAGATATTCTTTTTCTTTATGGAAGGCATGTGTTTCTGCTCTCCTGTTCTGTGGTGGTGCTGCAGAACAGGCTCTAACAGCAGCCAAACTCCCACGGTCCACTTTCCTCCTGCCCGTGCATGGATGAACCCATCTCTGGCTATTTCTGGCTCTGCTTCTCTTTGGGTGACAAGGGGAAAGGGCAGTGCTGGCTGCTCCCAACCTGGCTGTGCTGTTCTGAAGGGTGCACTCAGCACCTCCTTCCTGCCTTGGTTTGTCTCAGTGCTGTGGGATACTTTGTGTGGGAGCTGATCCCCTTCCCCAGATCCTCATCTCTCCCAGAGCGAGATTTTGCCTTGGGATTGTGCATCAGTCTTGCACCTTGTTTTCTGTTTTGTCAGAGATATGTCCTGCCAAGAGCAGGTGGCTGAGGAGCTCTAATGGCTTCCTCGTGTAATTTCTTTCCTCTAGGAGTGAGAGGAAAATGAAATGTGCAAGGGGATACACCAAGACAGCAATGGTTAAAAAAAAATTAAATTCTTGAAAAGGTTGTATTGGCTTTTAGGCCAGTGGTAGAATCAGGCACAGATGACAAATGAGAGCTGAAGGCTTTGTGGCAAGTGCATTAGAGGCAGCCTCTAACATGTTCTTTAAATCAGCATTTGTTGCAGTTCAGTCCCATCCCATGACAGCAGCTGAAGCGAGCTCTGAGATGTCTCCTCTGATCCTGCACCCCATCGCTCTCACTGTGGGGCTCTGCAATTCCTGCAGGCACCAGCACGGAAAAGGACAAAGTCTGAGGTCCTGAGGGAGCAGTGCCTGAAGCTTTGGGCAGTGTCAGCTTTCCTGCAAAGAGTGAAAGGCTAATCACTTATCAGACACGGCCTGAAGTTAAGGGAGACTTTGACTTCCAGCCTCAAGTGACCTGCCTGTGCCTTTGAGACCTCGGCTGTGCTGGTGGCTCTTTCTCCAGTGTGTGAGACTGCGTGTGAAGGGTGGCTTTAGGGAGAAGTTATATTTTAAGGGGGTTTGGGATACTGTTCCATCCTGTTGTCCAGTTTTTGGGTTGTTTGTTTTCGGGTTTCCTTCCCAGTGAGACTGGACAGGGGCATTAACGAGGCACACCAAAGCCAGCATGAGAATACCTGGATTCCCTCTGATTCAGCTGGAAAAGGCTGGGTGCTGTGGGATGTGCTTTCCGTGGCTGCCAGTGTTGATAAATAAGGGGAGGGGAGACCTGAGTGAGCATTTGCCCATAGGAGAGGACATGGCTTTGAACTTCTGTTCAGACAGACACTGGCCTCATTTTCTTGCTTAGGCTCATATTTATAATTCCTGCTCTTCCTAATGAATCTGATCCTTCTTCGTGTAGGTCCACAGATCCTTGGCAAGTGGGGATGGCTGTCTGGTGGGTACCCAGAGCTCTCCCATGTCTGCTGGCACATGAGCAGCAGCCTGTGATGTCTGGGGAGTGATGGGGGAACTACTCCTCTTCCCCTGGGAGTGCCAGGCGGCAGCATATGGGTAAAGGCCACACAGGTGCTCTGAGTGGGTGAGCAGAGACCACCTCTGCATGCAGGGTCCTTGGGAGCAGTTTCCCCAGACATGCTCTGTCACGGAGCAGCCAAGTGGAAGTGCCAAGGGGCCACGCCGAGTGGCCGCAGTGCGTATTTGTCACCATCTGTTCTCCCTTTGCTGTGATGACAGCAGGGAAATGTCCTTCACGTCGGCAGTGTGGGCTCATTCATCTCCACTCCCCAAGCGATGAGAGCACGAGCATGAATCACCTGCTCGTCTCAGTCGTTGTCTTCCTCCCCAAATGTGGCTCTGGGCTCCAGCCCATCCAGCTGGGCACCCTGGCAGGGCTGGGCCAGGGCGGTGCTGCGGATGGACAGTGACATGGATAAGGCACTTGGGGAGAGGAGGGAGTGAAGCAGCTCTGCCTCGCTCCCGCTGCCCCACTGGGAAGTGTTTAATCTCCCGATGGGAGGAAATTGAGAGAGATGCATTTGACACTGACCCTTGCGCAGGGAGGATGGCTTCTCTTGAATTCACTTTTGTGTAGCACCAGGCAGCACTGCAGTGGGTGAAGCTTTTCCATTCAGCTCAGGCAATGTACCTTTAATTTCCCTTTCTGGTCTTCAAGGCCAAAGAAAGATTATCAATAGCTTTCTATTGAGTAAAGCCTTTCTTTTGAAACTTCCTTTGGAAAAAAAAGGTTAAAGGCCATGGATACTCTGCTTGTCTGACCCAAAACTCTCAGCACACTGGGATTAGGTCTTCATTAGATGGAATGTTGGTGGGCAAGTGGCTTGTTCTCTCTGGGTCTTCCACACTTCCTCTCCCCTCCATGCAGGGAAGGCAGTCTGGGGGCATTTCCCTCCCACCCAAAGTGTTTAACTGGTTGTGGCTGGAAACTCATCAGGCTTTAAGGAATCTACATGGACCATGTGCCATCCTTAACCTAGACAGAGCCCAGGACATGCCTTCATGCTCATGTTAAAGAAATAAAAAAAAAAAAAAATCTCAATTCTTTTGGGCTTGCATCTTCCCATACAGGACTTTCCATTACCAAATGACTGGATGCAGCCCAAATTTCAAACCCCGCCCAAATTCAAATTTCCCAGCAGACTCAGTGTAGATACAATAGAAGCATTGCAAACAAGGAGAAATGTATATTCTGTTTTGTTTTTCCTGCTGTGGTTTAGAAGCTGTGATTGTGGCGAGATCTAGAGTTTTCCAGTCTGAGCTTGGCAGAGAAACGTAGAATATGTCTGACTACAGCAACAATTATAATTATTGTTAGGCATTTCTGTGGTTTTATCAAAGTAGGACGTGAATTCTGGGAGGGCTGTAAATAAATGCTTTCTCCCAGGACGTCCCCTGGGTGGATGGACCCTGGCACATGCAGGTGCTTCCCTGAGGGACTCCCTTCTGAGTTGCAATCAATAACAAAAAATGGCTGTCGGGACAGCCAGATGCACTGAAATCGATATACCTGATGCAATGTCCTCATCATCCCTGTGTGGGAAAACAGCCACTTATTGCCTATAAAAATTTTTATTTTCTGAGGATATTAGAGGTTCCCGTGTAGTTGGGGCATTAGCTTTATTTAAATGCTCAAAATATTTATTGAGGACATGCTTCCTCTATGTTCTCTCTTGATAGGATGCCCCAAATCCAGTGACATTAATTAGCTACTTAAACTTTTTTCCCCCCCAGCTATGGCCAAATCTCTCTGGATTTAGCAGCACAGCAAAGATTTAACAGAAAGTTTAAATGGGAAAAGCATGAGAGGAGAAATTTAGGATAAGATTCTGTGCCTGTTAACTGATGGCATTTATGAATTATAGCTGAGAGATGTCATATCAGTGGAAATGGAAAACAGCTTAGTGGATTATAAAAATACCCTCTATAAACCATTTTAATGCCTAATTTTTTTAAGTCTCTTATGGTAGGTGTCATGAAAATGAATTCTAGCAGAAAGGATAAAAATTTTCCCAGGGTAAACTGGCTAACTGGTGATTACAGGCTGTCAGGGAGAACAAACTCTTGACAAGGCTGAGGTGGAGTTTGGCTGAGGACAGCAGCCTCTGGTTTCTGGGGAGGGGAGGTGAGTTTGCTTGTGGGTGAAGCAGATTCAAATCTGCAGGGGGAATATCCCTGCAGCCAAGTGTCCTCCCATCCCAAGGAGGCAGATTCCAATGGATAGCAGGAGAGGAACACTGAGGAGTGAGTGGTGGGGGCTCAGCTGTGGGGCAGGAACCACGTCAGGGATTGTTTTGGGGCAGCTCATGAAGGGAAATTGCAGACTGGAGGGCACAGCCAGGTTTGCTGGTAGCTGCAGTTGTGGATATGAGATGGGGGGGGTGTAAAAAATTGCCTGTGGGGTGTCTTGGAAAGAGCCATGAGGTGATGCTAGGCAGAAAGATCCATCCTGGTGTCTACCAGGCTGCAGTGACTTTGATTCCACCACTTTCTTGAGTACTGAGTATGTTTAAAATTAAACCTGTAAGAAAGAGAGCTGCAGCTCTGCTCTGCCCTGTGACAGAGGTGTTTTAGTTGCCCGGTGACCACTGTTGTCCGGTCATTTCACAGAGGTTCCTTACTCCTCTGTGGCCCCTGGGTGCCTTCTGTCCCCTCCTGTGCCTCCTTTTGAAAAGCACAGCCGAGGCTCGATTCTGGGTTGGGATATTTAAGGCTGCACTGCTTTGCAGCACATTTCCAAGCTGCTTGTGCAGGAAAGGGTAAATGACCTACCTGTCCCTGTCCTCTGACAGTCTGCTTCCTGGGATCCATTCAAGGGCGCTCATTCTCTCAATACCTTTGAAGGCTTTGTGTCAGTCTTCCCCATAGATCCTTGCACCTCAGGCCTCTTTTGTGGTCTTTTTTCCAGAAAAAATCAGTGTGTGGGATAGAAATGGTATTACCTTTTCCAGCGTGAGCTCACAGCTCATAGCAGGACTGCATTTGCAATGTGTCATTGGGACTGCCAGGCTGCTTCCACGGGGAGGCAGGATTTAGTGTATGGACTCCAGCCGAGCACCCTATGGCACCAGTGCAGGAAAGGCAATTTTCCAAATTAAATTGCACAATACAGGATGCTGAGCAGCTTACTTTTGGGTCCTGTTCTCTGCAAGGGACTTCATCGTGACGTGAGCTGGAGGGATGAGTAACAGATTTCAAACCGAAAGCTTACCAAAAAAATCTCCTGCAGGATAATCCGAGGGCAACCTGCAACCAAGTTCTCCAAGACCCAGTTGGGTTGGGAGTGTGTTTTCAGTCACAGAGAGATGAGCTGTCTTGCCTCTGGGCTGTTTATGTTCTCTTGTATAAATCAGCCAAGGGCTGACTATAAAACGAATTGGAGGGGAAAAAATGGGATTTCTCTGGCCCCTTTCCTTCCTTTCCCATTACCTTTTTCCTGTAGATGGCACAGGTATGAGTCTTCATATGTCCACCTTGCACCAAAGGTACCCAGAGAGGAAGAGATCTTGGGGACACTTGATCCACATGTAAGTTTTCACAGGGAAAAGCGAAGGAGAGAAAAGGTGGGAAATGTCTTCTGGCTACAAGGTTGTCTTTTTAAAAATTGGGGGCATTATTCAGAGACAGTACTGGAGTAGTGACTTTTTACAATTCTATAGTATCAGTGTTTTGGGGGGCTTTGCTGGCTCTGCAGTCAGGTTATGCTCTGGGGGACCATTTTCATTTTTGCAGTGTGTTCCCAGCCTGGCTTTCTTGGAGGCTTGAGTAGACAGTGCCCCACTGCTAAGCCCATCGGGTGTTTGTTAAAAATCAGAGCTGCTGGTTTAGTCAGGTGGCTTTGCTGTGCCTGTGTCAGAGCCTGGCTCAGAGTGGAGGAGAAGCAGCTGCTGTTTAGGATTTCAGGACACCTTTTGCCTTGTCATCACCTGGCGATCATGATGAACACCCACATTCTCTTCGCTTCCAAACGAATACGCACAATACCCACTACTGCTCGTTCCCTGCTCTCTGCCACATTTTTGTCAGAATCTGAGTGGGTTGCAAAGCAGGTCTTTGCATGTACCCATAATTACCTACCAAGCCAAATGGGAATCCCTTTAGTACTTTTTTTTTTGAGGAAGGGTTCCAAAATGATCCTGTGGACTATCGGTTTTGGAAGACTGGAAAAAGAAAGCAAAACTGTATTGTCTGGAATTTCTGTAGGAGGTTTTCTGGTGGGGTTCTTAGGTGGTTCTTTTTCCTGCTGAGTGCCTACAGTTCCCACCAGAGGCACGGCACATGTGTTTTACTACACATTCGTGTTGTGCATTAGCATGCAGGGATATGACAGGAGGTTCTCCAGCGTGGTGAACAGGCGTAGGCAGAAAATTGATTCCTCCGGAGGTTTCAGCAAAATGGCATCTTGGGAGCTGATCTCCCATCAGATGCAAAATTTCTTTACATTGATGGTTCTGATCCTCGCTCCTTTGTCGTAATAACGCACAAGGGTTATTGCTGTAATTTTCCAAGCTTGTCTTACCTGTCATAACCTTCCAAAACAAAACTGGGGGCAATTAAACGTGGAAACTACAAGGGTGGTGGTAGAGAAACTAATTCCCTTTGCTTTTCAGACATTTCATTTAACAGCTATCTCAGAAAAGCTCTCCCACAGGACAGCTCCATCATGTGAAATTCCCAAGGGATATGGCGAGTCAAATAAATAGTTCATCTGCTAATTAGGTGGCAGATGGATGATTGCCTTTCTTTCTGGGAGGAGAAACCTTTTGGGTGGAAGATTCTCACCCAGACGAGGGAGCGTATTTTTCAGGTGTGAGTGCAAATGTCCATTTGTGTCTCCCAACCAAAGTAGAGCAGCACAAACTGGTTACTTTTGCTAAAGGTGTTTCAAAGGCATCATTGCACCCTTCTCTATGGGGAGAGCTTGCCCTGAGTTCACCTCTGTGAGCAGGAGAGCTGAAAGGAAAGTTGGCAGCAGCAAGGATGGCAACAGGTACTGGGGTCCCAGCAGAGTTACACACAGTGGGGAGGAAAAGCCTTGAGGTGTTTGTACAATGTCAGTTGTAAGTCCTGTCCTTCAGCCCACCTCAGCCCTGGGACAGACACAGACCAGTGCACCGTCTTTAGTTTGACCCACACCTTCATTGCTATTATTCTTTAAGGCTGCTGTACTTTGGGTACTTGTGTGCATTGTCTTTCTTCCTTTGTTTCCCTCCCTGCGTGTTATTCTACCGTGGAATTCGACCATTTCTGCAGAAATCACTTTTTGGCTTGGGTTGGGCTGCCCTGCTGACACCTCTGCTGGGATGACTGCAGGAGCACACGGTGATTCCAGGCACTGGGGTGCAGCAAGATCAAGGGCACATACCTGGATTTCAGTGGAAGGAGCACATCTGCTGCAGGGATGTCCAAGCTCTGCCAAAACCCCTAAATCCTGACCAGCACCATGTGCTGACATTCCAGTCCTGAGTCTTTTTTGGAAATGCCAGTGCAGTTCAATGTAATTTTGCATTAGTGACCCCAAAGTAAGCATGAAAGCAGGTAATCAAAAGAGGATAACATTCTCCTTGTTGAGGTTTCCAGTGTAGTAGGGCTCCAGTCTGATTTATGCTTTAGTGGGGTTTTTTTGATAGGTCATGGACAGCCCTCTGTCTGTCTCCCACTCAGAAGTGTGTTGTCCGTAAGTGCTCCAGCAGAAACGATGTTTGCTGGAGTCTGCAGACAGCCTGAAAAAGAAATAAAAAGCTCTCAGAAGTATGATCCACATCCTATTCCTCCCTCTCCCCACACGCTCGTCACTGCATCTTCTCCCAGCGGAGCAGTGCTGAAGCCTAAGATACCACGTTAAATGTCAGTCATTTAACTACCAGTTATTTTAGCAAATAAGAGTGGGACTGTCTCCCTGGGGTTGACTGAAAATTGTTAAAGGAGGGAACAAAGGCAAGGAAAGAGAAAAGAAAAGGAGAAGAGAGAGAAAAAGGAACAGAAAGGACAAAGGGAAGCACAAGGCAGAAGGATTCGTGATGCCAGAATCTGAGAGAGACGGAGTCAGAGGAAGGCGCCCCAGTGACATCAATGAGCTGGATCCCACCGAGCCCCTCAGGGGACCATAATGAGCCCTTTGTGATGTACCTAAATTACCCAGCCTCATCCTCAAGACTGTGTTCTCACTCGGTCTCTGATTCTCCTGCTGGTGTCAGCAGCAGCTCTACCACTGTCTGCACTTTGCAAGTCCTTGATTTGGAAGGAAACTTCTCCAAGGTCGGGGGAAGCTCCTGTGTTTGGGAGATGGCAAAAGAGATGCTGATTAATTCTATGAGAAGGATGGGAATCCTCCTTCCTTTTGCCTTCCATCTTGCTCCGTGTTCCTTTCTCCTTGCATGCTGCTCTGGAGTCCAGTTAACCCTTGTTGGAACAGAAGTGGAGCTGGTATCTAAGTCTTGCCTCTAACAATCAGGAGATTTTCTCTTGGAGAGCCACGTTAGCTCCCTGTGTTGGCAGTGCAAGTTTTCTCTACAAGCAGAAAACATTCAGGGTGTATTAATAAGCTGTCATCTGGTTGTTCTCATGAGTTGTGTTTGTTACATTCTCTGAGGCTCTGGTGGTTCTGGCATGGAGGGCTGTATGAGTTTGAAATCTGGAGTCTGTCCATGCACGACTTTCAAATTCACATTGGAGAACAGTTGAGGAAGGAAAAAGCAGTTCTCAAGTCAGAAGAGCACTCACTGTTGGTGTGGGCAGAGAAACCCACAGAGCAGAAAATCCCTCCCAGGAAGCTCTGTTCTCATCCAGAATTAATTGAAGTAGACTTTTGAAAGTGTATATATGGACTGTGGATATCCTCAGTTACATCAGGTAATAGTCAGACACAGAGGTTTTAATGGCATTACTCCAAGTGAGCAAGAGCAGAATTGGCCCCTTGCCTCGGGATCCCAAACCTGACCACAGGTAATCAGCAGGAAGAGTGTGTTTTTCCTGAGGACAAGCATGGAAACTCCACTGGAAAAATCAAACCAAAAAACCAACAAGACCAAACCAAATCCAACCTTCCTCAAATCATTAGAAAATAATAACTAGATTATTATCTTTAAGACATCTCTATTTAGTTGTATTTTTAAAGGCACACCAAAATTTTAACTATGCAAAAGATAAAGCCAATGTCTGCATTTTGTGTGAATAGTCCAATTACAACGATAAACTCTCTCCTGTTAACACCTCATCTGTTTGTCATTTTTAACATGGAGGAGGGAGGGCAGGAAAAGTGAATTTGTGCATGGAATTTGTGTAATATCCTTCAGAAAAAACAATGCCTGGCAAGCATAGCAGCCCCTTGAGAGCTTAATCATCATTGAAGCCAAGTACAAAAGGAGGAGATCAAACCTTTTGTGAAAGCTGGGGGCTTATTTAAAGAAATGAGCCAAAGCAGACTCATGCTTTGTCTGGTTTGAGGCTTTTCTCTGTAGATGAGAGCAAACTACTGCATCAGACAAGATATTTCACATCACAGTCCATCAGGGTTTGGACTTCCAGTATGCTGCTCCAATATCTTTTACAAACCAACTGTTTTCTCCTAGAAATAATGAAAGGCCCGCTCTCATGCTGCTGTGGAAGGTCAGAGTGAAAAGGCTGAAGTTGGCTCTGACTTTCACACCTTATTTTTAATGCTGTGTTTGTATGGATTAAAAAATTGGATGACTGCAGTTGGTACCGAATTAACCCTTATCCCTTCAGGGCTGAGCATGCAGAGCATGCTTGTAGAGCAATAGCTGAAAATCCCAGGCTGTGTAACACAAATGCCAGGTGATAAAAGTCCTTGTTTTCTGGTTTTACTTGTCATGAGCTATAGAGGAGGCACCTCCTTTTGAACATATCATAGGAACACAAAAGGTGTTTCACTGAGCACAACCAAAGATCGAGCTACCCAGTGCCCTGTCTGATAACTGAGTATAGAAGCCATTTAAGGCAGAGTATAAAAGATACCTCCTCCTGCTTTGATGCTGTTTAATATAAAGTTTCCTCTGCCAGAGTTTGCATCCAAAGAACTGTGTTTAACAGCCAGCAGCAGAGCAACCCCCTGAATATTAGTGGCCTCAAAATTCATTTACACTGGGGCTCATTTGGCATGGAGTTCCAGGACTTAATGCTGCATCACTCGGGAAGATGCAGCTCTGCTTTTAAACCCACCTCCTGGTCATTCCTGGGTGCTCCCCTCAATCTTGGCTTTCGAGAAATAAAGAACATGTATTATTATTAACCTTTTTTCCCATTCCAAACCATTCCTGATTTTGTGCGTTTCTGTCAACCCCCTGGCATTCATCTCTTTTTCAGGCTGCACAGTCCTGGTTACCTTAGTGTGCCTCAAGTCTTTCATGACCCTGAAAGTTGTTATAACCTTTTGATGCCTTTTTGCATTCCACAGTATCCATGGGACATGTGCAAGGGTTTTATCTGCTCTTTGGCTCCATTATGGGTTGGAAACTCTCTGACCTCACTCCTTGCAGGGCTCGCTGTGTTCTACAAGTTCTTCCTCGTCGTCCTAATTTTGAACGGCACACAATTCATATCCAGGATCTGGTCAAATGGGGATGCAAATGGAGACAGATGTGGCGTCTGTAATGGGCTGTTTCAGCCATTACATCTGAAGGAATCGTTTTTCGAGGCCTCCTTCTCTCCAGGGGGAGAATTGTTGCATTATTCATGGTCGCTATTTCCACTGTAAACTCTTGTCTCATGATTACAGAACAGCCACACTTTCCCCGCTCAGTTTCCTCCCCCATTCCCTTGCCCTTTCATGCTTCTTGCTCTTTTGCAAAGGTAAAGGTGCGCCTCTTTGAAGTCCCCAGGGAGAAAGTGTCCTGTCAGGACAAGAACATGGAGCTCCAAGAGCTCCAACAGCCTCTCCTGTGTCTGATGAATGAGGCAGTCCCCCCTTTTCTGCATATGCACTTTGTCCCATCTGCAATGGAGCTGATTTTACTTTCATGTTTAAAAGAAAAGTACATCCACTCATCTCCCCTCTCTGACAGCTAAAGGGAGCTGTTTGGTAGCTGGTTTGAATATCTCATATCACAATAGCCTATTGCTTCCAATTTTATGCCACATGGGAGTAATTCAGATATCCTGTAACTTCATCCTGGGTGTAACAAGAATAAGAACTTTATAAGTCTCTTTGGATTGCCTTAGCCTTTTGCATGATTTCTTACTAAGTAATTGATTTGGAAAGTAGCAGGAATGGCAAAATATGCCCCTAATGGGAGAGCACTGCATTTTCCGTGTCGTTGTTATACATAACTTCCATGTGTATTTAAATGAGTAGCATCAGCATAGAGCCAGCAGATATTATGTAGAAAAATAAGCACTCAGGGAGTATCTGATGAATAAAAATAAGAATCATTTGAAGATCTGACCTTGCAAACGTTTAAGCACAAATCTGTTTCCATAACCTTGCTGAAGCCATTTCCTGTGGGCTGTGGGGTGTTGGGTACAAGCCCATCTTTTCTCGGTGGGTACAAGCCCATCCTTCCAATCTTTCCTCAGCTCTGTTCCTGCTTTACTAATAAGACAAATCCAAGCATTAAAATAGAGAGAAAGCAGTATTATGGGAATGTGAGGGGATTGAGAAGTAATTTTCCATTTCTAAAATGATTTTTATTCTGACATTTCCAGAAACATATGGCCCCATGTTCTCCGAGCGGTTTCTTAGGATGTGCCGTCCCTCTGCCGTGCTTCCCAGAACTCACAGTCCCCCACACACATGCTCACACCAACGTGCAGTGATGCCCAGCGCTGCACTCCAGTCTGTTGGCAGCAGGAAGGTGGGATCTGTGCATCCCATCCTCTGGGTCCCTCCGGAGTTCAGTCCTTGTTGCTTCAGGAAGAGGAGCTTATTGAGAGACACCTCTGTGCGCCCTAATCTGCTTTAAAGTAGGCAGATTAGGGCTAGCAACCCCGGTTTAATAGTTTTGAAGACCCTGGTGCCCCCAAAAACCTGCTCCTGTGGTGCTCTGGGCAGCTCTGCAGCCTGTGCAGGGCTATGAGATGCCACCTCTGCAGCTGCTTGCAGGCTGGAAAATGGATGAGATTTCACTGAAACCCTTCCTTTTCCATCTTCCCTCATTTGCAGTATGTCTCATAGGGCTGAGTAACTGAAAGAAGGGGAAGGGGAGGGGTTCACAAGTGTTTCATTGTTCTGAGCAGGCAGAACTGCAGATTGCATGTGCTGCTGGTGGCAGAGAGGGCAAAACCAGCGGCAGATCCTGCAGCAGGAGCTCTGTGGCTGAGGAGAGCCCTGTGCAAGGTGGGAGAGAGAAGTGTCCAAAACGTTCACAGATATCTGGGGTGCCCCTCTGCCTGCACAGAGCTTCACTGCAGACAAAGGGGATTGTGGTAGAAATTTAGGCAGCTTCTTGGATCCAGGTACCTGTGTGATCTGCACTTCTTGTGGCCCTCATGGATTTTGGGTAAATTCTTGTAGTCCAATTACTGTGAAATATGTAAGAAAATGCATGTTTGGAAAGCCTGAAAATAATCAAACCTGGTTTAATATTGATCGTCCCGAGGACCATTTCATACTACACCATCCACCCCCTTTTTGCTTTCTTTTTCCTGTCCGGGCTGGTTTTTTCAGGAAAAAGTAATGTGGGTGTGGGAGTCAGAGCTGAAGGAGAATCTTGCAAAGCTGAAGGAGTTGGAGGACAGGTGATGAGGAAGAAAAAACATCACCTGCCCATCAGGGCTGGGGGGTTTCCATGAGAGCAGAGGGTGCTGTGGATCCCCCTCAGGGTGCAGGGCTGCCTGTGGGCACTGGGGCTGCATCTGAACCAAAGAGTTATTTTCAGTCTGTGGTAGGTGGAGCTGTGGCTGCCAAACACCGTTCCTGACCTGCAGCAGGTATCCCAGGAGAGAGCAGTCTGCAGCACAGCAGCGACCTGAGCCTGCCTTTGCTGTGACACCATTTCCTCGAAATCCCCTTCTCCAGACCCGGCAGAGGCACTTCTAGGAACAATCTCTCCACCTCCCACATGCACGACCACAAAGCCCATTTCGTTTGAGGATCCCTGGAATTGGATGGGAGCATCCGACCTCACTATGCAGTTCTGCTAATGAAGCTGCTGAGAGTAATTAAACTCTGCCCTTTAGAGTTACGGAGCAATATCAGCTATGATATTTGGAATAAGCTGTGCTGGGGGTAATTAGGCCACTCAGCTCTCTCCCTGCCTCTCCCCACACACACTGGCCTGTGCAGAGCACCCCTGGCAGGGTAAGGGCAGCTCTGTGGTTGTACCTCTCATGCCAAAGAGAGCCTGTGCATAACCTTGGTCTCTGTGCACACTCAGGGACACTGAGATGAGCTGTGGAATCCAGTCTCAGCACCAGGGAGATCACCTGCACCAGGGCAGCGGTGATGGGCTTCAGAAGGTGCTTTCATGCCAGGTCTGTGCCCCTGATTTTATCCATGATTGATGTCCAGAAGTAAAGGGACCAGGAGCAAAGTGGCCCAGCACATGAAGGGCAGTGGTAGCTCAGAGACAATTCATGGTGTGGCTCTGCCCTGCTAAACTGGCACTCTGTAAAATGCCACAGCCAGGACACAGCACTGGGAACAAGCTGAAACAGCTCATGAGAGTCTCTGCTGTCCCCCTGCCATCAGCTGCAATGTCCCTCTCCACACGGGTTGGAGTGACCTGTGCTGTGCCAGCTGTGTTGTGGATTTTGCCTTCTCTTCCCAACTCCAAGGTTTATTTTGAGATTGGAAACCTCAAAGGCTTTCCTCTGCTGCCCTGCTGCCAACAGTGCTCCCTTGCTCATCATCTGGCATACCCTGCCTGCTGGTATCTCCATTATAAAATCATGGAAGTGGTTATGCAACCATAAAATCATTCTGGGTGAGTTTTGATCTCATTTACACCTCTGTGAATCACAAGTGGGTTTTTGGTTGTGATTTTTGCTGCTAGTCTTGCAAAAGGGTGGATGATTCGGAGCTCCCCTGAGTTTCCAGGAGAAAAGTTTGGGGTTTTGTGTTAGAGTAGGAGAAAAAAGATGGAAAAAATGAAAGAGAATTATATGAACAGGGCACTTCTCTTACCCACAAAGGCTCCTACTTGGAATCTCATCCTTTAGGTGTGATCTCTTGCATTCCTGATTCCGTGTTCTGGCTCAGGTCGGTAACAAGTGACACCAGATGCACTGAGTCACACAAGGGAAGGTGCTGATTTCTCTTTTCTCCCTGAATTCTTTCAGAAACCATTTTTATTTCTTCAGAGTCTCGATAAAGGAACATGGTAAGGATTTTTTTTATATTCTTTTTTTCTACATATGTTTATCCAAATCAAGCTGGATACTTTAGAAAATCAGAGAATCTGGCTGGAGAACACAGGCCCACTAATTCAGGAAATCCTTCAGGTCAGTCCAGCTTGTCAAGGCGCCTTGCCCCCCCCAGCAGCAGTGGTTTTGTGTCTGGCTCTGGGCTGTGCATTTCAACAAAGACAGGGACCTCATGGGGAGAGCCTATGAGGGACCCAGGTGTGTCCCAAGCCCTAGAACATGTGGCAGGGAAGAGAAAGAGAATGGGCTGGGGTTTAGTCCAGAGCATGGAAATGGAGCTGTCATTTTCAAATCTGTCTGCCAGCAAGGCTTTCCAGGTCCATGGGTGGCTGGTACAACCTCCCAAGGCCCCTCCTGGCCCAAATCTCAAATGTCTTTGTGAAAATGCAGGAGAGATGTTTCATGCCACACCAGCAGAAAACTTCCTGAATTTTTGCTCTGGGAGAAAAGGGACTCGACTTGACAGCTGTGGGGTTTGTTCAGGTCTGCATTACCAAGGCAACCTTCAGGCAACGTGATTTTCTTCATAGGGCCATATTACTGCCCAGCAATTACATAAATAGCTTCTTTTCAAGACGGTGAGTAATGGCCCTGGAGCTGCTGTGCAGCTTTAGAACCACTACAAGCTCTCCTAGTCCTTCTGAGAGCCTTGCCCCCCAACTCGCTTCTTTCTAATGGCATTTACAGCATTTAATAAGTATCTCCAAATAGCCTTGATAAAGCACTGTTTCTCTGCATGTGGGCAAATTTAGGGTTTTTTGTTATTCTGTGTGGATTATCCTCTCTCCAGAGCCAGTGGAAAAAGTGTGCTTCAATGCACAATATATCCCATGTTTTCAGATTCATGAAGGGATTTTTCTTTACCTGCTGGGTTGCATTTCTTTAGGCTGGGTGCTGTCAAAACCTGAAATCTACTGGCCCTTACATCTTCTCTGTGAAAAAAAAAAAAAAACGAAACAAACCAAAACCAGAGAGAATTCACCCAGCAGGTGCAACACACGGATCACAACCTTTACACCTCACTGTGCATTCAGATGTGCTCGTGGTTGCCTCCCAGCAGCCAAACGTGCTGACCTCACACCACGGGCAGGGTGAGATGCTGAAAGCCAGCAGCAGTTTGCTGCTGAGCCAGGACTCGGGCAATGGGATGAGTTCATAGGCATGGATATGGCTGAGGAGCCTTTTGTAGCTGCAGCAGCTCTTCTCTCTGCTGCCTGGAACTGCTGTCTGAAAGCATCCAGTTAAAAGGTATCAGGTTCCCAAAACCATAAGCTCGTTTTACAAGTCATGCATTTTTAATACAATGTTGAATCTGAGGCTTCTTTTTATTAATCTCCTCCTTTTTAGCACTGAAAATTCATATTCCTAGATTTTTTTTTCCCTTCTGAAGTTGTAAGTCAGTACCTTGCTGAAAAAGGGATATATGACTCAATCCAATTACTCCAGGAGTGGGGAATTTTAAGACCTCAGCCACCCTTGCAAGCCCTGTGCTGAGACTACAAGAGCCAGAAGGTCTGTCCACAGCCCTTATTCAGAGATGAAATCCCATGTGTTGATTTTCACTGAGAAAAGTCCCTGAGTGCCACTGCAGGTGGTTTATGTAAAGCTCTGTCTCAGTCCCTGCTGCTGTGAATGTGGGCCAGCACTTACGGTAGAGATGGAGGGGCTAAATCACTGGAGACATTCTGTTTCTGTCTAAATGATTTTATGGCCATTACAAGGTCTCCTGCAGTTGCTGTAACACCACTTTAGGAACAAATCCTCTTAGAGGGAAGCTGAGGGATGCTGAATCATGGAACGGAAGCAGCAGCCTGTGAGATCCCAAACGCCACAATCTGGAGATCTCCATCTTGAAGGGAGCTGCAAAATTACTGTTCTCACACAGGGGATGCAATCTCCCATCCATTCAGTCTGAATCTCCCTCTTGCTGCCAAGACATTCTCCCTTTAATTAATATTTCATCCTGTTGATGCAACTTGTCCACTTATTTTCCCAGTTGTTTGCAGTGCGGATTTCCCAAATTGTTTCCTTGGGGCACTTGCAAAATCAAGATCTCACATCTGAGGAGCTCCTTGCAGCTCAATTATTGAAATTTCTGGCTGAAAAATGTAAGCACTTTTAATTAAAAAAAAAAAATTACCCAGCAAAACTAGCCTAGAGGTAGTTTGAAAGTAAGAGGAATTTTTCATTAAGAAAAGAAGGAGAAAAGGCCCCAAACCCTGAGCAGATTGATAGTTACAGCACTGCATGTCCAGAAACTGTTTGAGACCTTTCCCGAGTGATGGATAATGGGAAGTGCCTGGGATTGAGCCATGTCACCCTATAAAAACACCAGAAGCTGAAACCACCACAGATGTGAGTTGCTGCAGTGAGTTGCTGTTCTCTAACAGAATTCCAGCAGAGAGCACAGCTTCCTCCTGCTCAGCCCTGGGGCAGGCTGAGTTTGAGAAGGGATTATTCCTTGGGCAGACCAGCAGAAAGACGTGGCATTGCCTGTTTGCTCTGCCTTAAGCTGGAGCCTGGGCCTCTATTGGTTCAGATCCTGCAGTTTACGTAAAATTAATCCTGAGCTGAAGTGGAGAGCTCTGATAGTTCCCAGAGGGTCTTTTCTCTGTTTTCTCTCTAACTGGTGCCAGACCAGAGGTTTCTGCCAGGTTATTGTACAGCCTGGAAAAGGCAAACCTGCACATCTGTGCTTTTCAGCACCGCAGTGAGGAGTTCCTCATCCTTGGTGTTTGCTGAGGGGAGAATAAACTCACCAATTCCTGCACAAGAATTCCAATGCAAAGAGAACACGATGCACTTCAAGGGCTCTTTACACAAGGTTTTGGCAGAAGGGATCTATGTGGAAGTGTCGCTGTGGGAATCTGGGGCAGCTGCAGTCTGTGCCTTACTGTGTTGAGCCCCCTCTGCTCGCCTGCTGTGTCACCAGATAACCCTCCTGAGCACAGGCCATTCCAGAGAGTCCCTGTGCCACTAGCAATGACTCAAGTGCTTTTCCTTATGGTTCTATCCTTCTTTAAAACTCTGGGTGCAGCCACAGGAGCAGGCTGTAGGTATTTGTGTGCATCATGGGCGCTGTGGGGTGTCCCTAACCCAGGCTCGGTGCATTCCCAGGGATGGAGAGAGGCTGGCTGCAGTGTGTGGGATCCCGGGTCTGGGGGAACAGTGACCTTCTTGGGACAGACACAGTCCCTGTGGGCAGAAATGCTGTGGGATTTGGTGGGATATAGGGGGAGGATGCCCTGTGCAGAGCTACCCCAGTTCCATCTGCGCTTTGCCGAGGCAGAGCAGCCTCCTGGCCAAGGCAGACACACGCTGGAGGTAAGCATGAGGCAGGTGCCTGGGTGTCCTTTCTGCACATGCCAGATTGCTTCACACAACAGCCTGGCAACAGAGGAGGCCTCCCACCCTCCCAGCTGCCATGCAGGAGGCTGACAGGGCCCAGCTCAGTTCCTGTGACCCAGCTTGTGCCCTCGATTCTGTCCTTACTACCACCTCTATCCCGAATGCACCTGTTGGCCTCAGTAGGGTGACTGGTGGGACCAGATTTACCCAGCAGAATTAGGGCTTGCAGAGAACTTCAGCTGTTCGTGTGAATCAAGTAGGTTTCTTCCCAACACGTTGTATTTTTGTCCTTGGGGACGAAAAAAGTCCTGGGGAAAGTGTGGCACTGCCAATTGGCAGGGAGGGCGGATGTGAGAACCACTCAATGATCAAGTGGCTCCAGACGTGACAGCAGCTGTGCCCAGGGACATCAGAGCACCATGGTGGTGGCACTCAGCCACAGTGCAGAGGTGCCACCCTGCTCTAGAAGCAGGCACTGTGCAAGGCACTCCCTGGTGGGCCTGGCTCAGAGGCAAGAAATTCTCCTGGACTGAGCAAGAGGCTTCGCAGATAGAGAATATTCTCTAATGTTTACTTTTGGTTTGCTGAGAAGCCAGAAAAGGAGGTAATGAAGGTAAAGAGAGAAGCAGTTCTGCCACTGGCTGCTTGCAAGCACGGTTGGTATTTTCAGTATTTTTAGGAAGAGGATGTGTTGTAGAAGAAAAGTTCATAAGTTTGAATGTAAGCATGTTCTAAATGGGAGAGGGGCACAGCATGGACCCCATTCCTCCTCGTGTCCTCCCTGCTGAAGATCAGAAAAAACAAGGAATGGGAAATGGGAAGAAAAACGATGAGATGGAAATTGAGAGAGGTTGAGGGAGAGCACTGATCAGCAGGTCCTTTCCTGATGGATTTGTTTTTAAGGAGAAATCGTACAGGGCAGACCATGCCCAGAGAAGGTGCAAAGGAGATGCTGCCCAGTGTCCCTGAATTTTCTCTCAGGGAAATCTCTCTCTCACAGCTCGGGACTTTGCAGCATGAGGTGCAGGATTTCGTACACAGAGAAAATTGTGGCTGATCACAGTTTGTAGGGAAGCCCTCATGTTTTCGCTTCTCTGCCAGCCTCTCCCTTGAAATGTAAATAAATAGGGTTGGAGACACACATAATGAGGCCCAAGGGTAAAGGACTAAAAACCCAACATCATGTTTTCTTTGGCTGAATTTATTAAAAAAAAAAAAAAAAGGAAAAAGAAAAACAAAAAAAGAAAAACTGGATGAGGGATGTTATAAAAAGGAATCCGACCAGTTCAGCACACAGCAAAGCTCAGAGCTGCTGTAGGGAAGCAGTGGTGTGCAAGCTAATGAGTAAACAACCACAAGGAGTGGTGCACACTGCCTGCAAAGGCCTCCTTCCACCCCAGATTTGAAGGCAGATTGTTACCCACACTGGGCAGAGCCAGCTTTGAAACTTTGTGCTGCAAACTCTAATGAACTCCATCATTACAGGACGGAGGATTTTCAGCAGCCCTTGCACAACCTCTCTGAGCCTCATTTCTTCCCAACATTCAGCAGGACAGCAGAGCAACCCTGGCTAAAACAGGCATTGCATTTAAGGAATAGATGACACCTAGCAGGGAGGAAGGCAGGGTGCAAAAGCTGTTTTCTGGGGAGAAAGATCTCTAAGAAGGAAACCAGTGATTCTCTCCTGATGTCCCAATACCTGAAGGAGTCACCTCATGTCACACGTTGGGAGCCAAGTGAATGCATCCCTCTGCAGGTGTGCGTGCCGAGCTGGGGCTGCATCCTGGGCATGCATCTGCTGAGCAGCAGCAGCAGGTCTGCCCTCACCAACAGGGAGTTGGAATTAACTGCTTGGGAAAAGGATCAAAGGGAAATCTTGTTACATCGTGTTTCTTCAGGAAGAATGTGCCTCTACGCTCCGTACCCCTTCTCTCCGGAGCATTGCTTTTGATGTTGCATTCTGCATCATGTCAATAGGAGTGCAGATGGGCTTTCCTGCTGGTCGGGCTTGCCAGTGAACAAGGTGAGATTCGAGGTGTATTTCAAGGTGTATAGAAAAGGCCATCCCCTCCCTGTGTGGATTTCTGTAGGAAATCCTGCTCCCGTGGGACTCCTGGTCCGAGCAGTGCTGCAGGGACCCTCCCAGCGCCCCGGTCGGACAAGCACAAACCCACAGACATTTGACTTGCAGCACTTTGCTGCAGTGCACTTTGCCCCACCACTCAGCACTAGTGCCTCTGCCTGGGAAGCAGGCAGGAAAGCACTTCTCTACTCCATGGCAAAGTCAGCTCCAGCTCTGCTGTGCCCTCCTCCTCCCCTTGACACTGCTCCGAGGCTCGGGATTCACGGGAATCCAGCCTGGCAGTACTCAATTAGAGATGTCTTTCGGGCACCGAGCACCTGACATCAAGCAAAGCATTGTTGCAAATCAATGTGGTAGCACAGGAACCCCTCTTGTTAGGAAGAAAAGAAATGTGAAGCAATCCTTGTTTTACTAAAGGGAAACCTGCAGAAGCTATTTACACTTTTCGGGGAGGGCGCGTGTGGCTCTAATGCTGCAGCACTGGGGACACAGGGGCTGTGCACACAGCAAAGGAAACACACAGTGAAGATCATGCCTTTGAATGTGTCACCCACTGATCCCAAGTGCCTGTTCCCAATTTGTTCAGTTTGATCAACAAAACATCTGACCATCTATTCAACTTTTACTTAGCTCAGAGAGAACAGTGCTGCTGCTGCTGGCTCCAGCCCTCGCCAAGGGAGCACAAAGGCACACTGGGAGCAAGCCAATAAGCACAGGATGAATTTTGGGTGTCCCCAAATGTGCAGACCAAGTCCTGGGGTGTCTGGGCTGTTGTGTGCTGCCCCACACACCTGGCCATGCTGTCCACCCACGGGTACTGCAGACAAAGAGCAGACAGATGCTGCATACCCAGATAGTGACCTCTCAATCCCCACTCATGTTTGACATTAAGCACATATTTTGCTGCCTTGCTGTTCAGAGTTATATTGTGTCTGTATGTGTGTGTGGGCAGAGGGCTGAATGGCAGTGATTTCCTGTGGGTAATTGCCCTGCCTTCGTTTGGGTTGGTTTTTTTTTTTTAAGAATTATTTTCAAAGACTTGAAAAGAAAAAAGTGAAAATCCAGACAGAGGCAGTTGCTCAGGAGAGACTTTCAAGTGAGAGCTGTGAGTGTGGGTCCACAGATTTTCTGTGGGTCCCCTCCCCCAGTCCAGCAGCCACACAGGAGCAAAGCCTGCACTGCTGCTGGGGCTGTCTTCAACTCACCGAGTTCCAGTTTCATACCAAAAATGGGCAGATGGTTTTTGGAGCACTGAAAGGTGTCTTTGCTCTTTGCACAGGAGTAGAGGGCTTAGCTGAAATTTGGGAATTAATTTTGCCATTGAAACAACAGAGGTTGAGTCTGGCTGCAAGACATCCCTCGGTGCATCAGCCCCTTCAGCCCATGCAAAGCTCAAGGTCATTAAACACAGCCCTGTGCGATGCTGCTGGGGTGACAAGCACTCGTGAGCAGCAAAACTCATACCGAATTCAGAGCTGAGGAAAGCAGATGTGACTTCTTGTATAGCCTTCTGGATCTTTTTAATAGAGCACTATAAACGAGGCTATTAATTATAACAACAAGGAGAGTAACACCAGGTATTTTCCCTGGTGTTTCACAGCTTGCCGAGCTAGAACAAATCCTCCACACCAGCAGCCTCCAGCGGATTTGAACACGAGCTGAGAAGCCAGGAACACCTGGTTCTTTCATCAGCTTTGACACAGACTCATTGTGTGACATCCAAGAAGTCCCTTGAAGTTTGTTTTCGGGAGGCACTTAGCAATCACTGCTGCTCAGCACATCTGAAACCAGCCCAGCCTGGCTCTGCGTAAAACACAGCCTAAAGCTCCTTTGAGCTCCTGGAATGAAAGGCACGCTATGAATGCAAAGTTTATTGTACATCCACCGTGTAATGTCATGTGCACTCGTAATGTAGTAAACACTGCAGATATTCCAAAGGCACAACATCTTATCTGTAGTAAACACATTCTGAAGCTCCTCACTGAATTACTCTAAGCCTCTGATGTCCCTGCATAGATTTTGGTTGAGTTTTGGCCCTTGAAGGTATTTGTAGACTCCTGCCATATTCCTCTGCTGAATATCTGCCAGATCCTTCTGTTCCAGGCCCTTCTGTTACCAACACAGCAGATGCACTCAAAGTTACGAAGCCCAGAGTAAGCAAAACTAAAGTGTTTAATCTATTATTAATCATTCAGTTGCAGAAATGATAGGGCTCTGGGGGACCTCAGAAAGACATCAATATTTATGGTCTTGTTAGCAAATGCCACCTTTTTTTTTTCTTTTTTTTTTTTCATTTCTTTTATTTTTTAAAGAGACAACAGGGTTGTGAAGGTTGTTTATGTTTCCAGTCATTCCATAAAGAGGCAATGTCATGTTTTGGGACAGGATGATTCGGAACAAGGTATTCAATATTTATCACAAAATATTGAGTCTTCCACTGTGCCTCTGTTCTTCTTGGTCTTGCAGTCAAGGTTTCACCTTCTCTAGAAGCAGTGGCCCAAGCTGAAATCAGAGTCCCAGTTACTCTAAACTATCATCCAGGGAATTTTTGAAAATGAAAAGACAAAATCTCCCAATTTCTATTTGCTGAGATAAATTACATAAATTCCATAAAAGAGAAGCAATGAAACATGATTTCAGTTCCAAAAGAGCTCCACCCATTACTGGCAATTTTTTTCTGGATTGAGCTAAATTTAAATTGGACATTAGGAAAAATTTCTTCACAGAAGGTATTGTCAAGCATTAGCACAGGCTGTCCGGGGTAGTGGCTGAGTCACCATCCCTGGAGATATTTAAAAGACATATAGATGTGGCACTCAGGGATATGATTTAGTGGTGGACTTGGCAGTATTAACTCAATGTGTTGAACTCAATGATCTTAAAGCTCTTTTCCAACCCAAACAATTCTATGATTCTATAAACAACTCATCCTGCAGTGCTTGTGCTTCGCAGCTTGTGCAGTCCTTGCTTGAGTTTGCTCCTTGACATTTTCAGCAGCAACCCCAGTGATGCTGATTTTAAAATGACCTTCATCCCTTGTACCCAAACTTTTAGCTCACTTAGTTTCCACCTTCAGATACCCATGAGCTGGTTTCTTCTACTCACTGTGTTTTGCTGCTTTTTGTTTTGTTGTTGCTTGTTTTTTGGTTGGTTTGATTTTGCTTTGGTGGTTTTTAAATTACTTTTCTTCTTTTCACAATTTTATTTTAATTGATATTGATTAGTCCTGTTTGCAGTGTCTGGGTTTTTCCTGAGGCAGAAGCATAATCTCTCTCATCTCAAGAAGGCTTCAATGCCACCATCATTGAATCAACCTCTTGGTTGAACATTATTGTTGTTTCCATGCAAGGGATGTTGAGGAAGAGAGCACTGGAGCAGGGAGACCAAAATCTGAGGCGGGATGAGAGAATAAAGTAAATAAAACAGAGAATAGGGCTGTGAAAAAACATAGAGTTAATGAATGGGGCAAAGAAAAGAGGAAAAGAGAGGACATTTCAAAGGAAAGAAAGAGTGACCAGCCCTTAGTGACTGCAGAGTTGCCATCAAGTCATTGATCTCCGTCCTTATCCCTTCTCACACTTGCACTTCCCTTGCTGCCTCTTGATCCAGTCACTGATTTTCTCTTTTTCATACCAGGCACAGACTTTTCTGAATAGGAAAATGAGGTATCCTGCACATCAATTCACCTTCTAATAGGTGTGCAAACAGAAAAACCACGAACTTGGGCTGAGTCCAAGGCCATTATGGACCAAGGGAGGATCTCTCCCAATGCAATTTGACAGTAGAAAGTAATTTGCATCCCCAGATTATTTTAAAGGATCGGGAACATTCCAAGAGCTTTCATCCCTGTCCCAGGAGCTTGAAAATTTGTTCTCCTCATACATGTGAGACCTGTAATCACTGTGGCAGGACATTGGTTCATTGTGCTCTTTGTGAGCTAGGAAATGAGGTGGTTTTTACTCCTGTAGTTTAAAAGTACTCAGGGCTTCCCTTGGTTTTCCTCCATCCTTTAATTTGGATTGGCTCTTTTGGCTTTTTCCTGGGCTTCTGTGCTCACTGCACTGCGTTGTGGCCAATGCCAATGCACCACTTCTCTCTCAACATTGGTTTTATTTTCCCCCCATTGCTGCACCCCAGACCATTGCAGGTTTCTGCCTACAGGTGGTTGAAAACTTATAGAAAATGTTTTTGTTCAAAACAGGTCTTTGCCATACAAGATTTTTTCTCCCTTTAAGCAAATGGTGGATTCAATAGATGTTTACTATGTTTTTGCCATTGCAAATCTGAAATAAAAGGTAAACGTGGAGATTTTCTATGTATGCTCACACTTTTTTTGCCAGTTTGCCACTTACCTCCCACCTACCAGTTGGAAAACAAAAAAAAAAAACCCCAGCATGTGATGCCAATCTCCGCCTATTTTCATATTTCTCTGTTTTCCCATCCTCTCTCTGCAGAGAGGAAAATAGTAAAGAAATAAAACTATTTTTATCAGGTCCTCTGACCAAAAGGAAATTTAAGGCTACTTGAAACAGCACGAAAATAAATATTCTTGTTCCATTTTGATATTTCCAGAGGGAAAAAACCCAAAACCAATTGCTGCTTTTTTTTTTTGGGGGGTGTGACTTCTTAAGAAGAGACATTGGTATCAGATTTCCCTTTTAGTTCTCTTCTGAGTTTTATAGCTACAAAAAAGAGACCAATTCAAACATTCAGGTGAACTCCACTCTGAATGGAGGAGGGCATCTTCCCTCCTTCACCCACTCCTTTCCCCCTTGCTCCACTGGTTTCTGGGAGAATCACTGAAGTAGCTCCTTGAAGCTCTGCCAGATGCTTTGTGCATCCCCAGTCTCCTCCTGCCCCTGCAGCCCTCTCTGCCTGGGGGGCACTTGGTTGTCCTCACACTGCACTGTAATAAGAGGCACCCACACTTCGATAAATGCCACACTTCAATAAATTCTCAGTTTGCCAAGACCTCAAGCTTTTTTTTTTTTTTTTNNNTTTTTTTTTTTTTTTTTTTTAAAGTCGTTGACTTCAGGATAAGCAGAGTTTGCTCGGTCCCACAGGGCAGAGCTCTGTGTTTGATAATGGGAGACACACAGAAACTTTCAAATGTCTTGGTTTCCTCTGCCCCTTTCCGAAGAGACTTTTTTCATCTCTACACAGATGGTAGGGACCTCTATATCTGCTGCTCCTCTCACAGTGCTCAGCCAATGTCTCCTTCATCTGCTGCACCAAGTGCTGGGAAGGGAAATATCCGGCACACTCACTCCTGGGAGGATGATGGCTCATGCATCCGTGTTTGCAGACCACTAAATATTCACTTCCCGGTGGTTTTTGTATCCGAGTTACAGAAATGTGATTCCTATCAGACATGTCAGGTGCTCCGTGTCTCTGGAGACAGGCGAGCAGTGGAGGCGGGGTAGTCCCGGAATGCAAATGTGTACTGAGGAAACGTGAGCGTGGTTTCTGCCTGCCACAGCAACCTCAACAGATCCCTGGGTGCTGCTCCTGCACTCCCCGCACGGAGCATGGAGCTCCCTGCTCCCACTCAGCTCCATTTCCCCACCCCATGCTGCAGATGAGGACAAAAAGGCAAGAAACAAAGTGCTTCTGCGCTATTAACCTCTGCTGATAGGAGTGTGCTGGTGCCAGGGGTGTGATTCCAGCATGGGAAGGGACTTCAGTGTCACCAGTGCTGGATTGCGCTCTCAGACAAAAAATGGTGCTGCAGGCAAAACCAGCTCTGCTTTTGCTCCAGTGCTCCCTTTGGAAAGCAAAACTCAAGCTGCTCTCCTCTCATGGTTGCAAATCTCTCTGTGGTTCACAGCCTGCATTTGTTTGTGGCTAGTTTATTCTCACTTGTTCTCATGCCAATGTTGTCCTTTAGCATCAATAGCTCTTCTCTAGTGTTTACCCCTCTGACGTTTTTTTTAACAGCAACACATCCCCTCTCAGCCTTTGCTTCCCTGCACTGAAACACGCCAGATCTCTCATGTCACAATGTCTCCATTTTCCAGGAGTTACCCAAATATCCAAGGTTTCACCCCCAAATACATCATTTACATTGCTTTATCTGACTTGGAAAAAAAAAAAAAAAGCTGGTTTTACTGCACCGAGGGCAGGTTCACACGCACGTGTCGGACTTAGGGAAACATATGTGCTTCAGGAAGGGGGGATAATGAGGTGTGTGTGACACAAAGAAATTCCTGTGTGCGTGAAGCGTGCCGTGGATGTGTGTGGAGGGATGCTGCCAGCGGGATCGCGTGTGCGAGACTCTGAAAGGGATTACTCAGGGTGCGAGGGGGCGTCCTAAGGGGGATTTTGAGGTGCGTGACACTGAGAAGGATTAGTCTCTGTGTAAAAAAGTGCATGTGTGTGTGTGTGTGTGTGTGTGTGTGTGTGTGTAGAAGAGAGGGAAGATAAGCAAGTGGCTGCGAGTGGCGCAGGGAGAGAGATTAGCCCGGCCGTCTGTGAGCACGGTGATAAGGGAGGGCTGCGTGTGAGAACGGCGCTGTGAAAACCAGGGATTTAGCTAATGGAAGGATTTGTGTGTGTTTGTGTGCATGCACGAGAGGGAGTGGAAAGGAGGATTTGGGCAGTGCTTGGCAGAAGGTGTTTGGGAATGCTGGAGGGGCTTCGTCCAGGGGTGCGTGTTCCTGCAGCTGCAGCACCACGGGGTTTCTCACGGCCATGCACATGTGGGGTGCAGTGTTGGGACACGTGGAGGGCTCCTGCACCACAGGGACAGGGTCGTGGAAAAAGCCAGCCATGCCCCATGGGTAGGAAGGATTGTGGGGCACTGCTGGGCCTGATGAGGAAGGCAGGTGACAAAGCAGGGACGAAGCTGTAGCACAGGGAGTGGCTGTACCTGTCGGAGCAGGGAAAGGCGAGCACTCGGGGGGCAGTGGGAAGTAGAGGGCTGGCATCTCAGACACACTGTGGCACAGAGGGAAACATCCCCCTGAGAGCAGGACGGGACAGAGGCCACGTGCCGTGCCGAGCAGAGGTTGTCTGGGTGCAGAGCGAGTGCAAATACACACATAAGTAAGTGTGTGTTTCTCAGGAGAAGGCGCTCAGGGAGTGGCTAAACATCCTGCCCGCAGGGGAGCCTGAACGCCGGCAACATTTCCACTGACCCCATATTCTCCACCTCTCACCTCAGATTTATCCCTGCTGCTCTGGCTGACTGCCCTTGCAGCATCTCTCCGAGGGGGAAAGAACACTGCCAGCACTCATAGAGCGATTTACAATCCAGAGCAGGGGAGGAGGGTTAATTGCATCCCAGCATTCATCTTTTAATGTTCTGACTTAACAGTAAAACTTTTTCCCCTTTTGTTTTTCCCTGGGAAGATCAGGCTGTTTTGTCAAAACCAGCAACTTCCTACTTTTGATCAAGCCTCAGTTTTCATCTGAAGGGGAAAAGAAGGTGATGAAAATTTCAGCCAGCTTTGTTGCCTGTCTTTATTGGATCTCTTCCATTGGCATTAGTTTTGTCTCAGAGATGCTAAAAGTAAAGCTTACCAAAGCTTTTTTGGTAAAATGAACTTAAATAACCAGAGTGTCTAGGGTAACTTTTCTTCAAATCAACTGATTCTTTGCTTGTCCAATGGACCATTTGAATGTTTGCTTTCTGTTTAATGAAAGATCATCAAAAGCCTGGCCAGTTGCTTTGTAGCTTTCAAGAATGTATTTATTTTTTTAAGGCAGAAGGCTAAAAACTGAGTAGCTACAATTTGAGATTCCGCTAGGTGCTAGGGGCTGGACAAATATAAGATCTCATGCCTAGAAAATAAAGTAGCAGGCTTCCAACCAGAAATGAAGAGTCTGTATAAGCACTGAAGAAAATTTCATTTAGAAGCATTATCCTAAAATATAGATTATCCGTAAAATTGGGTCTTTAAACCTTTCTTGAAGATGCTCTTTTTTGCAACAAAAGGCATTTCAGTGTGATGCAGGAACGGGACAAGTTCTGTGGCAAAGGTGGCCAACTTCTCCTCTTACATTTTCATTTAACTGAGACCCACAGCCCATGCTGCACCCACCTGGCAGAGCCAATGGGAATAGTAACTCCCCTTTGCTCCAGTGAGGACTGGAGATGGGATGGGCTTGAATTGAGGTCCACAGAGCTGCTGGTCCAGACCATCTCTGCCCCAGAGGGAGAGATTTTCTTGGCCCAGAAACCAATGCCTTTCTCAAAAGCCACCAGCTGGGCACCCAGCGCCGTGCTGAAAGTTAAGCCATTACATGGGCCTTGTGCTTTTTAAAAGCTAATAAACCATGAAATCACACAGAGAGAGAGCCAAGCAAAAGGCATTGGATGGGGCATGGCTTTGTTCTGGGAAGGTCTCCCATCTTTCAGGCCAGAGGTCACGTTGTCCTTCTTCCCTTCAGCCCAGCATGAATCAGCAGGGGGTGAGTTGGAGCTGTGAGAGGAGCTGCAATGGGTTTAGTGTTAAAGCCAGTACATGAGTTCTGCTGCAAAGTGCCCACTCAACAGCTGGCCACAAAATCCCCGAGCCTGGGCTGAGATGCCAAGTTTGTGTGTGCTTGGAGAGGAGCATCACACCATTGCAGGGCTGCCTTGTTCTGCTGTCAGCACGTTCCCTCCTCCGAGAGGACGGGCGAGAGGAGCGAACGGGGACAGGGAGTGCCCCGTGGAGCAGGCACCATCCACTGGGAAATGCTTTTCACTGGTGAAATGTGAGCACCCTACTGGAAAAGCACTGCAATGGGCCTGTTCTTCACTGGCTGACTAAGAGGTGTCCACGTGAGGGTACTTGGGTCCCATCCCAGAATGGTTGTATGTCTTTGCACAGGTGGCTGCCTCGCTCTGTCCAGCTGTGAAATGAGGTTAAAAACATCAATGGAGGACAGACTGCCAGGCTTCAGGCAGTGAGGTTTGGAAAAACCCTTCTTAACTAAGACTTGTCAGCATTAAAGAGGGAAAAAATGTTTATGTCTATTTCCATTCAGAGAGAGGAAAACAGAGTGATCCAGAAGTTGATGCCCATTTTCCTCCCCCACCTGCCAGAAAAAGGCACCTGACCCTTGGATCTCTGAATGCACCCGCACTCAGCCCCCCTTCACATTCTCTTTCATCCTTGTTTTTGTCTTTCAAAGCCCTAATTGATTTTGAAATTAAAATGGCTGTTCTCCCATCAATGAGCCTCACACTTGCATCTCCTTCCCCCTGTTCCTCTTCTCCCATCCAGCTTTCAAAACTCCTGGGGTTTCTGTTATTTCCCATGTATTTGCTTTGAAGGATTTTTCCAATAAGGATGTAAAGAAAAGTTTCTTAAGGGTCTTTTATTACAAATTCCTTTTGGTTTCATGCCTGAGGATGCTTCTGAGGAGGACCTGGTGACCTGTGCTCAAGCAGACGTGAAGCAAGACCACTTTAGAAGCGAGTCACAGCTGAGTGCACCCACAAATCAGGTCCTGTATCCCTGCAGCCTCCTGCAGGAAGCATGATGTCCTTACCAAATGACAAAACTAGACCATGCTTAGACCCAGCATAATTCTGTTGGCCTCGATGCAGTTACCAGGGAAACTATAATGCAGAAAACTTTTCTACACTGGAATAAAGGTTTTCTTAGCTGTCTTACTTACATTGCACAGACTATTAGTTCTAACCAGTCAGAAAGCTGGTGATTTGCTTAACACTTACGTGAGAAGTCCAAGAAAGAAGTTTACAGGAGTGGATTATGGCCACGGATTTACAGCTGCACCATCACGTTTGTCAAAGTGCACCCGCACAGGGGGACCCTCTGTGAACCAAACCTGCATGTGACACCCCAGTTCTTCCACTGCCCCACAGACAATGCCAGAAAAGCATCTTTCCTTTGGAGTGCACTGGTAAAAGTTGTCCCAGGAGACAAGCTTTCAGTATACCTCAGCAAAGGTCTCATTTTCTGAGCTTGCAGGCACCATATGGCTTCCTTACACAGCCAAATCACCTAAAGATCATCCCAACACCTCTTCTTTAAAGAGACGTGGCAGTCAACTCAGTAATTTCAGCATGTTTTGGAAATGCCACCAAGGCTCTCAGCTGGGATTGCTCTTCTGTCAGGACTGGCAGTGCAGAGGAATGACCACAACAAGTTCTTTGGAAATATGACTGCCATGTTAAATACAGGCAGCCAGAAGGAATTTCTCTCCCAGGGAAATGAATCTTTACTCCAGCAGGAGGGTCAGGAACTCGAAGTGAAGGCTACACTGCATACTCCTCTCTGCCACATTCAGCACTGAAAGTGGGTTGCAGTACACAGAGAGGAAAATCACAGCCCTCACAGGTTAGCTAGGACAGTCCCAGAGGTGTAAATCACAGGTTTTATATTGCACCTCGGGCTTCCTGCGAACACCAAGAGAAAAAATCTGTCCCATGGATATTTCTTTTTGCCAGTTCTTCCACACAAAGTTTTTATTGGGATTCTGCCCACCAGTGGCAGCAGCCTCTGCCCTGCCAACCCTCTCTTGCAGCTGGAAATTCCACCTTTCTTCCAGAGGCTTCTGGAATAAATGGTGCCTTAATTAGGTTAATTATACCTTTAGCCATTGTATGGTGCTGTTTTCCCAGTTTTCCTTGTGGGAAGCAAATCCAACACCTGAAGTGTGAAGCTTTCCATGGCTCAGCTGTCTTGCACAACATTTGTTAAATCCAAGGAATGTTTCCACTCCTTGAAAAGCTGGTGCTCCTTGTGCCTCTCTGTAAGACCTGCCTGCCCCTGGCTGGCAAGTGACCCTGGTTTCATGAACAAATGGATTTCATTAGAAGCATTTCTCTGTAATGTCAACAGAAGTGTTGAGCAACACCTGGTGAATAGTGAAAAATTATCTCTGATGCTTGTGAGAAGTGGTACAAATTAGCATCCCCCAGCCTGCTGCTGCTTTTCTGTCTAAATAGTATTTTACGGGTAAAGTTTCTGCTGAGAGGCAGTGGGGTTTTCTCCGTAGCTGCCTAAATCATGTCACTGGCTTTGGTTTACACTGAGTGACTGCTTGAGGCAGAACCTGCCTCTGTGTGTGCAGTGTCACTGCTCTCCAGTGATGAACGACCCCAGGTTTGCAGCAACTCCCCTTCTTGTGCTCTGGTTGGCCTCCCTGCAATTTGCATTTATGCAGAGTGCTTTACATGATCTCTCTTGCTCTCTGCAGCTCACTAGAGAGTCTCTTTCTTCAGCAGCTTAGAAATTCTCCCAGAATAGAAACCAGTAGGGAAGGTGTTTGCATGTAAGTAGGCACGTCAGGAAGGGATGTCGGTTGTTTCCTAACGTTAAGGATGCTCCCACATTCTCCTCCCTAAGCCACACATCCCATTTTCCAGGTTTTTTTCTCAGTCCCACAGCAGGATAACTGAGAGGCTCTTGGTGTCTTCACTGGCCTCCATGTAAAGTTGATGATTTTTTTATCTTTCATTAGCATAAATCTTTACTGGGACATATCAAACTCTGCAAGTAAAACATCCAGTCGAAAAGTCTTTCCTGAAGTTTTGCTTTGTGTTTGATAACACCTGTCACTAACATTAACAGGATTTGGTTACCCAGAGGTCTTTTAGGCAAAAGATGTGTGCTTAGGGTCATTTTATATAATTGGTGGTGTGGTTTGCAGCTTGTCCTGCATCATGGTTCTTTCCTCAGTCCTGAGGGTCTTTGTGGGTCCTCAGTTTTGTGGGTCCAAGTGCAGGTTCAGGAGAAGCCTGTAGCTGTAAAAGTCCCCTCTGTCATGCTGGTAAAATAAAACAGATTTCACCTAAGATTTTTTAAGAAAAACCTCAAATTCCACTTTATTTGTGCTGAAGGTCTTTCTGGGTAGCCAAGTTGATATTTAGTATTTTGAGTTGCATTCACAAAGGGCTCCAGGTCTACCCCCAGGTCTGTGGGAGCAGTGGGGCAGAGAGGTCTTCTCCCAGCTCCCGCATCCCCATCATTCACATCACTCAGAGGGATGGATGTCTTCACCTCCCATGAGAGGGAACTGGCCTCTAGAGCTGCTTGCAGCCCTGGTTTAAGTATCTCCCCGTGGCAGAGGCTCCATCTGGGCACCCTGGCTGGATGCACTGCACGTAAACTGTTTGTTCCACCACCCACGGCGAGCGACTCACGCTGAAGTTTCAGCAGAGACCATAAAATTGCAAACCATAGGTCCAGATCTCACCATCTGTCACACTTCTGCCTCCCTGCTCCCTAGACAACACAGTCTCCCACTGGGTTTAAAAGATCTCAAGCTTAAACTTGTTTGTTTGGGATTTTCCGCGAGACCTGGTGCTCAGAGGCACTGAGGAAATAAAAATGTTGTAGCTCTTATCATTTCTTGCCCTCGCAATGCAGACAGGATTAAAGCTGTTCTAATGAAAGGGAAGAAATGGTGATATTCCCCCTGACATTAAGTAGGCCTGAACAAAGCTATGAGCACAATGGGTCGGAACATTAATGTGGAAACGGAAAATAAAAACCCTACAAGATGTGACTATAGCAAAGAGCCACCAAGGGAGGCACTTAAGCCCACAAAAAACAGCACTCTCAGATGTCAAAGGATCTTGTCATTCTGCACCAAACTCAGCCCTTGCTGAGATGTTAAATATGTTCCAAAACCACTGGTGCTTTCACAGACCTCAGGTGGACGCAGTGTGCGACCAGGTAGCACAAAAGGTTTGTGCTCTAGGGCTTAATCCTTGTGTGCTGAGTGTAGTTCGCTGAGTTTGTGCCTTTCTCCCCTCTTCCCAGAAGACTAATGGCTCCAGTGACTGCAGGAGAGGTGGCACTTTTGGGGCAGTGATAGCACATGCAGGTTTTGGAGCATCTGCTTTGCTAACTCAGCAGATACCTGTAATGCAGCCCTGAAAGTTGATCGAAAACGTGAAAAATTATAAATAACGTGACAGCTGGTGGGTTTAGGTACTGCTTGCCACTTCAAGCCCCCAAGGACATGATGCTCTGTCCTGTGTGTGAGAGGTTCTGTTTGAAGGATCTTTGTCCTTGGTAAGTGTAAAGTTCTGCAGTTTCAAGACAGGCCCTTATAAAATCTTCACCAGAACCTGAGGTTTGCACTGAGGACAGTCTGAGGCTTTAATGTCTATAAGCCAATATAATGTATTAGGGCAAGAAAAGAAGCTGTTGAAGACAAAAGGTATTTCATCTGCAGCAAGACCTTCTCCATGTGTCACATTTGCTTTCTGCTGCTGCTTATCTTTCCTCCTCCAATTACTCACTCCACTCTTCTTACTGTTTCAATAATTCAGCACGTACAGCCCAGAATTAAATGCTGGTGAACTAAGAGCAGCGTGCTGTGTACTGTATTAACGTGCTGGGGGTTTGGTGCTTTGTTCTTTTCCTCTGTTGTTGTTCATGCTTCCCAGCAGAATCTACACCCTGATCCTGTACTTAGTTTTCCTTGTACAGCACTATCCTCAGAAGGACCAATATAATACAAAAGGCCATCTAATAAAAAAGCAGAAGGAAAATTGGTTCAACCCTCATTCCTCATCTCCTTTCACAATATCGCTGTCGCTTTTTCGTTTGTAGTAATCTTGCTTTAATATTTATGTCTCTGCTTCAGACACAGAGAGTTCAATGAGGACAAATTATGAGTTTTCAATTTCACTGTGAAAGGTTAGATGAGAGCAGGGATCTCTGGTCTTCTTGAGCCCGTGGGTCCCATAGGAACATCCACCAGTAGCTGGGGGCCCCCTGAGGGACCACTCCTTCCCTCTAGAGTGGCTGCAGGGGAGCTCGAGGTGAGGGCTGTGGGTTAGGAGAATTCAGGTGGTTTTGCAGATCTCCTGCTGCTCCAAGGGAGCCCAGCACAGCAGCATCTGCTGGGTCCTTTCTGGACACAGTAAAAAGCCAGACTGCCCAGCAGACCTGATAACAGTGTCAGACAGTTCTGGCACATCTTTAAGGTCCCTTCCAAGCCAAACCTTCTATGATTCTATGATTTTCAAAGACAAAATGTGCCGCAAAAGGCTCTCAGAAGACTGTATCCCAAATGGGTTTGCTAGCTGTCCCCCAGAAACAAGCCAGACTGGCATGGAGGAAAACAATGAGACAAGGTGGAAAGGTCAGATCTTTCCGGAGAGCTGAAAAATGCGGAGTTTTTTCCCAGGCACCAGAGCCCCTCTGCACGTCTTTTCTGTTTCAAAGTTATTAAAGCAGGGAGTGCTGGGGAAAAGCTGTGTCCCTGGTATGGGACACTGGAGAGATGAAGGCAGTAGACAACAAGAACCTTACACAGCTTGAGAGCATGGCATCAGTGCTTCCAGCTCGGAAATGGGTCTTGTTTTGGGTCTGTATGGGCATGGTGCAAAAGTCAGCCTCTGACCGAAGGGACTGGAACAGATGGGCTCAGAGAAAAGCAGTTGCCTCACAAGCAAAGATCCAAATCATGGTTAAATAACAAGCCTGGAACAGAGATGGCAATGGACCCATTTCTCCTTACACATAATCTGATCTGTTAACCACAAGACCCTCATTAACCAAACTGTCCCTATTAGAATAATAACCTAATTCTACCCACAGAAGTAATGGGACCCTCTTAAGGCTGCTTCTGATCTCAGTGTCTTCCACATAGGGGATTTGCATCTAATTCCTATTAAAAGTGCTCAGAAATAGTTTGTATTGACTGTAAACCCTTCAATATATTTAATTCTTGGTTCTATATGACTCAACAAAGTATTAGCAATCTCAAAGCAAAAATACTTTTAAATACAAATAAAGCAAGCAAGTAGGATCTTGACAAACATCATAATTTTCTTTCTTTCCTTATTTCAGCAAGTTCAGTGCCCTCATTAAGACCTTTGATATTTGGATTATTTTCTTCTGTTTTGTAGTCAGGCTGGATAAGAACTGCATGCAAAGACTTTTGTAGAAAAGTAAGAAGAGGTTTCAAGATGTAAAGTACACAAGTGGAAGGGCAAGGATCTTCAACTGCTCCCTTAGAGAGATCCAAGTCAACTCCCCGTAACTGTATCTTCCACCACCGTGATTTTAATTCAAAAGTTCACTTAAATGAGTGAGTGTCCATGCTGTTCATTTTTGGTGACCAAACCACCATGCTATTTCTATTTCCTAAAGCTCAGCAGCATGTGAGAAAGAAGTACCCCAAATCCAATTTGATCTCAGAGGAAACTTATCATTTGTCAAGCAGGCAAACTTAACCGAAAAAATTGAAGCTATCAGCATAAGCATTTATGAGCAGCTCTTCGGTCACAGATTATTGTTTAAATATGAGGGAAGGAAAGCAGATCTTTATGTAAAAATCAACACTACTTTCCAGCTTCCAGGATCATTAGAGCTGCAGGGAAATGATGGAAGGGAGCACTGTTCTGTGCCTTTTATACATTTGAAAGAAAAGCATGGATTTCTTGTGGTATCACATCAGCCTGATCTGCAGTTGATCAAATATGTGGGACGTATCTGCTGTCAGCTAAATACATGAGTGGAACAATGGGGGAGTGTAGAATCTGTTTGGCTTTCCCCTGCTCCAGAAATCTGTGGGAACATGCTGTCGTTGGGATGTGCTGAAGAGAAGCGCTCTGGCACCTACGCCACAGTGGAGAGCTGTGAGGACAAACATTTGGGAGGAAAGCTGAGCTGATCCTAATTGCAGCAGACACCAGCGCTCCTTCCTTGGAACTCCACCAGCTTTGCCAACCTGATGTCAGGTTCTCCATCGCCGTGCGAGGGTCGCCTCCAGGCAGGGCATGCTAAGAATTAATTATGCATGCATCTCCTCCCTCCTCTTTCCCACATGTGCACAAACACACTCCAAGTGAGCAAAGGGAAGCGTGTGGGAGCTGCTTCTTGACACCACTGTTGTCAATGAGTATGTTTAGCTGTGAGTGAGGGTGATGGTTCTGTGTCCCAGGAGGCTTGGGCACACAAGGAGGATATTGGGGCTGCAGGCATCGCAGGGCTCATCTTTAATAGCTTGCAGGGGATAACTGACATAACTGAGATCACTATTTTATTGCCCTCAAAGTCTGGCCACACTCACCTTGCAATTTTTAAAAGGCATTTGTTCATTTTGGTGTGTGCTGGATCGAGTGGTTTCAAAGATTTCTTCTTATCTCGGTGTCTGTATTTTTCTCTATTTTTTTTTGTTTGGGGTATGGGGAATAATCTGCTCACATCTCCTGCTCAGCACTGTATGAACAGCTTTCCTGGAGAGGGTGCAGTGTCTTCCCTCCTAGACACCATGACATTCTCCAGGCTCAGGAAGGCCTCTGAGACCTGGCAGGGACCCTCTGGGGTTTCTGTCCCCTCTTGCAAGTGAGAACACGAGTCATTTGTGAGGAACATCTGGGGATATTTAGTTTAATCAGGTTTTTTACTGCTCTTGTGGCTTTGGGTATTAGCACTGTCTCTCCTACTTCTGTTCTCTAACAGAGGCACTTGCAGCAGCTGAATCTCCTAGGAGTCAAAACTAAACCATATTATTGGCTCCCTCCAGGGGTAGCTGGGTGAAACTTAATAGTCCATGAGATACCACAAGTCAGTAGAAATGATATAATGTCCCTTTCTAGTCTTAAACTCAGTGAAATGGTGAAAATTCTGATTCTAAAGGAAATGGCAGATGAACAGTTGCCAGGATCTCCTACCAGGCTTCCTCCCCAGCTGTGTCCCTGGGGAGCAGTTCCCTTTTTGCAGTCTTGTTTGCAGATTCTCAGCAGAATGCACAGTTTTCGCTGCTGGAGACCAAATCTTCATTTCCATCCTTCTGTGCAGCCCATTTGCCCTTCCTCCTACCGCAAATGCTAAGGCTGTTTCAGCCTCTCTTTGTGGTGATGGTTCCTAAGAGAAACTTTTTGGGTTATCTTCTTTAACCAAAACCTGAAAGAGATATCTGTTTTATCAGACATCAGCCTTTCACGTGGATTAGGTCAAACACCCACTTGTGAAATACCTCTGACTCTCCTGAATGCAGAAATCAGTCTTGTTCATCTACTCTCTCTGGTTGAGAGCTGCAGCCAAAAAAAATTTCTACCGTGAATTTTAGAGACTCAAAACACCTCTTTTGCTTTCCTCTTCCACAGAGAAAGTGTGCAATTTAAAGTTGTGAGTGTTGATGTATTTACTGATGTGTTTTTCTTTTTCTTGGAAGCATCTGCAAAGGTGGCCAGAGCTGCCTCTCTTCAGCTCCCACAAAGGTGTCTTCTCCTGTGTGTGCTTTCAGTAAAATCAGTGTTTCTCTCTGATGTACATTCTTTACCTTGAATATTTCCATATGAAAAGAGAACTTTTGAGAAAAGCTGCAGGACTAGAAATGCTAGAGTCTGTGGATTCCAAGAATGAGTGAATCACAGATGCTTTTTCCTCATCTGAATTCAAGGACACACCAGCTCTGCAGTGGCTACCATTCTACAGGGGAAGAGGGCAGCCTCCCTTGGTTGTTCTACCACATCAGTCACTTTTTAACTAACTTACAAACTACTTTGATTTTTGCTGTAAGTTAGAGAAGTTTTTAGAGCAGTGAGATGAGCTCTCACCTCACCTGGCTGCAACAGGCACTCTGCAGAGTTGTGTGCAGAGAGCAGGTGGTTGTCATGGATTGTCTCTCCAGCATAACCAGGTGACAATCTAGTTAATGCCTCTGCTTTTACCTGATTTTCCTTGCTGAACAGCACTAGAGATCTCAGGGAGAAATCCTGTGCCTGGAGAAGGAGAGATATGGGGTGTCCGTGTGGCCGGGTGCTGCACACACTGGGAATGTCCCGGCCACAAATCTCAAACTGATCAATTAAACAAGACTGATCAGGGAGAACACAGTAGTAGTTACCATGGTTATCAATCATTATGAACTATATTTTCGGAGGGCGACTTTGGAGGGAAACTCTTCTTTAATTAATTACAAATTCATTGTAAGATACAAGCACAGGTACAGCCCAGAACTGAGGTTCTCTGTCCTTTCCCACTGTGCAGCCCAGAGGCCACAAACAGCACATGCAAACAGCCACAGATCTCTGCATTTGCATCCCATCAAACCCTCCTCACTCGTGCTCACATCCTGGGATAGGCAGACATTTATGCTGTTGGATTTCACCCAGATTCCTGCCTGCAGGAAGGAGCTTGAGGTGGAACTGTCCAAATTCAGCTGCTGGAGCTGGTCTCCAGGCTGACTGCAGCTCTCCTCTGCAGGAAACACTGGGCTGGGGGCAGCCAGCTGCTCACAGATAGCTGGCACAAGGCTTGGAAAGGGTGATCTTGTCACCAGCCAATGGACCAGAAGAGCTCAACTTCTTGGACCTTCCATTCCAGCACGATCTTCATCCCTCTTATGTTTCTTAATCTTTATGGAAAACCGTCAGTCAGAGGCTAGTGACTGCTTGTCCCTACAAAAACTGAGAGCTTAAAATATTTGCTTCCTCTACTTAAGGTTTACAATTCTTAGTAGTATGTTATTAGGAAGCTGCAGAGCAATCAAATGAGAACAGAATAATTAACAAATTTGCTTCATAAAATGATTAAAGGAAATGTAAAGAAGTTCCAGCAATCTCTTAGTGTATTAAATAACGAGCAAGTAATTTCTTTTTAGTTTTGCTGTGTAAATTCATTTGGAGCATCTGTAATTTAAAATAGCCCTGAGATCTGCATAATTTTGCAGCCACTGCTTTTACATTACGCCAGTCTCAGAAAGGTGGCTGCAGCTCTCATTCTTTATTTCTCCAGATTAACTGACACAAGAGTTTCTTTGTTTTTATTTGGGAGATAACCCTTGGCAAACCTCTTTTTTTTTTCCCCAATTATTTGCCTTGTCCATGGCCCTTCTTAGCCTGCAAGCACAAAGCAAGCGAGGGTTTTTTCCAAACTTACTAATGATAAAGAGTGTTCATTCTCCCAGTTGTCTTTGGTACAATCTGTTTCAAATGCTGGCAATGATGATGTCTCAGAACAGTGTAGGAGGGATGCCTGAGCGTGACTGAGCCACAGAGTTAAAAAAAAAAAAAAATTAAAGATGATAGATTCCTTTCAAATAGAGAAGAAAATCCAAGGAAGCCATGCCTTGTCTGAAACAAAACAAACCAAGCCAGCTAAGTTTATTGTCTGGATTATTAATTGTGCTGGATTGTTCAGCTGTCCCGAAAATGTCTCTTTAATCACTCAGTGAGGCTGAAGCCTGGGTCTCCGGAGATCATGTTCTGATCTCTCACATATGGTGTCTCGCACCGTTCATTAGACCCACTGCTCCAGTCACACGGAAACGATGCTCAGACGATTTCTATCCGTATCTGCTGCTTTTCTTCCTGAATGTGTCAGTCTCATGATGAGGGCAGTGACTCCAGCTGATACAGACACAATTGCTGATTGCAAAGAGAGGCACTGCTGTGAAAATAAAGAGAAGAGGGAGTTATTTCCGTCTCGCTTCGGGCTTTGTGAGGCGTCCCTGCCCTGCAGAATGGCAAATTCCCTTGTGGGAGGAAAATGCTGAGATCACAGGTGCTAATCAGCGAAAGGAGGATGAGTGACCCTGCGAACAAACTGAGGGACTGGGATGCCCAAAAACTGGGCTCAGCTCCAGGAGAAATGAAAAAATTTCCTCTGTCTTGTGAGATTCCATTCTCGGCTCCCAGCACCACCACGAAGCCTGGCTGCTTCGTTTCGGGGGTGAGATGGGAGCAGGGAGTTGCTTTGCAGTGGGAAGCAGGATTTCTTGCTCTTCCCTCTGAATGTTTGGTGCTGGCAGTAGAGAAGTGAGGAACAAGGCAGTCTTTTCCAGGATAGCTGCAAGACAGCCAGGATTGACTTTGGGTCCCTGCTGGAGGGACAGAGCTCACGTGGAGCCCAGCTAAGGATGCAAGAAGCTCATGTTTAGGAGCCTGTCTCCAGCCACACATGCAGAAGGTTTGGTTACCAGCAGAAACCAGGTCAGGGGAGTCCCGAGCAGCACAGAGCATTTGCCACGGGACCCCAGAATGTCACATCCAACTCCTCAGCTTGCACTCGGGTGGGGAGGGCAGGCGAGTGATGTGTGAAGTGTTGAGTCAGTATAAATGTCACAGCCAAAGGTCTTCAGAGTCAGAGTGACAAGAGGAGGAGACGGTAGTGCCAAGAGTTCTGACATAGGAAAAGTGCTGTCACTGCCACCACCTCCAGCTTGGAGATTTATTGATGGTAACTTGGGATGTGCCGTAAACAGGGGTGATGTTAAATGAGACTGACTGTCTCAGGGGCTAAGTTTTACAACCCAAACTGTGAACTCTCTCTGCCTCACTGAGATCCTGAGGCATTTTCCCAGCAGCTCCCACGATCTCATTAAGTGCTCTCCAGAGAAGGGCTCCAACCCAAGGGAGCCCTCCCTGAACAGCACGGAACCAGGGGCTGAGGACAGACAGGACCTGCCAGGGAGCCCAGCCAGCCCTCCTGGTGGAGACCTCCCAGGACACTGCTGACACCTCACTGGGCACACAGCCCTGTCTCCGTGGCTTTGTGAGGAAACCAGAAGTTTCCTAAGTTGTGTTCCCAAGTACCAACACACTCCTGGTGTCAGAGGCTCCGAATCAGTGCCAGCAGCTCATGCCCCAGGTCAGATCCCCCTGGAGCTGTGCTGTGACTGCATTGAACCTTGGTGAACCTTTGCTGACATGCCCTCTCAGAGTGGTTTCTTCACCTCCTGAGGTCAAACCCACGGTTTTCTTCTGGAGAAGTAAAAAAGCCATAAAGGGCTGTGCTGCTGTGCAAAGGCTTTCCTTCTGCTCCCTGAATGCACCCAGGGCTGCAGTAGACTCTTTCTGCCAAGGGGTTTCCATGTCCAGATAACTCATTTTACCCCAGAAGCAACGAAATCTTCAGCAGAGCCCTGGGGGCAGTGATTTCATTCTTCTGAGTCACTTCTGCCAATCAAAGCAAAGCAGGTCTGTGGAGGCCAAGGGCAGGGCACCCCATGGCCACAAGCCCTGTTCTTCACAGGTTGCCTTCACCAACCCACCCACCTGGAGGTGAATGATCTAGTCCAGAGAGAGCCTGCAGCCTATCTCAGGGAAAAGGTTTATTTTGGCGACATTGCTGAGAAACCTCCTTGAATTTCTGCCCCGGTGACCTTTCTCTCTGCTCCTGCAGTCTGCTCGCAGTTCTCCAAGGGTGTCTACGCCATCTTCGGGTTTTATGAGAGGAGGACGGTCAACATGCTCACGTCTTTCTGCGGGGCTCTCCACGTCTGCTTCATAACGCCGAGCTTCCCCGTGGAAACCTCCAACCAGTTTGTCCTCCAGCTCCGCCCAGAGCTCCAGGACGCCCTCATCAGCGTCATCGAGCACTACAGCTGGCAGAAGTTCGTGTACATTTACGATGCTGACCGGGGTAAGTCGCAGCTGTGTGGGAGGGGTTACCAGGCAGTCAGAGGCAGCGGTCTAGAAGGAGTCTTTGCCTGAAAAATTGTGGGTTGCTGGAGGTTGAGTCACCCCATGCCTTCCCTGTTCTCTGTTTCTTTTCTAAATATCCCTTTCTGCTGAAGGTGAGCATTGATCTAAACAAAGCCTCAGCCTGACCTGGGGTGTGTGTGTGTTCATGGGGACAGGTCTGAGCCCCATCAGCACAAGGGAAGTACTTGATGTGCAAACGGTTTGAGTTTGAAACGAGGAAATTGTTTCTATTCAGGTCCCATATTGAACTGGTCTGTCAAGCTCAAGGCTGCTGAGTCCCAGGTTCATAAACATGAGCGGGCACTTGCTCAGGTCTCCTCCAAGGCCACAGCCAGGTGTGAAATGTGTGTTTCTGTCAGATAGCTTGGAAAACTCCGAATTCCCTGTGTTGGTGCATTTCAGTTTTCTATGTAAAAGAACAAAAAGCTTTGTGGGGCAATGGAAGATATTATCTAACTTTCTAAACCATGAACAGGGCTAGAGAGCTCATTGCTTTATGATTCAGTTTTCCCAGCTCTTAGATGCCTTTAAAGCTCCAGGCTTGGAGGCTGCAAGCAAAGCAGACTTGTGGAGGATAGGGCAGAGGTAAGGTGATTCACATCTCTGTCCTGGAAGTTATAATTATCCCCTGAAGGGACAGGATGGGCTTTAGAGACAAGGAGAAGGTATGAAAACATCCCACTGCTTTCTGCTGTCATGAGGCATGGGCACGCTGAATACCCCAAAAGGACAGAGGATTGCTATGTGGATCTCCTCTGGAAGGCTGGGCATGTAATTTAGGCAACATAATTCTAAAACTAATGGTCTCCTAATGAGATGCTGCTGAGAGAGAAGGATGCTGAGTATGACTGTGTGCTGTGATTGCTGAGGGTGTCCCTACCCCTAGGAGCACACAGCCTAAACAGATCAAAGACAAGAAGGAAGCTATGGCTGATAGAAATCAAGTTATTTGGGTAGTGACAGACAGGAGGACGGGGATTAGAGTTCTTATCTGAATCCCACAGCAGGGCCTGATCAAGGAGACTGATCTGCTTATTACAAAGGAAAATTAGGCCTGGAATCATCATCATGGGACAGAAAAGGCAGGAATCATTAATTCTAGCCCAGCTGAGTTTGGGTCAGTTCTAGACTATTAGCTGCTCTCTGTAGTTCTGCTGCAGTCTTGTGACTGTCTCAAGCCTGGCTTGAGGCAGCTACACAGGCTGTCAGGAGGATGGAAAGATGCCATTGCACAACTAAAACCTGGCTCTGACCCTTCTCTTTCCATCACAGGGTTGTCAGTCCTGCAGAAAGTGCTGGACACTGCAGCTGAGAAGAACTGGCAGGTGACAGCTGTCAACATCCTGACAACAACAGAGGAGGGCTACAGAGTGCTCTTCCAGGAGCTGGAGAAGAAGAAGGAAAGGCTGGTGGTGGTGGATTGTGAATCTGAGAGGCTGAACATCATCCTTAACAAGGTTGTGTTGGTGTGGGCCTTCTGGGAGGGGTCTTGCACGTGGGATGGGAAGGGGTGTTTCTCCCTGGAGAAGTTCTCCCCATTCGTGCCTGATCCCTGTCTCCGTGTGGCTCTCGTTGGGTGTGGGGCTTGTGTCTTGCAGCTGCCGAGCTTGCAGGTATTTCTCTGTTGTGTTATTGTGGGAACAGTAAAGCTGCAGGAACAGTACAAGCCCTCATGAATTCACACTGAGTGAGTTCCACTGGTCCATGTTCCCTACTTGTTTGACTCCTTTGCTGAGCTCTTCACATCCCCTTACTCCCCAGCGAGTTTGCTTTGTGTTAATTCCCCCAAGCAGTGTGCACAAGATGTGGCACCTCCTGATTCTGCTGAGTCTTCCTCCAGTTTTTGAGTTAGGCTGGAGGTGTGAGTTGGCACTGCCGGATTCCTGGTCCTCCAGCCTCCATGTGCTGCACCAAATTCTCACACCTGTGCCAGCAGGACAGAAGGATTATGGTACTTCAGTCCTGAATATGGATTTCTGTGGACAGGAGACAAACACAAGCCCAGGGGCAGGTTCAGTACACACTTCAACTCCAGCCACGATACCTTTCCCTCTCACACCTACAGCCAAGTCCTTCCCCACCACTGGAAGGGCTTGGAAAGCGCCCTGCAGGCGGTGACCTGCAATTCCCACTGCTTTTCTCCTCATAATCAGCTCACTCTTACCTCGTGCTTCACACGTCTCCTTGTCTAAGGTACCTGTCATCTCCCGTCTCACACTTCAGCTGCTCCCCGTCTGGGACAGGGACTGACATTTCACCAGATGCACAGCTCAGTGACGAGCACAATCCATCCTTGCTGGATGTCCCTGGGTGCTCCTCTGTTATGTGTAATAACAAAGCAGAGAGCAGGTTGTAACCTCAAAGCAGAGGTCACATTCATGAAAGAGAAAACAGGTTATTCCAGAGGGTAAAGTCTTCTCTCCGACCATGGAGCAGCTGCAGTTGAACAAAATTTTGGACAAGACCTAGGCAGTGAATTGAATTTTTCCATAGGGTATATCAATTTTCTAGGATTAATAGTGTTGGGTTTTTAAGCCTGGTTTGTCTAACAGAATGTTAAGTTCTATGGTCAAGTCTGATCTAGTCTTCTTGATATAAATAGGAAAACAAGTCTTTGTTTCAAATTTCTTTGCATAACTGGAGGAAGGGTTAAACCTAAATATAGGAAAAGCTATTTGTAAGAGCACTAAAAATCCAGATACTGTGATTATTTGTTTTGCAATGCTATAAAAAATATCAGTTCCCAGGGAGAAGAGGTACAAAGCTGTGTTTTACTACAAAAAATACAGAGCAATTCCAGCAGACATCTGTGCCTGGGAGGTAACACTCCGGTGAGGGATAGGGCTATGAACAACATTTTCAGACCTGTGTAGTCCATTTTCATCTGTTTTTGCATTCTTGTTCCAAGTCCACCAGGATTTCTGAAAGCAGAGGTAGTTGTCCCAGTGTGAGAAGGTGATGCCAGGTTTTTCACAGTGTACAGATGACTGGAGGGATTCAAAGACAGTATTCAGCTCATTATCAAGGGAAATTCAGCTGGGACTGTGACTTGGGCTGTAACTTGGGCTGCTGGCCGATCTCTCAGCTCACCACACCAACAGGCTCTGTGGGAATGTCACTGTGCTGTTTGCCCTGTCCCTGTGACTGTCTGAGGTGTTCCGAGAGCTGCCTCAGCCTCTTGGGGACATTTCAACGCGTTTATCTTCTTCCCTGACAAGCCCGTCTCTGTCTCGGTGGCAGTGGATTTGTGCTCCATGGTGAGCAGGAGAGCCGGGGGTGGCTGTTCAGCACCTGTGCCTCCCACACCCACACTGCTGCTTGCACACACTTTTCATCTTTCCTCCACATACAAAACACAAATAACACCGGCGACTCCAGCAAGGCAGCCCTCGCACTCCGGTGACCACAACTGTGGAGGAGCCAGTGTTCCATGTGCTAAAAATGACCTGATTTCTCTCTGGGACATTCCTCTGTGTCGTGTCTCAAGGGTTTGATTTATCTTTGCCAAGGTACCTGTCATTTGTGAGCCAGGCCTTGGCTCAGGGCAGGTTGCCGTGGGGTTGTGCTGTGTAGCCTTAATGGGATAAGCACGCCGTGGGTTGTGTTCCATCAAAGCCCTCTATTCCTTCTTCCTTGTCTCTCATTAAAATGAGTAACTGGAATTTCTACTTCGCCAGTGTTTCGCTCTGAGAGGATTTCTCTCTACGAGATGTCAAACTCGCCCATTAAGAAGTGGGTAATGAAACCTAGGTGGCCCAAGTGAGCAATCAGCATTCAGCCCAGCGCAGCCTCTCACCAGAGTCAGGAGAAGTGATAAATGCTATTATAACCTCAGCTTGCTACTGCTGTCCGGACACATTAGGACTGAGCAAGCATTTTAAAATAAATTAAGATCACAAATAACTGTGTAAAACACAGGAAACGAGCCACATAATTCAGGTGGATGGGCTGCAAGATTAACAGCTCAGGGAGAGCTGGATGGCAGCCCTCTCCGGTTCGTTGGCTCTGACACCTCATAAAATAACAAAGGAGAGTTTGGGCAGAAGGAGCCAATGCCAGCTATTGTTGACACTGGAGAAAAGGGGAATTGGATCATAATTCTTAGCCATCCCAGTGCACCAGAGATTCTCCTTCCTCCCGCAAGCTCTGGGACTTACTGCAAAGGTCAGTCTCAGCTGATGAATGGAAAGGGACGAGTTCGGTCTGGTTTTGCGTCTTAGATCTGGTAGTGGAAGATACTCAGAAAACCACCCGCAATGAGGTGTGTATCTTCATAGCTTTGGGTAGACAGGCTTCTTCTGAGAGCTCCAGACACCTCAGCAGAAGCCACACTGAGGCATCCTGTGCAGGGGACCCCCGGGCAGTGAAGCTGGTGGAGCTGGCATGAGCTGAGTAAGGAGCTGCTTCTAAATGAAGCCTTCATTGGAGTTAATTGCCACCCCCACGTTAATGCTGAGAAGCAGATGAGTTTTATTATGCATACAAGAGCACTTCATCAGAGAAGGGCCAAGGCAGATGAACCAGTTGCACAGAGCAAGTGTCAGCTCATTTATAACCCTCATTTGGAAATCCCTAAATGGCTGCTCATGATAATCTGGGAGTGCTGTCCCGTGGGGAGGATCAGTCTCTGCCCTCATCTGACACTTCTCAAGTACCTGCTGCCAACCTGGTATCAGAGAGAAGTCCTGAGTAGACTGATTTCTGGTTGAATCCAACACAGCAGTGGTCTTATGATCATTCTGCCTGTGAGGACCTTTTTGGCCTCACTGCAGTTTGTGCAGATTTTGCCTGCGCGTCAGCAATGCGGGCAGCAATTCAGAATCAATTCGTATGACAATGGAAATAAGAGGCAGTGTTGCCAGCCAAGAAACCTAATGGAAACAGAACAGTTCTCTCAGAAAATGGCAAATCTTGTGTTTGTACAGGCTTTGAGGGCATGTTGGTTTGGGCCTTTTTGTTTTCCACTTTTTTCTTTCTGCATGTAGAGTGGCTCAAATGCAGGTGGTATCTGACTCTAGTAAACTAGCAAAAATTTAACAGTGCTGCTGGAAATCAATAGAGTGGAATTTCAATGAAAAAATGGAGTCAGCAATAATAATAGATTTTTTAAGCTGTGTTCTTTCTATACCCTTTATAAATCAAGGGAGAAAAAGACAGGGGCCATCTGATAAGTGTCTCTGCTCCCTTCAGTCACAGGCAAACTGCAACAGGTGGAATGGGAAAAAGAAAGGGAAACTCTTCCAGCTAACATAGAAAAACTCAGTTGTTACAGATTGGTAAGAAACTGTGTTGATAAAAGAAAATAAAAACCTGACTCTGCAGCATCAGGGAGAAAGGAGTAAGTGGCAAAGCACATATATTGGTACACCATGCATATGAATATATAAATTATCTCAATGAGCATGCAGGGAAATCCTCTGTGGCTCGCCCAGACAGCTTCATTCTGGAGATGTAGTTTGAAACTACACTGGTGCACTAAAGGAGAAAAATTTACCCATAGCCTAAATTTCCAGCCACCTCTCCCAGGCAAGTGTTTGCAGCAGGGACTGGAGCTTGGAGGATGTGCAAGATTGCTCTCTAGTCTTGCTTGATGTTTCAGTTGCATTCATAGGACACGTGGACTCCAGCTCTCCATTTGTTCCTTCGGTGTCTGAAATACAAACCTTGTTAAGGATTTTTTTTTTTTTCCCCCAAACCCATAGCAAACAGGTTGGTTTGGTGGTTTTCTTTCCCTGCCTGTACAATGTTCTTGGGGGTCTTGTCCTGTCTAATTCCAGACTTGCTGCTCAGATATCATGTGTGAAACTCTGTTCATCCTCTAATAAGGCTGGGAACTTTTCTTTTTGCTGTGTCTTCCTGCTCACAGCTGAGTAGTCTCAGCAAGGAAAAATAAGAGTGAGAAAGGGCAGATAACTGAAGTTCTTCTTCTGTAGTTAATCTCTGCTAATTATCCTTGGTTTTTATCTTGCAGATCATCAAGCTTGAAAAAAATGGGAATGGGTACCACTACATTCTGGCAAACATGGTGAGTTACCCTAATTTGGTGGGGTTTTTTCTATCTCAAAGTTTTGTAAAGCACTATTTATAACTACTGAGCTGTACACCCTTTTTCTCATCCGCCTTTTAGGTAAAAAAATGACTAAAGTCTTTTGCTATATTCTCCGTGTGGAGTTTTCTCTCTTGAGCCAGCAAGATCACCTGCAGGGTATCTCCAAGTGTGCTGGGGTTTTGTGGTGCTTTGACCTTGGCTGGATGACAGATGCCCACCAAAGTCATTTTATCACTCCCCCCTTGGTGCTACATGAAATCTGACTGTCATGGCTCTAGGGAGAATTGCATGCAAGGATTTCTTTAAGGAAAGGATTCTCCCTTTAATGCAGGGAGGTGCTGCCTGAGGACAGAGCAGAATTGGGCAGTGGCAGGACCGTCTTCCTGGAGCAAGTCTCACAGGAGGATGGAAAATTTCTTTGCAAAGGGAGATTTGGGGAGAGGCAAGAGAGAGAAATGGAGGTTTTCAACAGCAGAGCTCCTACCCTCTCCTCCCCAAATGTATCCATCCATCCATCCATCCATCATCCATCCATCCATCCATCCGTCCATCCATCCATCCATCCATCCATCCATCCAGGAGGATGCACAGCAGAGGACAGGCTGGTGTTGGCATTCTGGGGCTGAGGCTGCTCCCCCTGGGACTCCTGTGTCCATGTGGGGTGAGCCATGTGCAGGCTCTGGGCTTGTTCTTTCAGCACAGAGCTGCAGCTGGGAGGTAGCACCTCAGCCCTGGGGTAATTAAACTTTAAACTACCAATTAGTCAAGCAGTTGCTGCCCTTCTCCTTTTCTCAGTCCCAAGATAACTCTGTAATTTACCAGGCAAAAATGGCCACATCATTACCCTGCAGTGCCCTGTACTGACCCCGCACCCTCCGCTGGTCGTCTACCGTGTAATTACAGAGATAAAAATGTTACCTTGTGCAGGGGGAGACATGCAAAACCATAGAGCAGCCAATAACTTCAGTTGCTAATCTAAAAAAAAATTATTATTTGCTGTAACCCAGGTCCTGGATGTTTATGAAAGTCCCTTCACTAAAGTTAAGCAGGAAAGTGAGCTGGAGTCACTGGAGTGAGCGTGTCCATGCAATTTTATGTATACCCACATGGAAGGCTGAATGAGAATATCACCTCTTCTCTCTGCAGTGTTTCAGAAGGATAAATACATAAAAGGCCTGAGGTGAACTAACACTCAGCTGTAGGAGATTTGAAGGACATTTCCCTCTGTCTTAGGATGCCACGCTCCCCCACTTTCACCCAGAGAAAGCACACTTGTCCCATCTTTAATGTGTTTTCTCATCCTTTGAACAAATGCTGAGAGGACAGAGCTGGCTGGAAGAGGTTGCATACTCAGCCAACATGGGTTATAAATAATTAACTCACGGCAAAAGGCTTTTCATTTCCCCAGCCCCTCTGCAGGGACATTCTGCTTCCACTGCAGCTCAGTGGAGGGGGCTCTGGGTCTCACAGCGTCTGACAGGATCACCAGAATTCACTGATGTGCTTTCCAAGCAGCTTGGATTCTGGGGAGAAGAAACAGAGTGAAAGGAATTCAAGCTTTACCTTTGGTCTTTCCTGCCCTTTAAAACCCAGCATCACACAAGAGCCACAGGCCGGAGAGAGGGATATTTAAAAAAAAAAGAAAAAAGAGTAGGAGATAGTCAGACAACACAAGAAAACTATTAAAAAAAAATCCTAGCACCCCTCAAGGTTAAGAAGGCCCTTTCCAGGGCAGAACAATGTGGGCAAGTTCAGACACCAGAAGCCACATCAGTTCCTGTGATGTGCTGCACCCACACGAGAGCTATGGGATAATGGGCTGAGCAAGGAGAATGGCAAAAAGGCCCTGAAGATCCCACATTTCTGACACCACAGGGCAGCAAGGAGGGACAGCAAGCCTCCCTGTGTGGGGATGGCCAGGGATTTTATAAGAGATTGGCAGAAGCCGGCATGTGGCAGGTTTAAACCTTGGTGCCAATGCTCTGATCCAAGAGATCACAGTAGGTTTTACCCTCTTCTGAGGACATCTCATTGCTGGATTAGAGCCTTCAGAGGGTGTAGTGAGCTGTAATTTATTCTCACTGACTCACACACATAGTGGTAGACCTTAAACCCCCCGCATTTTCCCCTGCAGACATGTCCTAGGATGACGGGGCGTGCGTTGCCCACACACACTCGCGTACCCTCGTGCGCGCCCGCGTGCCTGGAAAACAGCCCTGCTTTGGGGAAGTGGCTCACTCTGGAGCACTGAGTCGTCAGAGGATAAATTAAGAGCTAAAACCTGGAAGTGTTGGGTTTCCAAATGGGTTACTTTTTGTGCCCTGTGCCCTAAGTTTAGGACTCTCACCCTGTGTGAAGATAAGGTCAAGGGAAGCCTCAGCTGGTTCGTAGCCACCAAGTTTCCTGCACTAGCTGGAGCCAGGGGGTGAATTTTCAACACCTGCCTTTCACCTAACCTACTTGGACATGGAAAAACGGGGACACAGTTATGGAAATGACATACTGGAAGCAAATATTGCAAAACATTTCTGCATAACCCCACTTAAATCCTTGGTTTTAGCTATAGGCTTTTTCAGAGCTGTACTCAGCCAGATCCAAGCAGCAGCACACCAGTGCCGAGTTGCAGCAGCTTCAGACTAGTGCTCCATCATGAATGCAAAATGGCATTGCACAGGCTGAATAAGGTCTAAAAAAAAAATTCTCTGTAGGCACATTTTGGAATGGAGGAATTCCCTGCCTGGCCACAGCCAATCCATGAGCAAAGAGGCACTGCCTTGCATTAACCTTGCTGTGCGTTTGCCCAGCAGTTGCTCAGGGTGAGGTGTAGTAAAGTACTGAGCAGAATTTGACAGCAGCAAGTGAAAGCTGGTATTTCCTAGCAGGAACAGCTTTCTTTTTCAGTGAAATTGCTGTTGCCAAGGTGAGACAATAATATTTCTGTGTTCACAAACAAAATAAAACCATTCTGCACCTTAGGCCATGGGCAAACATCCTTCTCTGAAGCTACTGTACCTGCTAAAGACACAACCTGTCTTGTCTGCCCAGCCCTGCCCATCCCACAACTGCACCACCCTTGCCAGGAGAAGGATTTCTGTGAGCACCCCTGCCTCTCCTTGAGCCAAATTTGGCACTGTTCATAGCTTCTGCAAACTGATGAAATCCTGGTCCGCAATCAGTACCCATCAGAGCTACCCCAGTTAGCTTTTACCAGAGCTAACCTGGATATTTGTCAGGTGCACCGGCACTAGGGGTTTGCAGCCATATCTCTCTCTCTCTCCCTCTCTTCTCCTCTGGAACTCAAAGAGATTTGGCAACTTTAAGAAGTGTTTGTTTTTCTGAGTCTTATTTTTCTAAGCTTTGTTCTCAGCCTTTGAGATCATCAGTTCTAGCAGCCACAAAGGGGGGAAAAAATACAGTCAATACTATCAGAGGAACAAGCTTAGAAACTTCTGGGATTCCTTTCTTTTGATGTTCAGGCTTTTTGCCCGTAACCTTGGCTTTGGTGTATCTGTTTGTCCTACGCCACGGGTGTGAGCTGACTACTGCCAGTAGTGGGAGAGCATCAGCTCTCTTGGGCAGAGAAAAATCTTTGTCGTTAAATAAGCGACATTCGTGTGACCTCTCTTTAAAGGAAAAGTACGAAAGACAGCTGCCACATGCAGTGTTTTAGCCTCTTTTTTCTTTCCTGGCACATTAGTCCAGGTTGCTCTTTTAGCAAATGCTCTTTTATTTGAAGATGAATAGATAAGTGTATGAGATTGCTGATGGCAGGGGTAGCAGGGAGAAGTAAAGATGAAAACAGTGTTGATTAGGAAAGGTAAGCACTATTTCCTGTGCCATTCTACATCAGCCTGTGTCAGCACTGAGCTGGGCCATGGACAGTTTCCCTTTGCTGGCAGTTGTGGTGCTGGTGGAGGTTACCAGTGATGCCCTAAGGAACCTAGAAATAAAACAACACACTTTCGAGACAATAGTAGTATTGGAGATAACGTAAACATTAGTCTTTACTGAAGGCCTCCAGGGGCAGATATGGAAAAATGTCCACAAAGTGCCCACCACCCCACGCGGTGAATACAGTGTTATAAGTTAAGCAAATTAGCATAATTGACAAAAATCACCAATAAGGAGCAGAAGAGGTGATGCAGTTTCTCCCGGATCAACCCTCTGTAAATCCTCCCCTCTCAGATGGAAACTAAACTTTGTATATGAAAACGTGTCTTGAAGAGCTGTTTCGGCCTCGGTTCCCAGAAAGAACCAAGATAGGATTGGGGCTTTGGAATGTGTTTCGTCTTCCTGCCTAGGGAAAAGGTAGGGAAAAGTACTGGGGAAAGCAGCCATGGATACAATAGGCTACAGAGCTACAAATATATGTGTCAACAATATAGAGAACATATTAAAGAAAAAAAGCAAAATTCATTCGGCATCATTTCCCCCAGCACAGCACCTCTGCCAGCATAGTGGCTTGTGCAGGAGTCACACAAGGTGTGCTCGGTTGATCCAGTTCCCCTATGGGTTAGATGGGCAGCTTTGATTTTTTGTAGACGAAAAACAGAAAGAAGAACTTCTGCAGCACCAGGGCTGAGACTCAGCGATGTGAGACCAACACCAGGTGAAGAGAATGGAGAGGAACCCTCCCAAACTGGCCATCCACAGGCAGAGAGCAGCTCCCCTAAAGCCTTGCAGGACACCCACACGTGCAGCACAGGCTGTGGCTGTGTGGGGAGGCTCTGTGCTGCCCAAGCAAGGTCTGTACCTGGCCCAGCACAGTGGCACCTGTGGCACTGCCCAACACAGGGACATCTGTGGCACTGCCCAACACAGGGACACCTGTGGCACTGCCCAGCACAGGGACACCTGTGGCACTGCCCAACACAAGGACACCTGTGGCACTGCCCCAACATAGGGACACCTGTGGCACTGGCCTTGTGTCGGTGGCTCTGTTCCCTGGAGCTAAAATGTTGTGTTTCTGTCTCTCATCACCTTGAAAGCTGCCATGTTTATTTGAGGCCCCCTCAGTTCTAAATGCTGACTGCTGCCCCCTGAAGTGCTGCTGGCTGGTGGCACAAACAAAGGTCAGCAATGCTCAGGTGTGCTTCACTTGCTGATTTGATACTCTGTTTTGTGGAGGTCCCAGAAGGATGTGTACAGCATCTCCTTCTTGTCCTGGAAAGATCTCAAGATGCCTGGTCTTGCAAAAATTATGTTCTTCTACTGGAAAAAGATGTCCTAAGTTATTTTAAGGTTCTAAAATTATGCCTGCTAGACCTTTTTTCTTCCTGAGAGGTTGGTGCAAGTAGGCTCATGAGACAAATTCGTTTTCTGTGCAGAGGAAGACAATATAATATATCAGTGAAACTTCTGCATTTCATTTCCAAACAGCTTTTCTGTCTTGATTCAAAAATTATCAAGCAGAAGAACCCCATATAACATTATCTCATCTGAATTACTGATAGTAAAAGACACAGCAGTACCCTGAATTAATTTTTGCTTGAACTGGAGTGTCTCATGTATAAGAAAATTATCTGGTTTGATACAAAAATTGCCCACACAGGAGAATATGAACAGCAACCTTGGGAGGATTTCTGCAGTAGTTAATGAGGGCTCGAAAATGAGTGACTTACTGTGGCTTCAAAAAATCAGAGGATCAGGTGAGTAACTGACAGGTTATATTACAGCTATTGGAAGGAAAACAGTGTTTGCTTAAATTTCAGCAAAATGGTGTTAAACTAACAGGTTTCCTCAGCCATTTGCAGTCTCCTAATCCATTACCCCAGCTCAACTGGCAAGTGGTGATGTGTAAATCCACAGAATCTGCCTCACAGTGACTTCATTTGCGCTCTTTTCTAGTCAGAACATGCTTAGCTTCAGCTTCCTCGACCAGATTTATGCTTCTGTTTGCTAGACAAAATATTCCATTACTGATGTTTTGGACCTTGTAAACCGTGATCAGGTCATCCCTTAATCATATCTTTGATTGAATTCATGGCATCTGCCACTGTACAGCGCATTTCCCAAACCTTTAAATCAGTTTATGCGCTGAAAGCTCTCTAATGCACAAACATCCACCTAGAACATCCCTTCCCCTGCCTGGACTGAGCCTTCTGACAAGATGTCTGTGGTCATTTATATCCAGAATGTGCTGCAGCTGCAGGACTGGGCAAATAATATCACAAAGAAAATCTGCAGAGCTGCACCAAGGAGAAGTTGCTGTTCATCTCCAACCCCTTGTTTTTAAAGTCTGGATTCCCACCTGACTTGGTTTGTGTTGTATCCACAGACAGGGCAAAACACTCTCATCGAGCTGCAGGGTTGGGAAGCTGTCTGATAGTGCCCCCTTCTCCTGTCTTTCTCTTCCCTTGCTTCACTTACTTCTAAGTTACAGCGAGGGCTCACACGTTTTGCTGCCGCAATGGAACTGGGCACATTAATAACTCTGCAGAGGAGAAGCAGCCCTCTCCCGCTGGAGAGGCCAGAACGAGACTGGAGCAGATGGGCTCTTTTCTGACATAACCCTCCTTAGTAATACAAAGTGATGGGAGTGAGGAATGATGCTTCACTGGAGAAGTAAGGCTTGAAGATAATTTGGTCTATTAGAGATGCTCCGTCTGAAAACACTCGATTTCTTGCTTCCTGCAGTAAGTCACTGGCGTACCTTGGAATGACAGGAGCCACTTCGAATTCACTCAGCTGATCTACAGCCATTCAGAAGCAAAAATTTCGCTTTGCAAAGTTTCTTATAACCATAAAATCTGCTGTGAGGAAGTAGTCTGGCATTGCAAGTCATGCATTTAAACAGAGCTGGGCCAGTTTCCTGATGCTGCCACAGGTTTCTGTGGCACCCACCCAAGCTCGGGGTGAATTGCTTAAATGCTTTTTGCTTGAAAAGGAATATTTCAGTGTGCAACCTATTAAAGAAAAGAAAAAGCAGACTCTGGTCTCTTCATCCCAGACAGAAAGGGACTTAAAAAGCCTAATACTCCTCCCTGGGATGAGGGGACTCTGTTAGCTTCAGCCAACAAGCCTTCTCCAGGCAATTCAAGAGAAAGGGGTGTTTTTCCCTGTCCTCATTCGAAGCTGAGTTTGCCAGTCTCAGAGGGAGATCTGGAGAGCTCAGAAGATGCAGCAGGAGGAGAGAAAACAACACTTTCTCAGCAACATGACTGTCCTCAAGGAGACTCTCTAATGTCCTTTCTCCAAGGAAGAGGAGGCTTGGAGCACAGGCAGGGAGGTTTTCAGCTGGGCCATGGGGTGGTTTTGAGCTGCTGAGCCGCAGCCTGCCCAGAGCTCAGCCCGTGCTCCCGCAGCTTCAAAGGCACCGCAGGAGGCACCTGCAAGGAGAGGGCCAGCAATTACTGTGAGCTCAGTGAAGTACAAAGAGAATCTGGAGGTGTGGGGCAGCATCTGTCTCCTCTCGATGTCTGGGTGCATTCTCATGGGCTGGGACGGTGTCCCACAAGCAGCTGTGCCACCAAGTGTCAACAGTGTGCAGAGAGGAGACAGAGATTTAGGATGGTGACGCAGTGAAATATGAGGGTGAAAGGAGACATGCAGGGAAGTCAGTGATGCTGGCAGATTTGAGGAGGGTCGTGCACAAAGGGATGAGGTTTTCCCTACACTGGCAGCTGCCTGCTGTGCCCACTCGGTGTTCTGGCTTGCCATAGTGTCCAGGGTATAAATTAGGAGCTGGTTCATTTCTGGAGGGACTTCCTTTTCAAGGCAGATCCTTCGTGGACCACTTAATCAAGATGGATTCATGAGGCCCATTTCAAGTCATCAGTCTTCCTGCATTATGCATTTCCTTTGATGATTGAGCCCACAAGCAGTGGAGAGGAATATAAATGTGTGACTTGCTGATGCCTCTCCCAGTAACCAAGGCAGCGAATGGGACAGTGAAACAACCTTTGGCTGAAAACTGCTTTCAGCTTAAGAACAGCATAAAGAACAGATGCATCAAGGAAAGCACAACGAGGAAAAACCCCTTCCCAGTACTGTTTTCTCTTTGAAGGCACAAAGGTCTGTATTAGCTGCCCATATTATTTCCTCACAGCAGCGCCCTGCATGTAATTGCTCTGCGAGGTTCATAAATGCAGAGAGGAGCCCATGGTACGGGCTAAAGAGCAAGTTCCCTCCTTTGAAGCCAGCCTGGCTGCTGCTGGAGCAGCGTGATGCAGATGCTATGAGTCAGAGCAGGCTGGAGGAGGGAGCTGCCTCAGCCCATCAGCAGGATGGGACCAGATTTTTGTGGTTTATTGTCAGCCTGCTCAATCCATGGCGTTTGGAGAGAACCAGGCGTTTTCCAGGCACGTGCAAGGCAGGAAGCTACGTTCTCTGGTTTGCTGGGGGGGTTTTGTGAAGTGAATTTAAATCAAAGGCACAGCTGATCCTGCCGTAGGGGGGCTGATGGGGTGTCCCTTCCAGGCTGGCTGTTGTGGATCCCAGGGATAGCTGTGCCTGCAGGAGTGCTGTCTCCCCTGCAGTACATCCTGGGCACTGGCCCAGCTGCTCTGTGCTGCCCCTGAGTCCCTCTGGGCCTGCTCTTCCAGGGGCACTGGGCTATGGGTTCCTGCACTCCTCCTCTTCCTCCCCAGGGGATGGCCAGTGCTGTGCGGGGAGGTGAGGCCTGGTACCTGCACGTCCAACAGACACAGCCCAAATGCTTCAGGTGTCGAGAGCTTGAAGCAAGCCACATGCAGCCAGATTCCAGGGGCTCAGCTCGTTTCCCTGACCTGTGCTCCAGACATGGCTGCAAAGTGGGTTTTTTCAAGTATTCCCTGGCAAATTATAGAAACAGTTTCAAAACCATTTGATCACTCCATGGGACCACATGGAGTGCATCCTTCCAGCACTGTTCACTTCTTGCTGTGCTTGGTTGGATGACAGAGGGAAGCATTTCTGGGCTAGTTCTTTCCCAAACTGGTTGATGCTAAACACATTACTGCAAAAGCACAGCTGCTGCCCCTCAGTCATGGGTTACAGGCTTTCCTTAGCCAACTTTTAAGAATTTATTTTCTGTTTCCCCAATATGGCCAATTAAAAACTAAATAAAAGATCTCTTTTTATTTTTTTGCAATATGTGTCTATAGTTAGCACAAAGTGACAGATGATTGATGATTTCTTTAGTTGCAAATGTTGTAATGCTCCTGTTCTCCTGTTTCCTACAAGCACTGACTGATACTCCAGAAGGACAGATAAGCATATTGAATTCCTGCTGCCACTTTGTCAATAGAAGCGTTTTCAAAAACCAGTTTGCATAACATTTGACAGCTTTTTGTTTATATGTTTGCTAGCAAGAATTCACCTGCTCTGGGAATTATTTTCTAAAATATTTTGGCCTCTAGATTTCCCTGTTCTTTGGCTCTCATGTTCTCCAGACCTGCTCTGAGCAGATTTCAATGGTGTGGTGATTAAAATTCCTTAGTAATTAGGAGCATTCCTATAATGTCCTTGCACTGGGGCATGTGGAGGAGGGATAACAGGTGAAAACAATTATTTCAGCCGTTAATAGCAGCCAAAATGCAAAGATGTCTTCAAGGTTAATGATGTCCTCTATGGTCCCAACTGCCTTAAATGATTGGAAAATCTTCAGAGATCTCCACACTTTTTAAAGAACCTGAATGATGTCAAAAACCAGTGGGGAAAAATTAGTGCAATCTTCAAGAAGGAATAATTCCTTTCATCTATTCAGAGTATTTTAAAATTTTATGCAAGATGAATCCCAGTTAATATTGTTGAATATTTGCCATCAGAATGGTTTTGTTCGGGGAAAACAGTGAAATACAGTGGTTTCAACCACTGCTGTCTCATCACTGCTGTCGTAACTTTTTTTTTTTTCACTTTCCCTCTTTAAATCTGCATTCTGACGGGGCTTAATATGCCAGACATCTTATTCATCCTCAGCAGTGAACTTGGACTTTTCTTCATGCCTTTGTAGGTCTTCCAGAGAGGAGCTGGTTGCACAAACTTCAAGTTGCTCTGCGATAGTTTCTTTTGACAGATCTTTTTCCCCTGAGTACCTCCCAGGAGCAAAATGTCAATGTAATTTGGTCCTGGCCATGAATAACCAGTTGGCAACCTGTGAGGTCCCTCTTACTGAACCTTGGGAGCTCTATGTGTGGAAAACCACTTGGTCTGAAATGCATTAAGATGTCAGGGACAATTATCCTGCTGCATTTCCTGTTCATTAATCACAGCTCTGCCTTTCTGAAACCCCTACGCCAGCAATTACAAACGAGATTGATGTGGGTTTAACCAGCATTCTGAGGAGTATGTACACACAAAATACCACTTTTTTTTTTCTTTTAACCTAAATCACTGTACTTCGAAGCAAAACAAGCCATCTATTTAGAGCGTCTGTACACCAGTATCCAATCCTCAGCCTTGTAAGTGGATGCCAAATTGCCTACGAAATGCTGGAAGAAAAAGTGTGAAAGTCTTTAAAGTCATTTTTGAGTCACTTATGACTCCCTTGCTCTGACACTGATGTGAGAGTGCAATTTAGTCTTTTCCTGGCAAGTTCTGTTCCCAAACCAGGTTTCCATCTAATGGTTCGATCCTGGCTTTGGAAGTTGATCAGCTAATTGGCTCCCTCAGCCTGTGAACAGAGAGCATCGTTTTGGGAACCTGATTGGTGCTTCCTGGAAATGATGCAACTTGGCTGTTGTAGCTCACACCATCATGGTGTGTCTGAGAACAAGCAAGGGAGAGAAAGCCAGGGGCAGGTTGAGGAGGAGCCTGCAGAGAACACTCAGCAGCAGGGCAGGGGGAAGGCAGAGCTCAAACCAGCTCTTCTGCTGCTCAAGTGATTGCATTGTGACAGTCCTCCCATTCATCTCCCCTCCTGCATTAAGGTTGCTGATGGTGCAAATAATTGACTGCATCTCCTGTGCTTGTATTCCTAAAGGAAAGAGCACCGGACCTCAGCCTGTCCCACACACAGCAGGAGGGCACAGCCACTGCCCAAGCACCTCTGCAAGGAGCCACAGCAAACAGTTCTGCACAGCAGCAGTGCTGCAGAGCTGGGATCGAAGCTGGGACACCAAGAAATGATCCCTTTCTCTGTATTGCAGTGTGGCTCTAATTAATTTTTCACCTCTGACTCAAGGGGGTGACTAATCCTGCAATGCCACCCCAATCAATACACACGAGTGTTTGCACACGTCTTCATCACATGCAGTGAGCAAGAAGTAGGCAAGAACAACAAGGAAGTGAAAGAAATGTATTTCATGAGTGATCTGAAGCCTAAAAAAAGCACCTTTTCCCCTCCCAAATTAGCAAATTCTATAAACTGGCTTTTCTAATGGCCGGACTCCTTTAACGAGCTGACCAACCACTGTCTTCCTGATCTGCTGAAAGTTTGTTGTTCAGGATTTGTTTTTCTCTATAAACAGTGATTTGAAAAGAAGAAGCCTATCCAGTGGTGACTGAGTCCATGAAAGTTAGAGCTGGGTGAACAATTCTGTATAAAATTTAGAGCTGGGTGACAAATACTTTCTAACATATTTTACGAATTTTGTTCATTTCATCCAGCACTATTCAGGATATATTTTTCCATTACTCTGCTGGCTTTCTTGCAAGTGAGCTGTTGTTAATATAATTATTTGTCTCCCCGGGTGGTAACTGCAGGATATGGCCAGCTCAGAGTCTGTGAGAAGGACAAGTTCACACCATGGTCAGGGAACTGGTGCCTCTCTTGAGTTGGACATTTCCTCCCAGAGGGAGGATATTTTTTCCTGAGCTGCCTACCATATTCATACATAGGCAGGATTCCTCTTTCCCATCCAGAGATGTCTTCCTCTGATGAGCTTCTCCTCTTTATCTCCTGTACCAGGGATTCATGGACATTGACCTGACCAAATTCAGGGAGAGTGGAGCCAATGTCACTGGCTTCCAGTTGGTGAATTACACAGATACTGTTCCCGCCAGGATCATGCAACAGTGGAGGAATAATGATGCCAGAGAGCACCCACGTGTGGACTGGAAGAGGCCAAAGGCAAGTGGTATTAAAAAACCAATTTAATTTGGGTCCATCTGGCTCAGTTCAAGTTATGCTCACCTCTTTGTAATCACACATGGCTCTTTATTCTCACTTGAGAAACTCTCAATATAATTATGAATATTATCTGTTCCAGGTGCCTTAACACGCTCTGAATTTTACCAGGCTGCAGTTCCTAAGAAATACACAATTTAATGTATTCACTCTGTCTCCCAGTTTTCACCCCCTCAAAGCTAAGAATTAAATATCTCATGATGTTCGGAATATGAAAAACAAAAAGCCTCATTAAGTCCTTAACCTTTGACTTGTTTACAAGACATTCAGTGATAATAGAATCTTTCCAGATGTTCTTTTTGAGCATTTCAAATCAGTGTGTACAATAGAGGGGAAAAATATTTTAATTCCTAACACAGAAGGCCCTGAAGCTGTTGAGGGATGGGTGAAGGGAGAGGTTGTTTTTTTCTCTTTAATATTTGAAAATGAATACACTTGTGACAAACACTCTGCAATAGAAATGTTAGCTTTAGAATTAGTTTAAGAAAGTTGAAAACAACTAAATCAGTAGGTTGAAAACAACTAAATCATAGAAAAAAAGAGTTAAATCTAATAGTTCTTGCCAAGAGTTTTACACTGGTTTCTGTACAAGTTTTTGCTTGAATAAACTCATCTTTTGCAGAATTTTTGCCAATCGAGATGGAATTTTCCGGCCTCCATCCGTGACCAGAAAAAGTCCCTTGTTTCTTGATTTCACGTAGCTCACATTTACACAGTACAATGTGTTCCTTAAAAGTTCAGGTCAATGCTTCTAATTAGACACCAATGCTTGGGTAGCACGTGAACGACTTTTAGGGCTGAGTCTTCTTCTGGGAGTGATATCAGGAGCTTCTCCTTCACCTCCCAGCTGTGAAAGCTGAAACCAACTTTTAGGCGTCAACAGGGCCGTGGAGATTACAGGGAGCAAGATGCTGTTGGAACCTCTCAGACAGGAGGATGAGGGCAGAGCAAGTCATCTGAAAAGTTACCCTGGGCTGCACTTCTCTTTCCAGTACACGTCGGCCCTCACGTACGACGGGGTGCGGGTGATGGCCGAGGCCTTCCAGAACCTGCGGCGGCAGCGCATCGACATCTCCCGCCGCGGCAACGCCGGCGACTGCCTCGCCAACCCCGCCGTGCCCTGGGGACAAGGCATCGACATCCAGAGAGCCCTGCAGCAGGTGTGGAACCCACGCTGGGATGCGTGTGCTGAGAGCATGGCTGAGCACAGCCTGAGGGCGGGGGAGGACGGGCGGGCAGCCGGCACGAATCGCTTGGGATGAGGAACGGCTCCTTGCAGAGCAGAGACAGGTCTGAAAAGCTCAGGGGTGCATCCAGCAAACTGCTTTCCCTGGTTCCATCTGATGTGTCCTCGGCTCTTCTAACTTCTGTCGTTGTGGGATGGAAAAGCCAAAATATTATCCCATGAAATCAAGGGTCCCTATCTTTCATCTTCCCCTCCCTAAGACACAGACCTGCACAGACTGTATTTTTTGCAGATTATTTGACTCTCTGTGAACTCAGCTTCAGTTCCAGCCTGCTAATGAATGCATGTGAATTTCGCCTTATGTGTTGGCTGTCACCAAAATGTTCTCAAAGTGCAGATTATAGCTCGTTCCATACTGTGAGGATTCATAAAACTCTCAAGAGCAGCCATTCAGATAGTTTAGTCCTCAAATCTGATAGTCTTGCTTTTTTCATCCTGCATAGAATTTAGATTTTTGAATAAACAAAAACACAATGTGAAACTTACAGCAAGAGAGAAAAATAATACACTCTTACCAAAGACTTACCAAGGTAGAATATTTTAAAATTTCATTATCTTTCAAGACTGACATTCATTTCTACCACTTTTTCTTCTTTTCCTGGCAGAAATAGATGGATTCCTTGCAAATACTGCTAGTTCAGTGTTATCCAAATATAGCTTCTCCTGTCTTCTTTCCTTAACTGTGAAGAAGAAAAGAAAAATAACATTTATTTGGTTAATTTGTATCACATGTAAAGTTCCTCAAGTATTTTGTTTTGGTTTGGCTTTGGCTTACCGGTAAACAACAATTCCTTTAAAACCAAATCTTGCATCTGATTTGATTTTATTGCTTGGATTCAATTTGTTCCCAAGCCTGTCACTGACTTTGTGCATGACCTTGGGCAAATCACTGTCGCAGCTTCTCCAAGCCCGTATAATAAAATCAGCCTCCCTGATACATTAGGCAGATAGGTTGCCTAATAAACATGAAATACTTGGAAGTCTTCTGATGAGCAATAGCTGCTCCAGCATTTTCCTTTATTGAATTTATGAGAATAAGATATCAAAATTAGACAGATAGAAAATAAAATTTTGTGTGTGTGTTGGAAAATCTCCTCTGAAGTTTCTGTATATCTTCATTAAAACAATTTCAAAAGTCCTAGCGTTTCAGCTGGAGTGACTTTGGGTGAAGAACAAAAAGAACCATTTGCAAAAGTTGCTTCTTTACAGTTGAAAAATAATAATTTTTAAAAGGCTTGACCAGTTCAGTTGTGATGGTCAAAATAAAAGATGCTGAAACAGGCAGGGTAAGAAGCCTCCTAGCAAAAATTTAACTATGAATTCAATAATCTTCCAGTATTTAGTAATGTAGCAAGAAAGAGGCAGATGGAAATAGAATGACTTATGATAAGATTGAAGGTTTGAGTTATCCTTTCTGTAAAGACACAATTAGGGCAATTCTTACAGCTGTTCACGGCGTGCTTTCTCTTCACCTTCCATTTGTTAATGCCTAAAATTTTATAAGCTTTTTAAAAGCAAAAGGTTTCTCTACTCGCTCCTACTCAAATGTCTGGAATAAGCTCTCAAATTGCTTTGTTCCTGTTCAGTGTAGGAAGGAACCACAGAATCATAAGCACCTTTAGGTTGGAATATCTAAGATCATCGAGTCCAAACATTATCCCAGCGTTTCCAAATCCGCTAAACCACTAAAGCGTGTCCCCAGCACTGCCACATCCTCACATCTCTTAAATCCCTCCAGAAATGGTGACTCCACCACTTGCTGCCCTAGACAGCCCATTCCAATGCTCGTCAACTCTTTTGGTGAAGAATTTTTTTCCTAGTATCCAATCTAAACTTCCCCTTGAGGCCGTTTCCTCTTGTCCTGTCTGGGGGAATAGAGCAACCCCCACTTCAGCACAACCTCCTAAGAAGGATTCATGGATGGCAGGAGCAAAGATGAAAAGAAATATGAAGCATTCTTCATTTTTTTAAAAGCAGAAATCAGGCATGTTTCAGGAGAATGTATGTTTTTTCTAAAGATAATTACCTTTTTTCTCTTTTTGCAGGAAAAGGCCCACAAAACATTGCTTAAAACCACTACACTAAGGTTTCAATTGTACTTTGAAAAGGTTATGAAAATTTTAAACAAATTCTTTTTTTATCTTAATGTGATCAGCACATCTAATAAGCAGAAAGCTGGTCCCTAACTGCTGACTAACCCTGTAAAACAGAAGGCCACAACAGCATCCTTCTGCTCCAGATGTCCCAGCAAAGAGCCATGTGCCCATCCATGTCTTACACACAAATGTGCTTAAATGCTCCATGTCTCCAGCTGATTTGACTGGTGCTTAGCACTGTTAAGTCAGTCCTCACTGTATTTTGCATTGCATTTTTGCATTTTGCGCTGCATTTTTGTATTTTGCACTGCATTTTTGTATTTTGCATTTACCATCAGAGGATGGTGAATGACAGAAAAGTTGTGCTGCATCCTGCAGCATGGATAGCAGAGATCCCTTTTGCCGTTTCAGTGCCACACGGATATCACAGGATTAAGATTTCATTCACTCAGATAGAAGACATTGATGCTGTAAACCTGCCTTTTAGTGCATACAAAGCTACAAACACAAGCACCTGTGTGACCTGAGCTTCAGAATCGGTCAGAACCTGAAAAGAAAACCAAAGGAGACGTGAAAAAAAGCAGGCTTGGGAGTGCTTAAGACAATGGTGCTTTTTCAGCACATCTATTTTTTATGGGCATGTTGTGTCTTGTGAAAAGGGGAAAGCATGTTTATCCAAATGTCACCAGGAATACCTCTTGGTTTGAAAGAGCTTCAGGAAATGCTGGCAGATGTTCATTTTCGTGACAAACCTTTGTTATAACAGCTGGAAAACAAACATGGTTTAAGCAGATTAACCACAGATTTCCTCTGTAACGATACAGCCTCTTTTCTTTGCCATGGGTCTTTATTCTGAGGATCTCAGAGTATTTAAAAAGGCTGCTTGATACCTGTCCCCGTTTTGCATGAGGGAAGACATCAGCTGCAGGGACAAGAGGCTTGTCCAAAGAAATTGGAAAGGCAGAGAATAAACCTTTAATTCCTAACCCAGTGGCATGAGCACTTCCCTGGGTGATCTCCATAGAAACCCAAATCTGCACTCTTTTCCCATGTTTCTGGTCCCCACTGCCTGACCCCCACACAGTATGTGATTTCAGTCAGCAGCCCTTCTCCATTCCAAGATGGGCACTTTTGCAGCAAGGAGAAGTTCAGGATGTGGGATGTGAAGTGAGCACTGCTTCAGCTCAGCAGTGTTATCAGCAGAGATTTGTGGTTCAAAGTTTCCTATGCAAATGTCAATACTAAATTTTATTAATCTGGTGCAGAGGTAATTAAATTTTCTTGATAACTTATAGACTCCGCTCTATCAAAAGATGACAGCTGGGAGCTGTGGCCATGGTTTCATATTTCCTCCTGATTTACAGTTCCCGATTTGAACTGACAAATTCTTTACCAAATCCCAACTCCAGGTCAGATTTAGAAAATACAAAACCCCACAAAACTCAAGGAGTTCAGAGCTGATTTAGCTCACTGTCACATCCCAAGAGGTGATGGGATCACACTGGTGATCCAGCTCTCAGGCTGAGCTAAGTTTTAAACCACTGAGATTTCAGAGAAAGGGTTTTTAAATGAGTTAGTTGAGAGGATGGCTGTGCCCATGGCCAGGCATGCTGTAGAGAGTGAGCCTTAGTGAAATCCCAGCGCCAGGCAGATGTTCTGTCTCCCCTGCATGGAATTGAGAGGAATGACTGCACTCACCAACCTTCCTCCCCTCCCCTCTCACTGCTGCTGAATCACTGCTCCATGAGAAGCTGACCAATTTGCTGTCTTCACTGATATTTATGTATTTAAGGTCCGTTTTGAAGGATTGTCTGGCAACGTTCAGTTTAACGAGAAAGGACGCAGGACCAACTACACCCTCCATGTGATCGAGATGAAACACGATGGGATCAGAAAGGTAAAGCAGAGAGTGACCCGGCATCCTGTGCCAGGTTCCAGCCCATGTTTGAGTGGCAGTGTGGTTGGGTCTCGACAGGCATTCCTGCTCATGAAAGTTTGTTTGTGGAGTCACAACGAGTGCATTCCCAGCTCTAGGCACGAGCAAAGCCAAGCACTAGGGAGACTTGTGGTATATTGCTAAAAAACCACGACATTTGGAAGGTGTTATCAAGAGCAACAGGGGCATCTCAGGTGTGGCAAAGATTTTCCAGGATGGTAAAACTTGGTCAGCTCACCTTTGCTGTTGGCATGGTGCATTGGTGCAGGCCCAGCCACAGGACAGCCTGGCTTTGCCCTCCCACTTTTCCAAGGATAAACAAAGGCAGAGCCAGGCAGAAGCTGTTTGCCCTAACCATTATAAGTGAACCCTTTATGCTGACCTATTTCTGCTCTCCTTGAAGTGACAAAAGCTTTACCACTAACCACGTCCCAATAGCTACACAGACCTTTGTGCTCTTGTGAAGTCTTGATCCCTTTCTGTATCCCATGCTCTTTGAAAAATCCGGCCTTGCTCAGAGATGCCAGGCCCTTGAAACACTAATCCTTTTGAAAATCTGACTCTAGGTGCTTATGTCCCACTTTAGATACCATATATTTGAAGAACAGAGAATAACTCAGCTATTTCTTGATAAAGGAGAGCTACTACGTATTTTGGAACGTGGCATTCTCTGCATCTCCTCCGTCCCCTGAAAGATAAAAAACTTGTTTGAAACTAAGAAAAATGTAAACAATGAAAGTTCCATATTTACAGCCCCTATCTCAAATTTATACTTACACCTGAGAGCAGCAGGTGTGAGATCAAAGCCCCCCACAGCCCAGCGAATAAAGGCAAATTTTCTTTGACAAATGAAAGAAATGTCATTATGAAGATGAAAAAAGCAGTCTTCCTCCCCTACAAAGTATTCATAAGAGGACAAAGGCATCATCATGTCCAGTTTGGGTTTCTGAATTTCAATAAGTTGGCAGCCTGGAGAGAGCCTAGAGGAGATGAAATTGAGTGGCTGAATGTCTTGATTTTTCTATGCATTTACTGTCAGAAATTATATTTGTTTGGAAGCCCTGTGCATCCCTGCCATGATGCATATCGTATTTCAGATTCACCAGGTTAGAGGTGCAAAGCAAACACCCATGTCTCCACTTCTGTTGCTCTAGGGCAGAGCTTTGGAAGCTCTTTCCTCACTCTCCGTTCTTTTTGTCTGTGCAATGAGGAGTGATTAGAAGCCCACACAGATTTTTTTCTCCTCAGCTGTTATGATCCCTAATCTGCCATCAGCCAGCTCCTGGTCATGCCCTGGTTAATACCCTTTTTCATTTACTGTGATAAAAAATCCTTTCATATGAGCAGAGCTCAGGCAGCTTCGTACTTACATGAGGTGACGGAAAACCTCTTATAAAATCAAGCCCTCAAAGCGGATAACCTCAACCATGATCTTCCCAGAGATATTCGGTGGCACTCTGCTTTACCTGTAAGGAGTGATAGATCAGCCCAAATTCCTGATTATTATTAATCAGAACTTAAGCTGAGAGTTCTTCCCATTACAAGTGTTCAGTTTATTCATAACCCCAAACTTTTTGACACTGGCACAGGATTGGGGGTTTTTTCTGACTTGATTTTTTGTCTCGTTGTCTCAACATGTCCCAAGAGTCAGTCCTGCATTCATGCAAGCTTTCAGCTGCAGGATAACTTTTCATCACCCTCTAGCACCTGCACATGCAGCAGGCAAGCTCACCATTAGAATAATTTTTGGAAGTCACACGGGGAAAGTGTGAACTTTCATTGTAGGAATGGCAATAATCACCAGTACAAGGTGATAAATGTTTTTGTGTGCATATAAGCACTGTGCTACTGTAGCACATTATTATTTTCAGGCTGGAAGCCCAATGGGATGGGGAGTTTCCCTGTCCCCCTTGTAAAAGACCTGAAGAATCAGGAGAGGAGATCTCTGGCTGGGTATGAACATGCAGAGAAGACCGATACAACTTGGATGACCCTGTTACTGTATCTTGGTTAATAGTCCAAAGACCAATTAATCCTGGTTTTGTATTGGGCAGATTGGTTATTGGAATGAAGATGAGAAGCTGGTCCCAATAGCCGTGGACACTCAAAGTGGCAATGAGTCTATGAGCCTCCAGAACAGGACCTACATAGTCACAACTATCCTAGTAAGTGCTGTGACTTCCATCCCAGCTCTCCCTCTCCCCCATCTCCCTGATGTGCAGGCTCCCTCTTCCCACTCATGTGCCCTTCTTTGTACTGTATCATTTTTATAATATCAATAATAATATTAATAACAACAACAACAATAATAATAATAGCACTTACTGTTTCCTGCCAGCTCCATAAAGGTATCTGAAAATTGCAATGGCTAATTAAGTAGATATTAAAGAGCTCTCATGCTGAAGTGTAGAAAATACAAAAGATTATGACAAGATAGTAGAGGCATCAACACAGGTAAATTGGGAACATTGTACCTGTGCTTTGTATTTATCCCACAGAATGGGGGCTGTAGTTTTTGGAAAGATAAGCTGTTTTGTTCTGAGAGGCTGAATCATTGCTTTAAAAGCAAATCTCCACTATAATCATGAAGGAATAATAGGTACCCCACAATGTATGGTGTCATGTATTGTGTCATTGTATACACTTACCCTGCAGAAACATGAAATGTTACTAATTTGTTTGTTGGTTCCTTACTGGGAGTCTGCAGAGAAGACACAATACCCAAACTGAGTTAAACACCTTAAGGCTCTCTCCTGTCCAGCAGATTTGATTCTCCCTGTGCCCACACAGTCAGGCATACCTTTAAAAATTCACAGTTCAGACACATTAAGTACCCCGTGCAGAGCTACACTGGAAGGTTTGTTGCCAGATCCTGCCAGCTACTCCATTCTCCTCAGGCCCATCACTGCAGGACGTGCGCACAGATTGTGCATGAATAAAAAGAATATGCCACAATAAAAAAAAAATCACACTTTGTACCTTCTAGAATAAGCCCACAGTGTGCTGGCTGTGTCCCTTGGCACGGGAACACAAAGCTAGAGCTTTGCAGGGGGAGCAGAAGCTGGGCTAGAGCTGGTGTGTGCCTCTAGGATGAGGAGTGGGCCCCAACGTTTTTCTTCTGCGTGCCAGGAGGACCCGTACGTGATGCTCAAGAAGAACGCCAACCAGTTTGAGGGCAACGAGCGGTACGAGGGCTACTGCGTGGAGCTGGCCGCCGAGATCGCCAAGCACGTGGGCTACCACTACCGGCTGGAGATCGTCCGCGACGGCAAGTACGGAGCCCGGGACCCCGACACCAAAACCTGGAACGGCATGGTGGGAGAGCTCGTTTATGGGGTGAGTTTCCGACCTCGTCCCTAAGACATTTAGCTCTGCTTGGGAACACGCTCAAGCCGCAGAGTTAGAAGGAGTCCTGCCCTCTGTCAGCCGGAGCTCTCCGGAGGACTGCGGCTCAAACAGTCAGCCCAAGTAAAATGTTTTAATTTAAGGAGAGACAGCACGTTCTGTGCCTATGGAAATGTCAAAACGTTTCCTTTCGACAGTTCCAAGATCTTTTTTCTTTACATTTTCAGAAGAACAAGTATTGAAAGGTCATACTTTCCCATGGGTAGAACCTCCAAATTTTACTCTATTTTATATTTGCATGGTAATGGCAGGATGAAAGAAGGAAAAGATTTCAAACACTCAGCACATGAGTGCTGAATGGTAGAACAAGATTAATTTCTGTCCAGCCTCTCATTTCCATCATCAGGAATGTACACCTGCACCCTATACTTCTAAACCTGGTTTGGTCTGGTAATTCATACTCCGTGATGTTTAGGTCATCCCTCAGACAAAGGGGTCTAAATTTCCCTTTCCCTACCAGGGAAAGCATGCAGGGAGCATCACTTCCCAAGTCCCTGTGACACTGTCACAGGAGCAGGGATGATCTGTCTCCTGATCGTGGCTCCACTGTAAATGCTGCCGGTCACTTCAATGCATTTCCCTCTCCATTTCCAAGATGGATTGCAAAATTAGTGGAGAGTGCACATCAGTGTTGCTGGAACATTTTTCCTCTTCTCCTGCATCAGTTATGCAATCAAAAATCAGTTCCTGATGGAAGTAAACATCCTGACATCCTTTTTCATGAGATTGGCCTTTCCTTGCCTCTTTTGATGTCTGGATGATAAAGCTCTTTTAGAGAAAATCATCTTCATCAGACTGTGACATCAGTGGATAAATCAGATGAGAAGAGCAGAGTGGCTGCAAAAAGAAAGTGCTGTGATTTCAAAACAGATCTGGTAATCAGTACCGATAAAATGGAAATAATCCACCAATATTATGGGCTTCTCCTTTTTAACCTTTTTCTTGGAATTGGTTTTGCCTGATTTCTTCTGAGATAGCGAGGTTAAACAGAGATCAAAGGATTATACACTGCAGTTAGAAGATATATTTATTCCCAGTCTGCAAATCTCTTTTCTGTCTCCTTTTCAGAGGGCGGATGTGGCTGTGGCACCATTAACCATCACCCTGGTTCGAGAAGAAGTTATAGACTTTTCCAAACCGTTCATGAGTTTAGGTATATCAATAATGATAAAAAAACCTCAAAAGTCCAAGCCAGGAGTTTTTTCCTTTCTGGATCCTTTGGCCTACGAGATATGGATGTGCATTGTTTTCGCCTACATTGGCGTGAGCGTTGTCCTCTTCCTGGTGAGTCGCTTCAGCCCCTACGAGTGGCACACCGAGGAGTTCGAGGAAGGACGGGACCAGCCAGCCAATGACCAGACAAATGAGTTTGGGATATTCAACAGCCTCTGGTTCTCCCTAGGAGCTTTCATGCAGCAAGGATGTGATATTTCTCCAAGGTGGGTTGCCTTCCCTAATGAACCTTCTTCCAGTTCACGTGGTTTAATCTTTCTGCGTACTTTGAAGCTGAACAGGTTCTACTTTGACCTCCCTTCCTGAACCTTAGTGTAGTTTTGTGAATCAGTTACAGACTCAGAAAGGATCCAAAGGTTCTCAGGTCTCACAGCTGTGAACTTGGAATATCAAACCTGACACCATGAAAATACCATTTAAATTTCTCTTTGAGAGATCGTTTGAGGGAATTTACAGAAATTATAACAAACTTTTCTAAAGCCACCCAATTGCAATCAAATTTTGTCAGTCATTTATTTTGTTGCTAGTAGAAAGAAGGTGATTCTAGCATTATAGGGAAGATAAAAACTTCCAGCAAAGTAGGGACAAATAATACAGGAGGTGCCCAGTGAAAGGTTAAATGGCCTGTGCAAACATTATGGAGCACAATGAGTGGCTTTAATTGTTACTGGTCTTTAAAAAGGTTAGAGAAAGACCAAGTTTCATCCTGCTTCCCATTTCAGCCAGTAGTTCCGCTGCCTGAAAGTTCAGTAGGACCCAACATCCAAAGTCTTCCTAAAGAGACTTTTTGGTGAATGACTCTTGTGATTTACTTAGATAACTTTTCCTTCCTTTTGGGGGCTTTGTCTCCCTTCTCTTCGAAGGAAGTTTCATCCAGAAATACCCATCTTACAGGTGAAGACAGTAGGCAGAGTTGATTTCCAGCCTGCTATGGTGGCATCAAAGCTCAGGGGATGAGAAGGAGGCACAGCTCCATCGAAAAGTGGAGATAACTCCGTGCAGCTCGGCACAGCTCCCCTGGGATGGCAGGGAAGAGTGGGAAGCAGCTTGTTGGCTATCAGATGCCAATTTATCCAAATGTTAATGAGCTTGTGATAGCAGGGAAATAACAGCCTGCAGGGCACTTTGATAGTGACAGCCTTTATGAATATGTTTTATTATCTGATCATTGATTAGTTGGAGGCCAGGAAGATAATTCAGAAGGCCTTCCCAGCAGAGGGAATTTCAGCTTTATTGCTGTCTTGTAACCAGCCCCGTGCATTAGGATCAGGTTGTTGTGATTTTATTCTCATTGTTGTTCTTGTCATCGTTACTCTTATTTAGGAAAGAGAATGTCTTCCTTTGGGGTCATTTCAATTGGTGGTTTCTGATCCAAGGAGGAGCATGGAGAGGTGAAAAGCTGAGGCTTTGAATAACAGAAAATTTGGTAACATCTTTAATAAAAAGTGTCAGGGAAAGATCAGTGGGTTTGATTCAGCTAACAAGATTTGCTCTAGCTAAATAACATGCTTTGAATCACCATTTCAAAGTGTTGTTTTATTTTGCTTTGAAATGGGAAATGAGGATGATTCCATCATTGTTATTTCAATGTTGTTGATTTAATCATCCTGATAATGAAAATTACAATTTCATTGAAACCAATATTTTCCCATGGAACACAAGAGCAGTTTCTGACTGCTACAACTATTGGCAAGATGATAAAAATTTTAAAATTAAATATGGGAATTATTATAACTCCCAGTACTCTGAGTACAGCTCCTTGAGGTGGTTGTAAGGGGAGAGGGACATTTCTGTGTGGTGTGAAAGCAGGGAGGAAGCAGAAGAGTGAGAATTTCCGTAGGATGTTGTTGTGCAGAAGGGCTCCGAGCGCGCTCGGTATTTCACATGTATTTTTCACACGAACCCAGTACAGGATTTCTGTGACACATCATTTAGAAATGAACACTTGGTAGAATGACACTGTGGGCAGGTGGGGATATCTGCTCTATTCTAATGTATTTCCTATGTACTTGCTTCTAAACTTATCACTACTATCTCTCAGCATCTCCCCAGTAATGCATTAACCAACATAAATAGCTTCTGTTATACATCTGTTCTGTCATTCTTTCCCCAGCAGAAAGGAGCAAGTGCAGGGGTGTATTTTGTTTTTGTAGAGGTTTTGGGTTGTTTATTTCAGTTTTGTTTTGGAAAGGAGCAAGGGAAATTTGTCTGGAGGTTTGTTTTTTTTTTCCAGAGCGTGCTTGTTTTAAGTGCATATGCCACTATGTATTTATCATCAAAAAAAAGAGTAAGATCAAAACCGCAGACACATCGCTCAGCACAGCGGGCGGCGAGGTTTGCAGCAATAACTTGCTCTTGTAAATGTGCATTCCTCAGTCTCAGACCAGTCCCCAGGGAACTTCAATCCCCCAAAAGAGACAAAAATTTGCTTTTGAAGGAAAGTGTTGTCCTTTTTAAGGACACTCTTACTAGGCAGAGCTTTAAACAGGCTTTTAAGTACACTGGGGACAACCTACCAAGGACTTAAAAGACACTGTGAATTTGGTGACCTGTAGATGGCCAGGAGAGAGCAGAGCTGTGGGTTACCTGCTCATAGCCTCTTTGCAGGAGGCCAACTGGTGCCCTTGAAGCTCTGAAGCCTTCATGTCTAGGCATCGACTGGGCGAACGTCACAAGGGGCAGGCAGTAGCCAGTTGTGGAGAGTCCCAGCTGGAGCTGGTGGCAGTCTGTGTGGTGCCTTTGGATGCTGGAGCATGAGCATGAGCAAGGAATCCATCCCTCTGAATCCATGAAGGGAATGACTCAATGGTAGATGCATGGCTTCCACCCAAGGAGGCTGTGAGCTCTTGGACATTTCCCACCGGAGTGCGTGGTCCACCTTCTGCACCATCACTGACCAGTGGCCCCACTGGGTGTGGAACAGTCCCTACCACGTGGACTAATTTGTCCTGGCCAAGGTGAGATAGGCCCTGTGGGTGCCCTTAAAGCTTTCCAAGCATGGGCTGATACACAGCAGGGTGGGGAGAAGCTCCAGCTCGGAGCTGTGCACAGCTCCACAGTGACAAGCAGGAATCAGTGAAGTCTGAAACGGGCCATAAACCATTAGGCTTAGCAAAGTGCCACCTTAGCTTCAGAAAACGGTCATGAAATTGCAAAAGCACTCATTAAATGTGAAATACAGACCCAGAAAGGAGCTTCTCAGAGCAGGCCTCAGAGGTAATAAATAACCCTCAGCCAATAGCGAGAGCCTGCAGAAAGAGAAATGTGGAGTAAATATGACTCACATTGTACCATTTTCAGAACTATAATTTGATAAATTGTCTTCAGAGCTTAAAATAACCCCAGTGTGTAGCAGCTGTGGAGAGTAGGACCTTGCTGAAGTCCAGCATGTTGCTGCCATTCCTCACTTAGGATAGACTCAAGGCCTTTGAGAAGGAGACTGTGGGGATGTTTGGGCTTCCCAACCTCCTCTGCAGCAAAACAAGGCATGAGAATTTTTCATCTTCTCCATCATTTTCTGCAAAATAAATAATTCGACTGTTGTGAAAAGGATGGAAAAACAGAGAACAAAATAACATCTTCTTATCTTGATCTTCTATGTTTTGTTACCATAAAATCTGTTGCTTCATATGGTTTGAGCCCAAAAGAGACTTCTTGTATATTGGAAACTATTAAATTTAATCCAGTTAGTCTTTCTGTGACTCAGAAAATTTATGTTCTACTAAATTGAAACACATTTGGTTAAAACAGGTCTTCCAGAAAGGCATTTATTCTTCATTTGAAGATATCATGAGATAGAATAGACAGTTACTCTCACCTGAGTTGATTATAGGAGCCTTGTCCCATCTCAAGTTCAGCAGGTGGATAAATATCACACAATATCAGCTAGTGAATTCAGACATCCTTCGTGCCCTGTCAGAGGAGAATTAAATAAAGATCTCCAAAAACTAGCCCAACTTCTTGGGGCCTCTTTATTGTTGAAACAAAAAGTATACATATTTTGAATTCAGATCAAATATTCAGAATTTTGAATTCAGATACTATGTGAGTAGACGGGGAATGCATACTGATATCATGAGACAGTATCATGTCACAATACCTGGACAACACAGCTTGAAATCATTCCTAATAATCTGATTGAGAACAGGGCTGGAGATGTCATGGTCAGCCTGTGCTGGGAGTGAAATGGTGGATGAAGCTTTCATTCCATCTGTGTCTGAGAGAGAGCCAGGCTTGTCAGGGGATGTTTTGGGAGCATCAGCAGGGCTGCACGAGCAGGGAGAGACTCTGTGCTCCTCTGTGCAAGGCACCATCAGGGACAACTGCTGGGAAATGGTTGGGTCACACCAGCGTGCCCTAAAGACTGTGGGGTTTAATGTGTGCAAGGAGATGTGGCACAAGGTACAATCCACCCTCCAGCTGGCTTGGGACAAAGAGTTAACAGGGTCTTCACTCGCCTGCAGAGTCCAGACCCAGAGGCTTTGCAGGGTGCAGTGGATTGTCCAAGCAGTGACCCCCGGCTGGGGAGCTGGGTGTGCTGAGCAGGGAGATTTGCTGGCAGAGATGATGAATGACTGCACTCCCAGGCAGGAAGGAAAGAGATAGATGCTGGCAGCTCTCCAGTCAATAGATACAATCTATTATTTATAGGCATCTTGTGGACGTCGTTATTTGTTTTTCGTGGCATGGGAAGAGCGCTCTGGCTGATCTATACAGTGTGCTCGTGTTCACTGCAATCCTTCCCAGGCTCTCTGCTGCACTCCATCAGAGTGGTTTGTCTGGGGAAGTACAAACAACGTATTTATTATGTACCTGTAATTAATGTTGAGCATTTTCCTCTGCTCTTTTTCCTGTTTATTTACATTTCTTTTTAGTCCAATTGAAATAAGCCACAGGAGGCTTCAGGTTTTGAAAGACAGCAGCACTTTTAAATTTCATCAAGATCTTCCCAGAACTGAAAAGTCTTATCCAGTTTTTGGGCAAAATCCAAATCAGAAATTGATTAGAACAGAAAAAATGTTGTCGGGGTTTTTGCCTTTTTGGTTTGTTTTTTTTAGTGAGAGGTTTGATTTGGCTTTTTTCAAGAAATTATTTCTGTTCCATCCTTTGTAAGCTTACATTTGCAGGGTACTTACTTATTTTGCTAAAAATTTAGAATTAGAGAGATTAGAACCAGCTGCATTTAGCAATCAAAAGGAATTTAATTCCTTCCTGAAAAGAAGGCTGAGCAGGGGTATTTATCTGATGACTCTTCTTGATTTCAGTAAGCGTCTTCTCTGACACTCCAAGCATCTGCCTTGGAAATGGCCTCAAATTGTACCAGGGGAGCTTTAGATTAGAGTTTAGGAAAAATTTCTGCACTGGAGTGGTGGTCAGGCACTGAAACAGGCTGCCCAGGGAAGTGGTGGAATTGCCATCCCTGGAAGCGTTCAAAACGCGTGCGGAGGTGGCACCTGGGGCCGTGGTTTAACAGTGAACTGTAATGGCAGTGCCGTGGTCATGGCTGGACTCGATGATCTCAGAGGGCTTCTCCAACCTTAATGATTCTGTGGGGACAAAGCTCAGGTTCATTTATTGGTGGTGGTTTGCTTGAACGGGTGAGCTGACTTGGAGCATAAAAGCAAGAAAATCAGGACTTCAGCTTCTGGAAAAGTCTCCTTTCCTTATAAAACTGTATCAAATGATGTTGCAATTATCTCTCCCTGGCAGAGTTAATTATGTCCAGGGAGAGCAAATTCAGGTCACAGGGTAACAGCAGCACTTGCAAATCACCAGGAACTGATGACCACACTTATTTCTAAAACGCACTTAACCAGGGAAAATGACTCACCAGAGGAACAGCTTGACAGATTGCACAATATCCAACTAAACAGTCCCCTTTGGAGTCTGCGCACTTCCATGGCAACCAGAGTGTGGCAGCCAGGGGAAAATGGAAATTCTTTTAAAATAGTCATCCTTGCTATCCTTTTTTTTCATTTGGGAAAATGCTGAAGGGTACAGAGGACTCAGAAGGAGGAAACAACCAGCTGAGAGAGCATTGTTGGAAAGACACAATTTCTTCTGTAAAGGAAAAATTAGTCTTTTGAATTTGCACACTCTGCCATCTGAAAATATCTAAACACTGCAGAGGTAATGAATGCTTCCTCCACTGACCTGCAAGCTACTTCCTCAGGATGCTTTCCCTATCAGGCATATCTAGTCACTCTCCCACAGCTCTGACTTTGGGCCTTTCAGCATTGAGGTTGCTGGGGGACAGCAAGAAATTTGCTGAAGCTCCCCCCATTGAGTGACAGATTCACTAATCGTTCCACCAGCTGTGTTTAAAGTAAGTCATCAAACACTTCATCTAAAAGCAGATATATTGGCCTAAAAATACTTCTGCAATTTCTTTCTTCAGGACTAAATAAATGTTTCTCGTGTTTTTTGTTGAAAATGAAGTCAAAAATAGCAGGGGGGAAAGTGCATTTCCCATTTTTTTTAATATCTTGGGAAGTTTTATTAGGGCATCTGAAAGAGAGTAGATTTGGAATAGATATTAGGAAGAAATTCTTCCCTGTGAGGGTGGTGAGGACCTGGCACAGGTTGCCCAGAGAAGCTGTGGCTGCCCCATCCCTGTGAATGTTCAAGGTCAGGTTGGACAGGGCTTGGAGCAACCTGTGAAAGGTGTCCCTGCCCGTGACAGGGGGTTGGAATGAAATGAACTTTAAGGTCCTTTTCAACTCACACCATTCTGTGATCCCTGACATGGAACTGGCATGTGCTGCTCATGTTTCTAACGCTGGGCACTGGCTCAGGATTGTGAGGAGCACTAAGATTTACAGGGCTGCCTTCTGGCACTTACAGCCTTCTCCCTGACTGCAGCGGGAGACTCTCTGAGCCTCCAGGGACCCCCTATTATGCTGCACTTGGACTTGCTGATTTTCAGTCAGTAAGAGAAGCAGACTCTTTTTCATTTCCTTTCCTCTTGATAACAAGTTATTCCTGAGCAGTCGGCTCAGCTGGGGTCTGCAGTCAGGACTGTGCATGGTTGTGTCTCTCTAATAGTTAGGTCGACTGCCAAGTGTTTTTGTCAAAGAATAAGGGTTGTGAGGAGCTGAACGACCTCCATTTCCCTCAGGTGGTGTCCTCTGCAAAGCTGCCTGTCACACATTGCTTTAATGCTGGCGCTCCAAAAAAATATTGTAGCTAAGATGGGAAGCCCTGAGCATGTTTTCACAGGGAAGCCCTGCTTAAATAACTCTTCCATATGCTGTACATTACTTTTATCAGCACTGAAATATCGAGTGCACACTCACTGGATACACAGTCAAACGAGCTTTGAACACCTCGGTTCACATTGCTCAAGACAAAAAGCATCCACAGCTGCTCTTTGCTGGTTTCATCCCCACAGCTGGCCTTCCACTGGGAGGCTCAGAGTTCTGCCTTTATTCCAATGGAACCTGGCATTTATTGGACCTATTCTGCTTTTATCTCAAATTTCATCCCAACTATTTATCCCTATAACTGGGGAAGCACCATACCCCCTTTTCATGAAAAGCTCAAGAATGCATTCTTTCCCAGAGCAATGCCCATTGTAACACCCCAAGATGGTGAGCAGGTGAAGACAAATTTGCTGAGAACAGGACAGAGGTACCATGTTTTCCATTGTGAAAGGTTTGAGGAAGCTGAGTAACTGGGAAAAGCAAAATGTGGGTCGTGCTAACAATCGGGGCAAAATCCTTGTGCGGTTGGATGGGGTCTGGAGTTGGAGAGGGCAGAGCATGGTGTCACCTCTGAAGTCCTCCGTGCTGCCTTGGTCTTCCTTCCATTTTCACGTGGATCAAAGGAGCAGCTGGAGAGCAGCTGATCCATATGCTCAGATGGCAGGGAAGGGCACACAGCTCATGCACGCAGCTCTTTCCTTAAACAGCAGCAGCACACTTGATGGCATTCAATCTCTTCAATAAAATCATGCAGTAATTCTGATCAGTGCCTACCCAGAAGAGTTGCTGCTTACCCTCAGATCCAAAGGCTAAGCAGCAATAATCTAATCATGGTAATCATAACTTACTACTTTGATCTTCAGATAAAAGAGTCTACAGAAGTGCAAAAGTGTTACATCACCGTTATTTGGACAACTTCAAAGCGTGTTATATACACTAATGAATTCTCCCAACACAGTCTGATGAGGAGTAATAGAAGGCGAGTGTGTGAACAGGGGAGTAGAAAGGAAGGAGATGCATCCTCATATGGTGAAGGGGAAAAGCAACAAAATAAGTACTTGTACCCTGTGTACAGGTGTGAGACGTGGTGAGGAGTCCACAAGGGGCCAGCTGCAGGAGTCCAGTGCAAAGGATGCTCTCCCATAGGAGGAATTTTCTCATCTCTCTCATTTCTTGAAGCTTGCAATAAGAAGCGAAATCTCAGGCTGCAGAGAGGAAAACAGAAGGAGGGGGCAGCTTTTCATCTCAACAGTGCTTCTGAAGCCTTAAAAATAAAACTTTAAAAATCACCAAATGGATCTTAGCAGGTGAAATAGGGGCAGCAGAAACACTGAACATGTTTTCCCTTCACAGTTTGGGAGTTTTAATGTTAAAAGACAGGCACATCTGGGCACATAAAGCTCTTCTAAAAACACTGTCTGGGGAGAACAGATTCATTCTTCACTACTGCTGCAAGAGATATAGTATGTCCCTGTACAAAAAAGAAGGGCTCAGAAGTGAAACTAGAGAAAATCCCACTTGTACAGTCTTGGTGAAGAATCACATTTTAAATCAGAAATGAGAGAGAAAAGGAAGGGAATATTTGGAAATATTGCTCAGAGTGAATATCTTCCAGTGCAGAAAATACTCCTCTTCCAGAGCAAATCCTTTCTCTCATCAGACTGGGAAATCTGAAAAAAGACAGAAAAAAAAACCCAAATCAAAATGAACCAAGGCAAGACACCCTGGAAGAAGTCTCAACTAGGTTATTGTAGCATTATTGCCCAGAAGTCTCAGAAATTGAGCTCTCATGTGAGCAAATGTAGATGGTTAAAGAGGATCTTGGAAAAATGAAGAACTGACGGCATATAATCCAAAACATATTAAATCTTTTGGGGAAAAAAAGCTTTTTCATCAAGTAGGCTTTGAAGAGGAGACTGTGGGAGAGCATATGGAACCCAGCAACTCAGTAAAGGACATTGGCACAATAGGCTGTTGTTCAAAAAGAAGGATGAGTGCTGTTAAATTTGGGGCCACCTGAGGTTGAGGAAGTTCCTGAATAATGAATCTCCTGGGGCTCTCCAGCAACTGCTTCTGACAAAATTTTATGCTTGTCACCTTGCGAGTTTTTCTCAGCAAAGCGAACAAGTGTCATCAGAGTGAGAAAAATACATGAAGAGCCTTTTCTACAGTGAAATTTTTGCTCAAAGGCATGGCAAGAGTTGGGGTTTTATTCCTTGTAGCTTTAGCTGGCAAAATAGCAGAAGAGGGATGACTTTGCCTTTCTAGGGAGCTGCCAAGCAGCCCAAAGTGATCACGTGTTTCTCAGCAAACCACTATCTAAACATTCATCCCTTAAACCACCCTGTTTGCAACAGGGAGAGGCACACTGTGCCTGTACTTCAGAGGATGATGGTGCCTGTCTGCAGATCCACCTATCTGCTTTTCAACTAACCTCTTATTTTCTCTTAGTGTTCCACCTCATCCCTCCATGCTAGCCCTGCATTTGTACTGTTTTCAGCAGCCCTCTGGAAGAGTTGAGTGTATTATCCTGCACTTTTGGGGTTAAACATCTCATTTCAGCAGCCAGGGATGCTATGAAGGGACGGCAGGTCCCTCGAGTGAAGGACTAACCTCAGTCCTGCAGTTGTGCCCTGTTGGAGTGTTTCAATGGGACCTGCTGAAGTTGAAGAGGCCTTGCTGCACATGTCAATCCATGTTTGATGGGCATCTAGTGCTTCCAACACCCCAGTAGTTGAGCAGAGGAGTTGTGTTTGTTGAGTATCCACAGGCGTTGTTTTGGGTCAGTTGAGGACACACAAGGGCACAACCTGCCAAGTGCTGTTGAGGGCACACATCGGCCCCTGCATGCCTGGGCCCGTTTGATGCTGCCTCTGCCTGTTGGGATTGAGTGTCTCAGGAAGGGGAATTGGGCAAAGCAGCAGCTCAGAGGTAAATTCCACCTGGTGGCCAGTGCTTCAGGCCACCCACCTAGGGCAGGTTCATAAATGTGATTCGTCCTCTTCTCTCACAGCTGGGAACTAAATTAGAGAGATGAAGTCAGCTATCCAGGATCCCATAAAGTAGCAAGGCTTCATAGGGGACAGGAAAGCCCAGCTCCTGGATGCTAGTCCTCTGATTAGGCTTAGGCACCTCTTGCCTGTCAGAATGCTAAGTGAATGTCTTGAAAACAGCATGACGCTGCTCCATGCAGTCATGCTTATACTTAGCACTGCAGTAATCCAAGGTCCAATGAATGGAGAACCACAAGTGGCATGATGCATTTCTGACTAAGCAGGAAAACTCATTTTAGAATGAGGTTTTGCCCATTAAAGGGAAATTAAAGGGGAAAAAAGTGCCAACATATTCTGCAAAAGAAGAGATGAAACAGTAGGAGAGGGAGCATACACTGCTGTCCAAAGCCATTAGCTTAGGCAGAAAGAAACAGTAAATAAACCATGATTTATAATTAACACCTCACAGATATACATCCTCCCGTTGAATCTGGGAGATTCTGTGTATTTGCAGAGATCACACTCAGTTGATGCAATACTTACACAGTGAGCATCCACAAGGCCCCTTCTTAAAGGGTCTTCTGCTGGGATTCCATAACCCATACTGCCTCCTTCCAGCATGTCGGCTTTGGGGGTCAGATGAACTGATTTCAGGGTTTGCCTGAAATCACAAGAGCAGATCTCCAGCCCATACACAAAAGTTAGGAAGCCTTAATTTTTATTTTTTTTAAAACAAGAATTAGAGAAAGAAAAGGAGGTAAGAGCATGGGACCTGTGCACGCCCAGTACCTGTGCACCCTCAGCTTCCTTACCCTGTCTCCCTGGTTAATGTTACCCACAGGGAACCAAAATATGCAGCTCTTAGCTCTGTAGAAAAGTTGTGAGAGTTGAAGAAGGAATTTATGCCGCTGGGAAAGGTAAATGAGAATATCAGTGGAAATCATTCTTACTTCTGTATTTGTAAGGGCTTTCCTGACCCTGCATGTTAAAACCCGGCACTGCAGTCAGGACTCCAGACTCTTGTACCAGGAGCTGGGATTCAATATTAAGTAAAAGCAAACTAATATGGCAAGAAAATTAGTAATGCAGCATGTACAGAGAAACTTGCATTATAATCCCTCAAATTTTGTGGCAAACAGTTGTTAACTCATTCAGAACTCTCCATGGCACAGCAGAGAGTAAGAGGATTAGAGCTCTGCCATCTGTACTTGATGGATGCACCCAGAGCTGTTCCCAGCTCCACAACCCCACAGTGAGTTTCTTCCTCTGCCTTTTGGGCGAATCTGGGGTTGGTGTCAGAGATGGAGGGAAAGTGGTGAGACCGGTCGTGCCAGATGGTCTGTGACACAGAGGAAAAGCAAAGCTCTTTACATTGACAGAGTTTAATGTTGAAAGTTTGCTTAAAATAAGAGTAAAACTGGTGCAAAATACTTGCAATTAATCCAATACCGAGTCAGATTTCAGATAGGACCATGGAATCGTCTGGATCAGTATCAAATTCACAGAGCAGTGCTGGAGATCAGAGGCTCTGAGTGGGTAGAAGACCAAAAGTGGGTTTGACCCACAATCAGTAGCACATGCACAGAAGAGCTTTTCTTTCAACAGTTTTGCATAAATTCATTCAGTGACAAACATGTCAGTTGAGTAAGTGAGCCTTTATTAGACTTGAATTTAACAGCAAATCTGGGAAATCCTCCCGAAGCAACCATGGCTTCAGAATCCCAGATTTGCACTTCTAATTAAAACACTGTCAGTTTAGGTGTAATTCTCCACAAGGAATGGATCTCGGGAGGGGGAAGGGAGAAGTGGGAGAGGACTGAGAGGGTGCTCGAACAGTTTTCCAGTGAGGTTTGTTCTTTATATTTTCTGATGATTTTGTTAATATTTTTTTTTGCAAAAATGTATTGTTCTCTTCTAATAGATGGCAAAGAAGAGGCAAACTCCTGCTGGCTTTTCCTACCTTCCATGAGGGATAAGATCAAAGAGAAAATTGTTTGATCGAGGATTGCATTTTGTTTTAAGAAATGAGATTATAGTTGCATGATTTTCTATTTCTGTATAAATCCATCAATGCTAAGGCTAAAACATTAAAACAAATCTCTTCATGAGAACAAAGGGAACTTACAATTCCTTTCTGTTTTCTGCTGGCAAAACACAGTTGCTTTTGCAAGGAAAGTAAGAAAGTAAAGTAAGTAAGAAAATCAAATGTCAGTGAGAAAATAAAAATTATTACTTTCAGCTTGGTCATCTGCATTATTTCTATTAGGCAGATTTAAAATAGCACATTTCAGAATTATCTTTTAAATTATGCATGCAGTAGGTAAGAATTTAATGTATTATAAAAGCTGAAAGAAAATTATTTGTAATGAGAAAGCAGAAACAAAATTGTTTACCATGTTAAAATCGTACCATTTAGCCTTTCAGAAATTAAACTATAAGTAAATAGCAAAAGGCAAAGCTTGGACAGAGCCAAAACAGCCATCTTCAGAGTGCTACTTTTAGAGGACACTTGCAACTGTTATCTTTGCATTCCAAATGAGAATACTAAGGTTTTATTTACAATTTCAGAGTTTTCCACGGTCCTGAAATCTTGGTTCCCAGCCAGCTCTAATTTTAAGTAGATTGTGCACTGTAGATAATGAGGGAAGAGTATTTACTGCTTACTCCTGTGAGGGTAATGATGGAAAGGAGCATCCTGTTCTTGCCAGTTCTGTGAGGGACAGGCAGGATCCCAAGCCAGGGAGAAGAGCGGGGATATGTGCGTTATTTTACACAGCACAGGCAGGGATAGAAGAAGAAACCAAGATATCTTAATTTGGATTGTATAGGAAAGAAGAGTCTAGGTGCAGAAGGAATAACACAGGTTGAAAAATGTAGAGTCTGGTCTATTTAGATATTTTACCCCTTTTTAAACCCCAGAATTAGCCATTCATTAAAGCCTCTTACACTGTTACCTGTGCTTATTTTAGACCGATTTTTTTTAGACCCTGCTATTTGCAAGGATTACTATGATAATGAACATTAATTAATCCAGAGGTCAAATGGACAGATCCAAATATCTGAACCTTAGAACATCTTTAAAGTCCTAACCCAGGTGCTCCATCTCACCTTAGCTCTGCAGAGTTACTGACTTGTTTCCACTCCGCAGGGAGCTGATTCCTTCATGTTGCGCTTGAACAGGTATAGGGACACATCCTCCTGCAAGAGGATTTAAACCCCATAGCACCTATTAGTGAAGAGAAAAGAAGTTGAGCCAGGGCTCAAGCTGCAGAATATTTCTGTTAGTCAAGTGCAAGGTCATTTTCTGTTACCTAGCTCCAGAGTAAGACTTTCAAAACCTCACAGTGACTTCAAACTACGAGATGCACCTACTCCTCTGTGACTGCTCTTACTAGAGCATAAACACAATTCTAAGTCTCGCTGGTTTTTGACCAGGCTTTCAGCTCCCTAGCATTGAAGTCACTTCCAGAAATGAGACATTATCTCCTAAATTACAGAGGCACTTTGCAAATGTGTCCCGTGATGGAGGCACTGCTGTTCATCTGCTGGGTCTACAGAAGTAGCAGAGCAAGGTGGTAACAGATATTGCCTTTCCAAGCACTTGCCATGGTAAGCAGTGACAGGCATTGGCTCGGAGTCTAAACAGACAAGAGACACCCAACTTGTTCTGTTCAGTGCTCACTGCTCCTGAGCCTTGGGGGTGTCACAGGGGATCACATCTGCTTGTGTGATGTTTATCATGTCTATCGTTACATTCTTTATTGAATTGCTCTGTCCTTCCAGAGCCTCTATCACTGGCCAGCTCTGCCTTGTGCTAAATGCTGCACAGCCACGGAGCAAAAGGGCCGTGTCCTGTAGATCCCATGTGCTGAGTGTTTTCTCTGCTGTGCATTTCAGCAGCTTCGGTTCACAGCTTCCAGCTCCAAGTCAATCCAGCAACGAGGGCAAACATTGCCCACCAGCAGTGTCTGCAACAAAACATCACACACACACGAGGCCCCAGCCATGCTGGCAGTCCTAGCAAGCTGCTGATCTCCTCTCCTTTCCTCCAGAGTCTGTGAGAGTGAGCACATCCCTCCTGGTGCCGTGAGGAGGAATGACCGGCACCAGCAGCAGAGACAGCCCAGATCGGGCTGGTCTATGATGGATGCATGAATCCTGTCTGCATCCTTCTGTCTCCCAGGGGAAAGAAACAGCCCCTTCTCCCTCTTCCCCCAGCCCTCCCTATTACCTTCCAGGCTCAACACCCCATAGTGAGTTTTCCATGCTGTCAGTGCCAGGTGTGAAGCTGGGGAGCATAAGCCATCTGCAGCTGATGGCAGGCAGCCCCCTGGGATTAGCTGGTGGTGCATATCACCAGGATGTTGAGGGTCTGGAGGCAGGAATCCGGCTGACTGCTGCTGAAGGGATTGAAATGAGTCGCAGAAATATCTCAGCTTCATCAGGAAGGAAAGGCTGTATGATTTGCAGCTGGAGATGAATGTGATTATTTGCCATGCAGATGGATTTTGCCAGCTCAAAGTGGCCTTCATCAGCAGAGATTGTTGTATTTGACATTGTCTGGTTACTTTTGTTTAATGCCTCTGTGCCTTTTCTGAGTGCTTCCTTCCCTGAGCACACATCATCCAGACTAATTTCCTTCATCTTCCTCATCAATCTGAAGATGTGTGAGTTGAATCTATAGCTGCCTCCTTCCCCAGTCCCTCTCCAAATAGGAAACAAATGGTAAAGCTGTATGTGCTGACAGTCCTGCAGGCTGAGTGTTCTTTGCAGCAAGATGATCACATTTATCTCACCTAACTTTAGCCCTTCTCTGGGCTGGGATATCTCTGTTACCATCCCATAAACCATAATTCTGTGGAGTGACTCAGATCATCAGAAAGACAATGCTGAAACGTGGTCCCCCATGGAGAAATAAATGGTGTTTCTCACAGGCAGGTCCTCCTTAGTCAGGCTGTCTGGCTTTATCAAACAGCATTGTATGTTCCCTTCTGCCTGGGACAGTGCTCTGCATCTAGAGAGAGGGAGTATATGAATAATTTAGACAGAATGCCTGAATACTGACATCATTCTAAAATCATCTTCCACTCTTAAAAATTATTTGAAAAGATTTTAATATTAATTAATGCCTGCTTGACTTATCTGCCTCTATAGCTGTCGAATGGTTACAGTTAATTGGCTATTTGATTCTAGGCAGTACAAAACACCTAGATTTTAAAGCATTATTATGAACATCTTGTCTAACCATCTGCTGAATACAAAAGAGAGAATGTCAGTAGGCAAATTATTCATTAAGACCGTAACTCCTCTCTGAGCTTCAATATGTCTTACAGAAAAACACAGAGGCTGTTTTTTTAAACTTCAGGTGGTGGTGGAGCTGACCAAAAGATCACAGCTGGGCTGTGTGTCTGGTCTGGCTCCACGCTGGTACTCCTTCCTGCCAGGGGTACATGGTACAACAGAGACCTTGACAGAAAAATTGTTGATGGGCATTGCACCCTGCATGGCTAAACTTTCTCATAATTATCTCCATGTCTTATTATTAATATTGTACTCCGAAAGGAATTGAAAATCAAAGCAAATTCTCTCCATTTATCGCTGATTTTTTTCACTGAGAATTTTTTTATCCTCGCTCTAATTACATCAACACCCTTAAGAGTAAATTAAGAACTGAGACAGACTTCTGGCTTCCTTGGAAGCGGCTGGAGAGCATGACTTTGGGTAAACAGCCACGTAAATGATGAGCCTGCAAGAGCAAGCTGCACCTTTTAGACTTTCACCCTCCTCCTGTCTGACTCTCCTCTCTGTGCCCAGGTCTCTCTCCGGCCGCATAGTCGGTGGCGTCTGGTGGTTCTTCACCTTGATCATCATCTCCTCCTACACAGCTAACCTGGCTGCCTTCCTCACCGTGGAGAGGATGGTGTCTCCCATCGAGAGCGCAGAGGACTTGGCCAAGCAGACGGAAATCGCCTATGGGACCCTGGAAGCTGGCTCCACTAAAGAATTTTTTAGGGTAAAAAGGAAACTTTAATGCAAACATTTTTCTTAGGTTCTTGTTTGACAAGTCCTCCAGGTCCCTCCTCTCTCATCCTCAGCTCAGGTCTGGTTTTTTTTCACTTGCTTCCCCTCATCATGTTACAGCCTGCCAGAAGATTGGCAGTGACTCCGGTGTATGTGATATTCTGTAATTGTGAACACAAATATGGAATATCTGTGTGCTTCCCCACGTTACTGAGGAGCTTCTCTGAGTGACTCCAAATGAAACCATCTCCAGATTTCCAGCTTGGTTTGCCCTTGGTTTGATCTGCAAAATCAGTCCGTACACAAATATGGGCCAGAAAATCAGGGATTGATCTGGGGTAACATCCTGTTACCCCTTTTGGTTTCTTGGCCCGTTTGATGTGCGGGTGTGTGTTCAGCCCAAGCTGGAAATCTCAGGGGGCACCCAAACCTCTGTTAACGTTTCTGTTGGGTTTCTGCTGTCCTACGCAGCGATCCAAAATAGCAGTGTTTGAGAAGATGTGGACATACATGAAGTCAGCCGAGCCCTCTGTTTTTGTGAGGACGACGGAAGAGGGGATGATCCGTGTGAGGAAGTCGAAAGGGAAGTATGCATACCTCTTGGAGTCCACAATGAACGAGTACATCGAGCAGCGCAAGCCCTGCGACACCATGAAGGTGGGAGGTAACTTGGACTCCAAAGGCTATGGCATTGCAACGCCAAAGGGGTCTGCGCTGAGGTAAGTAGCCTGGATTTGCTTCCTTTTGCCAAACCACCCAGCAAATCAATGTGTGCACACAGTTCAATCTCCATTGCCATGTTAATCATGAAAGCTTGGGGCAAGGAGGTGGGGGAGGTGGAGGAAAAGGGGTGTGACCGCTCAGTGTGATGTGCAGGGAAGTAAAATGCCCGGCTCCCACTGAGCAGCAGTGGGAGTGCCCAATTCTTCAAGCCCTGCATTTGGAAACTGGGTCCTGGCTGATCCACTTGCTATGAATGTGTCTGCTGTATGAGGTGATGGCAGGGGGCTGCTGTGGTGTAACCATTGGTTTCACAGAGCTTTATCCGGAAGGGACGCTCATCCTGTGCCATGTGAACTGCACAGCTTTGCAGAGTATGGGATTACCCTGGCTTGGATCCATGCTTGCAGAGGGAGTTCTCATGGGAAAAGCATTTTGGTGTTTCCTAAAATGAAATGCTGGTTGGAAGAGGTGGGAAGTCCATCTTGGAAAGCCCTGCAAAGGGTGTGAATTTTCATTCCCTGAGTCAATTCAGATCCCAGCAAGCACCAAATTTATAGCAAGTCCAAAGGGGTACAAACACTGCATTTCTGAGCCCAGACCTGCAGCTGCCACATGCCTTGGCCTATGAAGTATTTTCAGAGACCTTCCTTTAAAAAGAACTCTTCAAAAAGAGCACAAATCCTGAGTTAGTAGCAGAGCTTGGGCACTGCATACAGCCACACTCCTGGACATGAGCATCTATCATGAAAACTGACCTGCTCAGAACAGCATTACCACTTTCCACAGACTGGTACTGTGATCTTGGACACGTCAGAAGTGTGGTTCCTTTTGGCAGCAGCCATGTCAATTCCTCACATTACAATCATGAGGAACATGAGTTGTAATGGTTTAGTAAATTCTCAGGAGCTGTAGCTTTAAGTAATCAGAATGATGCTCCAACATATTTAATTAATTACTGAGTTATTTATTAATGAAAACATGTTGACCAGAAGCTTATGTGTGGCCTTGTACTTGCTTGCTAACACGACCCAGTGCAGAGACATTTAAACCATAGTCCCTGGATTACTAGAAACCAGATTATTAGCAAATAACCATTTGCAGAAGGATTTGTCTGGTCACACAGCACCCAAGCCAAAGCCAGCCCAAAGAATCAAAGGTGTATCAACTGGTAGTGGACAAGACCCAAGGATTTTAATTGTTACATTTCTTAAGTCAACTCATATTAGATTCAGCCCATATCAGCAGTATCTTTAGAGAAGCTGATGTGATCACCTGCAGGTGACAACCTGCACCACCAGAGCACGTGGTCCAGAAGGCAATTCTTGCATCCAATGCAGTTCAGGCTCTGAAATGACTCAGGTTCCTCCAGCTGAAGGTGGACATACTCTCACAGCTTTGAGATGCTTTCTGTTGCACACTCTCCAGTGTTTGTTTTCAGTCTTGCAAATATGGAAATTAGGATACAGGGCGGATTGTATTTAATTAATTATTTATTTAAACATCACTCTTGGATCCTAATTTCGATATTATAAGAAAGAACAAACAGGAACATCCTGCCTGTCTTGTAATTTTTGGCATGTGAAGGAGCCATTTTTCATACTTCAAAGAAAAATAAACCACAAGAAAGAAAATCATATCGATCATTTTCCTTTTGCAACTCCAAACATCCCTCTGCTAGGCATGACTCCAAAAACTCCTAACATTTCTTTCTGTTTTCTCTTTTTCATCCTGGCTGCATGTAGAACAAATTTCTTATGGGCCTAATGGCAAAGGAGGAATGCTTGATTTCCCATCCGATGGTGTTTCTTTGGAACAGTTCCTGTCCGTTTCGTGTCCCATTGTGTCTGTTTTGTTCCTGTTGTTTTAATTGTTTTAATCTCAGTAGTTCCCTACAGTCCTTATGTAGTGTCTGTTTCCCCCCTGGGGTCCTGCACGTGAGAGGCTGCCCTGAGCAAGGTGACGTTCATGAGGCGTCAGTCCAGCACGGTCAGCCTGTCTCTCACTCAGTCTCCATCTTCACTCACTTCCATCCACAGACTTAAAGCTCTGAGCCAGGATTGCAGGAGGTTTGTGACCCAGGCCTGTCCTGTATCAGGTGTGTTTTAGAAGCTGGGCATTGTAGCTAGACCAGTTTTCCTGCACTTAAAATAGCTGGTTAGCAAAGAATCCTAGAGAGATACTACAGGAGTGTTCACCATATATTTTTCTTGCTTCTACATGGGCAAACAATGCCAAGATGGTGCCACAGATGAATGAAAACAAGGCTGAAAATCCAGGAATAATTCTACATATGGTAATTGGTGCAAACAGCCCTTTCAGAGCATCCATTTGGTCTCTTGGACTGCTAAAAAAACTTACTTCTCCCTCCTAGGTGAATCTGGCTTTGAATATCTTTTGGCCTCCAGATGTTAAAATTTAGTTGCATTTAGGCATGTCTGAGAAGGGCAGTGATGGGAGGGCAGAAATTTCACCTTTCAACACCAGCTAGTTCAAGCTGTGATCCTGCCTGACATAAGATACTCACCCTGCTACGAAACACACCCATTTACCCAGCAGGAGATCTTCTCCACTGCTGGACAAGTGATCATAAAGAGGGAAAAAAGCCAAATTGCCCAAAACCGGGGAAAGAAAACCGGGGAAATTCCCTGTAAGTCTGGATTCAGGGAATAGAGAGGATTTTGAGATGGCAATCTGTGAGAGCAAGTTTTTCAGAGCAGCCATATTGACACTAAAGTTCCATAAAACAGAAGTCAGCTTTCCTAGGGTCTGTGAGTAAACACAAAATGTTCCCTGCTAAAAACCCACCTTCATTCAGGACCCCAGACTTTTCAGTCTTCCATCAAAATACAGTCAAGATGTAGTACAGCCTGTTCTGTGCACTCCCCAGGAGCTGGAGAGACAATTAGCTGAGATGAAGCTTCCTAGGAAAGAAAACACATAATGTTCAGCACATGGCCCCAGAAATCATATGGCTGATAATGTGCTCAGGGAAACTGCAATACATTTACTTTGTTAACACCTTGTACCCACATAGAAGCTGTGATGTATTTTGGCTCATTAGTTAACTAATTTTTCACAGATGGTTCAGGCACCAGAGTGCTAAGTAACCTGTATTCTGTTTTAGAAGACAGAATAATTATGATTTACTTAGTGTCAGATTCTTTCTGGATCTACATTCACATGTTCCCATTTGCTTTAAATGCAACCAAAGTCAGGCTCTGACCACAATACCACTAGAGTTGTAAAGGGAAAATATTCAGCCACCTTCAAATCTACGCCTTCGCCTTCTCTTGGACTGGTAGCAAGCTTGACTGCATCTGGATTTTGCTTTTTGAAGGCTGGATTCTGCCTGAAGGAGGCTCCCAGTCCTTGTGAAGGCTTCAGTGCTCGGATGGAATCCCAACAGGCAGAGCCATGGCGGGCTCGTGGAGGTCAGCGCATTCCTCTTGCTCACAGTCAGGCCCATTTTAGAACTGCCATACATGAAAACAGCCCCCTTGGCAAGCGTTTCTTGGGGTGGCACAGAGCACAAATTCTGAGATGGAGCTGCAAGGTCCTTGGCCTTTTTAAAGACCTGCTTTAATGACATTCAAGGTGTGTTGATGTATGGTTCGTCCCTCCACCTCTCCCGTAATTTTTAAAGCCCTCTCATGTTTGTGCCTCATTGTGCTTAGCTTTGTACCTCTTTTTCAAGCAATGTCAACACCAGCATTGCACCCAGAAATGAACTGTGCCCATGTGCAGAGCCTGTAAAACTCACCACTGCACATTCTGAGTCAAGGTGCTCCCTCAGACGTTCCCCACTGGAACAGTGAGGTGTGAACAGGTCTGAAGGCACACTGCAGCACAGCTTGGCTTTGTAGGCTGTCCTAAATCCAGATCACCGGTCTTCTTTCTGAATGGTAGAGTCTGCCCAGCATGAGACTCATGCAATATTTTCCATGGGTGGGGAGATGCATCTATGAAACATTGCAGCCATCCAAAAGTTCCAGGTGTTCTCAGGTTTGTGCATTTTATTGGTGCTGAAACCAAGCTGTGACCTGTTGGTAACATGGCAATGATATCACAGGGCATACAGGGCCATTCATAGCTGACCACAACTGTCCACAGTGAAGGAATTGCCTTCCCAAAACATGAAAAGTTCTTAAGTCTCTGAGACATTGGGAGCTCTGGAAAACACTTGAGGGAGGGAATGCAGACCACAGCATCAGATGAAATAAGATGACCAGGTTCTCTGTTGTGGTAGCATAGCCTTTCCACAGGGCTTCAGGAAAAGCAGTTTTTACTACCACTAGTTGGGGATCTGCCCCTATGTTTCATACATCCTAAAATGTCTGAAGTGTACCCCAACCATGTTAATTTGAACATGTTAAAGTTCTTGAATTGATTAAATGTTCTTTTTGTTTGTGTGTTATTTAATGAGAAATTATTGCTGATCATGTTGTTTCTATATATGTCTTTTGTGATGTGAGAATCACTCAAGAGGAATAGGCGAGCCAGACTGCCCTCCCCCACTAAAAATAAAATTGTATGAAAATAACCCCCCCAAACCAGAGGATTTCTGCACCGAGGCTGGATCCCTACAAACAATGCCTTATTTGTTCTTGAACACAATTATTTTCCAGTATTAAGGGGGTTTGTAACATTTTCCAGTAATGAGGGATGCCGGTGCTTAGATGTTTGCCAAGCTTTCTATTGATGTACTTATCTGACTACTACTGAAGAAAGCTTAAGATGGGGGTAGGACTTCCTTCCCCAAAGCCACACGACTGTGGGATGTGGCTCTCTGCTGCTCTTCATGGAGACAAACCCTCAGTAGACTCCCAGGAGCTCACGACAGGTGGGGGCAAGGCCGGATCAGGGACGCTGGTTCACCCATCCCTCGTTGTCACTTGCTTGACGAGTGTTCTCCGCGTGTTACTCATCGAGTGTTATCTATTCATTTTAAAGAAACCCAGTAAACCTGGCAGTGTTAAAACTGAACGAGCAGGGGCTTTTGGACAAATTGAAAAACAAATGGTGGTACGACAAAGGAGAATGTGGCAGCGGGGGAGGTGATTCCAAGGTCAGCCCCAGTAAGAACACACTAGTGGGTATGAACGGCATGGATAGTAACCAGCAACTGCTCCGCCGGCGCGCCTTGCGCTCCGCCCCCGCACACCCCCCGGCACAAACACCCTCCAGCTCTGCCGCCATGGTGCACGCTGCGACTGCTCACCAAAACGGGCACAAACGAGACTAAAAAAAAAACATTTCTGTGGGCCAAAAGAAACCCTGCATGGTCTTTGGGGCAGAGGGGTCTTGAAGGCAGCTCCCTTCCTCTCCTCCTGCCCTCCTGGCCGCCTTCCCCAAAGGCTGCGCTGGACGCGTACACCCGGATAAGGCCAAAATACTCCGCAGGGCACTGCCAACCACGGAGCACCTGGCAGGTGGGATGGACCTGCCGTGCCCACGTTGGCCAGAGCATTGCGAGTATCCGTGGCAGGTGGTTGAGGTTGCTGGTTACTCAAAGTGATATAGTAATACTCATCTTGCTATGCTGGAGGAAGAGCCGTGTGGCTGCTGCTGGGGGGAGGGATGCGCTGGTGGAGGCGGGGAGGGGCGGCCAGATGGAGTATTCGATCGTATCACTTTGTCGATGTCTAAACTTGTTCAATGAATGCTGTGAATGAACTGTCTGTGCTGAATAACATAAAATAACATTGGTAATGTTATTTATGTTATTTCCCCCCTGGTTGAAGAGGTCCCGTAAACCTAGCGGTTTTGAAACTCAGTGAGCAAGGCGTCTTAGACAAGCTGAAAAACAAATGGTGGTACGATAAGGGTGAATGTGGAGCCAAGGACTCCGGAAGTAAGGTCAGTCACGCCACAGAGGTCTTGCCTACCCTTGCAAAAATTAGTGTGTAACCAAAGCCCCCTGGTCTTCGTGGTGGCAGGATTTGGAAGCTGGAGTGCAAAGCGTGTTGTTTAATAGCTCACCCAAAAAACTTTTACAGTGCTGCAGAGCCCAGCTATGGGGTTATTACTCTTTATTTATATGGTAACCACCAGGGAATTCAGTGCAAACGCCATGTCCTTGCATGTATAAATTATACAGGAGAGGAAATTATATACAGGAGAGGAAAAAGCAATTGGAATATGGTGCACAGAGATAAAGTGTTCCAAGTTTAATGCATTAAGGTCCTTGCAGATTGTCGTGCTCTGCAGTGGCTCCCAGACTAGAGAGGAGGGCTGGTCTTTGCATCAAAATCACATCAGAGCTGCATCATTCATGTCTTGCTTGGGCCAAAGTTTTGTTGAGAAGGAATGATTTTATGGGGCTTTTGGGAAAGAGCAGTGGAAACCTTGAATATTTTCATTAACACTTTTTCTCAGTAAAGAGAAATAAAAGCTGCTGCTCAGCCCTGGCACCTTTACTCCAGAGCTGCAGCAAGCCCTTCGCAATTGCCCAGAATTGGTTTTGCTCTCAAATGCCAACGAGGTTCCCCAACTGCAAACTAGAAAAGAGAATGTAATATATTTTTTTCCTTTCTATGTTCAACCCACCTCCAGAGCCAGATGGAGTGGGTTGGGCTGTAAGGTATTAAAGATACTCAAATTTCATGAGAAGGGGGAAATTTCTACCAACAGTTTTTTGGTAGGTTGTCATATCTTATTGCACCTGGCCTAATTGTCTGACTCTCACCAACTGCTTTATTGCATTGTCAAGCATTCCGGGGCTAACAGACGCTATTTGAAATCAAATTCTGCTCTTCTCTGCGGCATTCCACATATCCAAGAATAACCCTTCTATAAGACATGCTATACAATATGGCATGGGTCCCACTCAGGCAAAAATCTGATTGACTTGTAGAGTGCGTGCATTTTGCAAGGTAACCAACTGAGCAGTAGTCACCATATGAATGAAAAGTAATCACTTCTGCTGGGAAACTGAAGCCATGACACAGCTTCCATAATTCCCTCACCATGAACCTGCATGCGTCAGTGCCAGAGAAATTCCATAGCCAATAAAATGCCCATAAGGAAATGGATGTGCAATCAGTTTAGTTTAAAACAAAATCCCTACAACACTGTACTTTATCACTATTCTGTTGGGAAAAAATAAAAAGAAGAAGTAGGCATAGGACTTCATTCCACACAGTAGGGTAACCAATAGGGACAGAAAGAGAAGGGTTGGGACACATGGGTTTATGTGGATCATATGACCTCAATATTGATCACATGTTATTTACATGTGCTTGGAAAACACGATCACACTCATGTGAACCACATGTGAATAAATGAGATTGGATCCTAAAGCCATGACAGCTGCTTGAAACTCCATGTGTGAAATCAGTAGGCACAAACCTTAAACCACGTAAGCTTTTCCTGGGAGTGGAAGATCACAGTGAAGAGTCCTGGCTGTCACACAAAAGGATCTCACCTCTATTCCTTGCTCAGCGTCTGCACTGTGTCTGCAACAGAAGTGGGACATGAAACATCAGAGAAATCAACATAAACATCACCTGACTCCTCTCCCACCTACAGAAAGACCAAGAAATTGCATTGCTCACTTGTTCTCACAACTACAGCCAGGCAAACATGGCCACTTATTGCCCACCCAAGCCCAATCCATTTTTGTCTCCTGAGCTGCCCAGCTGCTGCATGAGCATCCCCCTCCTTTTTCCATGGTGCCCACGGATAGGGGATGAGAGAGGGCAGGCAGGGCTGAGCACCAGCCCAGCTTTCCCCATCCTGCCCATGGTGGGCACAGATCCCTCTGGTACAGGCTGGAACACTCACCTTTCCTCAACAGCCAAGATCCAGAGCTAAGCTGGAGAGGTTGGAGGCTATTTCATACTCTTCCTCACACAGGCATGACAAAACCTTCTCATTTCTGTCTACTGTTGAGCTTAGCTTAGCTTGCACTTGGAGGATTTCTGGAATGATGAGTGCTAATGAAGAGGGCTGATTTTTTTTATGGATGTAAGGTTTGTGCCCGAGGTTTTTAGCCAGTGCCTAGCAAAACCTCTGGTGTTTCCCAGGCTTATCTGGCTGGTCCCAGATGATGTTCCATGCCTGTACTGACTTCTATGCATCCCATTTTTAATCTGTTTACCTATCTATTGTCCACCAAGTTTTTTATCCAGAGAAATTCCTATAAAGAAATAGTAGACACATCAGTGGATCTGAACTCAAACTCCAGAGGCAAACACTTCTGTTTTGCTGAATATTTTGATATGCCATGGCATCTCACACGGTGCTGGACATCTAATCCACAGCCTCAGCTGCACTGCCAGACAGTGGGACATCCCAGGCAGTGTCCTGCACTGGGCAGCAATGTCCCTGCTGCTCTCGTCCCCTCTGTGAACACGCAGCAGCCACCCCTTCCCACAGGCTCAGGGTTTTTTCCATACACACTCACCTCCAGCACTGCAAACCATCCACCAATTCCTGGTCCTGTCCCCCAGCTTTTCTGAGTCCCCTCTACTTGCCACAGGAGAAGAGACAGACACTGTAATAGGCACTTCCCTAGAAGGACCTTATTTTGCAAGCAAGCACAGGATGGACTGCCCTTTCTGTAGGCTATGAAATGGGCTTGCAAGGGATGCCTTGGGTTGCTGAGATGTAATGACAAGGTAGACTCTAAGTGTTGTGGCAGGTGGATGTGATTCCTGGGGCTTTTGCAAGGCACTGGGAGAAATGAAGTTTTTTCCTAGACCAGGATGGCAAGGTGCAAGCTGCTTTCAGGGACACCCAGGTCACTCCATACAATTAAAAGGCTTTTATCAAAGACACACGCTTCCCAATCCTCTTCTCCAGTGCAAGAATTTTGGTTTTGTTTAAAAAAAAGAAAAAGGAACAAATCCTGAAGTGCCTTGCCCTGGCTTTGCAGGGAATCAGGAGGTTCCCAAATCAAAGGTGTCTTATGCTGAGCAGCCTCATCCCCAGCCATCCATGTGCTCCTGCTCATCCCCTGGCAGCACTCTGAGACAATGGGCAGTGCTATGTCCTTCATTGCTGAGCTTCAGGCCTTACCCCACTGAAGTCTGGACTAATTTTGGGGTAAAACCTCAACTTCTGGAGCTGCCACTTTGCTCTAAGGACAGTTCATCTTCTGGAGACTGCAACAACTCAAGGTGCCATCACCCTGTGCTGCCAACGGGCTCTGCTCAAGCAGGGTGGCAGAAGGGACCAGCCCTGCTGGGAAACTGAGCAAATTTGGCCCTAATGCCTGTCAGCCAACAAGGGTTAAATGATGACAAAGGGGATGATGGACACGGTGCCATGTTTGAGAGTAACAGACGGGAAGGTGCCTGGTTGCTGCAGCAACAAGGCTGGGAAGATGGGGTTTTCTTTCAGGAAGATGAGTTTTTCTTTCTCTTTTCACCTGCCAATCTTCCCCCCACGTCAGGGCTCTGCTGCTGCGGGAGACGAGCAGTGACATTTACACTCCCACTAACAAGCTGGTTCAGTGATGGGCAGCTCTGCAGGAGAGCATCTGGTGTCAGAGCCTGAGCAGAGAGGAGGGGAGTGTCCTCTCAAGCAGACAGAATGATTTGGGACTTTTTGTTATTATGAGCATTACTAGGGCAGGATCATGCATGGAAACAGCAGGCAGAGCCTCAGTGGGGCACTCAGGGCTTTTGACCTTTCCTGGGGGTCTGGTCCTGCAGCTGATGGGAGAAACGAGATGTCACTCCTGCTCAGAGAACATCTCTGCATGTCCTGCTGGGAGAGGGAGGGAAAAAAAAACAATATTAAAAGGAGGATGAGCAAGAAGTCAAGCATCACCACAGGAGCAGTTTCATTTCTCAGCCTGTTTGTGGTAGCAGGCTGTGCCATCAGCCGTGCTCCTGCAGTTCAGCATTCCTCAATGTCCCAGGAATCTGCTTTTGGCCCCTTCGGAGAAACCTTACTAGGGAAGCAGAAGTGAAAGTCAGGCTGCTTTTTCCCTCCCTGCAGCTTTGCCCACCCCTGTGCCTCACAATGCTTTCCTTTGCCTTCTGGATAAGAGAACTTTCAGTTCACCCAGATTGTCACAGCAATAATGGGAATAACAGTAATAAGAGTAATAACAATAACAATAATAATGGTACTGCAAAGTAAATGCAAGAAAAACATAACAGCCCCAAAATGAATTGTAGTGGTGATGCAGGAAACTGCTTTGGGTCATCTCCTCTCTCTTACTGGTTGTTTTGCTGCTGGCATGAGGAGGAAAGTGGGAATTAAGAACCAGCAGCCTTTCCTGGTTGCCAGACTGCTCTTGCCACTGCAGCCAGCTGAGGAGGAGCCTCATTGGACCACAAACCCCAAACTGGGGGTGGAAATAGATATCATGGCAAATAAACCCTGAAATTTGTGTATTCCCATGCTCAACAGAGCCAAAGAAGATAGATTTCCTAAGGATCTATGGCTGCAAGTCAAAGGCCTATGTATGGATGGCACTGATCTGTTTATTTGAGGGAGAGCATCAATAGGTTTTCTCTTGTCTACAGTGTCATCCTTTTGCACAAAGCTTTGGGGTTCCTGATATTGTAGAGATTTCCACCCTTCTGTTAAATCAAGGTGAAAGTATAGGCTGACAATTATTAGTAACAGATAACCAGGCTGCTCCATCTGCATCCCCGACCCCATTCTTCCCTCTGAGCAGAAAGCATGTGCCAATCAGCCACATTTCATTAAGGAGCCAGGCTAAAAGACCAGGATTCTGAGGAGGGCAGCCCCCTTCAAGTGTCTTTACTCCTCCCTGAAGCTGGGGCAGCTCCTTCAGACTGAATTTAAAAAGGCAAAGTGCCTATTGTGTTGCAACACAGTTCCCTCAAAGTAATTCCTCTGCTTTTCTATAGCTCCACCAAAAAACTCCCAGCACTTCCCCGTTGGTGCTTAAAAGTACACCCAACAATCTGCAGAGAGGAGATGACTGAACAAATATACAGCCAAGCCTGGGGGAAAAACCGCATGAAGGCAGATTAGAAAAGACCAGATAAATAATCTTTCAAATATTGAAACTGCAGAAATTAAGAGGATATTTGCAGAAATCTCTCATTACAGAGAGCCCACAGGAAGCATCAAGATTCCAACCTGAGCAGTGCATGAAGGTTATAGAAGGGAGAAACCCAACCTTCCCACCAGCACGCGGTGACAGCGGCAAGTCCCTTGTCAAAGCGATCAATCTGCAAAGCACAGAAAACGAGGTCACTTGTGGAGATTTTTCCAGCAACTGAAGCTCAGCGGGAATGGCCCCATAACAACCTCTGCCTCTTTCAGCAGAAGGTTCAGGATGGAAAGTTGGTCCCCATGGCACCAGAGCCCATGGCGGGAACTCCAGCTGGAAGAAGCTTGGCAGCTCACATGGGCAGCGGGTCAGATGAAGGAGAAATTGAAGAAAACTTACCTTTTTAGCATTCTTGACTGGAATCCACTTTTCTTCTAATTAAAAAACAAATTACATTCTCTTCTGTTACAGGAGGGGTTTTTTTTATTTGTGAGAATTGAGATGTTTTCATGCTTTGAGGGTTGACTTCTTTTGCCATCAAACCCTGATACAGAAAAAGACAGAATCCTTTGCAAAATGTACTTGCCTGGATGACTCTACCAGTGTCAAGCAGACTGCCCTGTATTGAAACCTTCCATGCTTATGTTGGTGTTCCAGTTTGGACCCTTTTGACGTCACTCCAATATCCTTTTCTATTTCCTGAATCCTCTCCCTTCCCAAAAAACTGTGGGATGCTTCTTGTACAACCTGCCAAGCAAAGCAAGTGAATCAACTGTCCTACAAGGGCAAGGAACAGGCTGTGCCACCCACCAGTCCACGTGTCCATGGAGCAGCAGAGAAGAACACCAAGAACTGTGCAGAGGCTTCATTACGAGCTGCAGACGCTTCTGCAGGCATCGGTGTTACCCTCTAGCTGTGTGGCTACATCTCAAACGAGCCACATGCGACTTTCCTCCCACGTCCACGGAGCAGGGCTGTCCATGCTGCTCAGACTCTGGTTCGCCCCAACAGACTTGCACTGAGCTGTTGGGCTGGCCCTGGGGAATCTCTACTGGCAAATAGGGGTCAAGTCAATATTGCAGAGTAGCAGCAAGCATGGAGCAGGGGTCTGTCAGGTTCACTGTAGAGAAAGCCTGTCCTAGAAACAGGAGCCTTGCACACGGAGCTGAGCCAAGTCTGGGATCCTGTTGCTGCCCAGATTATCCTCACGCCCCAACTCAACCTGGTCATCATGGAGGAGAAGGTTTTGAAAGCTGCACGGGGTGACATCAGGGTTAGATGTGGGAACTTGGTTTCCCTGGCAGTAAAATGAGTCTTTCTGAGCCTTGTCTCTTCCCCAGAGAGCCGTGACGATTCATTAGGCAATTGTAAAATCAGAATGTTGCTGCTGACTAAAAGTTGCGGCTCATTAATAGCCCTATTTATTGCCAACCAAATAATTAGCTTAGACATGCATCAGCAGGTCTTGATTGCATATGAAATAACTGCCTTATTACATAGAAATCAAATGAGTTTCTGAGGACAGCTCAGGTGTCACCTCAACCCCAGAATCAAAAAGGAAAAGAAAAAAAAAAAAGAAAAAAGCCCATCCACTTCGATGTGTTGCTCAGCAACAGAATTTGCGGGGGAAACAATCTAGGAATGAAGGAATGAGCATTTCCAAGAGAACAGGTTATTTCAGGCGAGACATCAGGGACAAGCAAATGTCACAGAGGAGGAAAACTTCAATTTTTTTGCATCCTTTAATCAATAATTCAAACTAGACATTTTGGGTAAAGCAAGCATTTAAGTTAGCTGATTGAAAAACAAAGATCCCAAAACTTTACCAAGAGTCACATTGCTGAGGAAATGTTTATTTGTTTGTTTGAGGGAAACGTTAGATTTACTAGACACTGAATTAAAAACTTAAAAAATGCTTTTAGGAATGTCACTTGATCATTTAAAGAGGAAGATGATGTAATGCCAGTACTGCTATATTGTGCATGTCCTTCCCAGAGCAATTCCATATTAATTTTGTTGTTCTCCTTTCCCGTGTGCCCTCCTTTCCCTCCCTTCTCCTCTTTCTTCCAGGACAAGACGAGCGCGCTGAGTCTCAGCAATGTGGCGGGGGTTTTCTATATCCTCATCGGTGGGCTCGGACTCGCCATGCTGGTTGCCTTAATCGAGTTTTGTTACAAGTCCAGAAGTGAATCAAAGCGGATGAAGGTGGCAACCCATTCCACGGCCTTTCACACCTTCTCTCTGATCCTCCCCCGGCTCCAAAGCTGCCTTCAGAGACGGATGCAGCCCAGACCATGGGTGGAAAGCCAAGACATAGGGATAATGAAGTGACTGTGTCACTCAACTTGCTAGAAGGGAATAGGAGCATCTGAGGAAGCTGAAAGAGGGTCAAGTGGGCTGTCAAGTGGGCTGATGCAAGATCAGACATGTGGCAGAACACTAATTCAAAATCCAGATATAGAGCAAAACCATAGCACAAGCGGCAACAGAAACACATTGAAGTTCCTTAAAATTAATGAAGGCAGACTATGGCAGTGTGTGTGCAGCATGGATGAAGTGTGCTGGGGCTGGTGTGATACAGCTGTTGCTTCAATATGGAAAAATCCCCAAATCCAGGCTCATAACAGCAAGATAAAACTGGGGGAGCGCAGTAATGATTCACATCCTGTTGTTCCCTTTGCTGGCACCCTGCTGGCACCATTTCCAGGCTGACAACACCAATATATGCTCAAAGCATTGTTGCCCTGGAATGGATGATGTGGGCCTCCAAATTCCAGAATTATGGGTCCTCTTTGAGAGAAATTGGCCTCCAATGTCTCCTGTAAAAGGTTTTTTAACTCCACCGTGTCATGGTCTTGCAGAAGCGTATTTCCTACAGCCCAGGGGATCTGTTTCAACCCTAAATTCTGGTGTGCCTTAATTTCAGAGTGTCATATCAAGAGTGGATTAGATTTAAAAGCCTTGGGGATAGACATTTAATGTAGCATCTGTGGAGCAAGTACATCTTGTCAATCCCTTATACAGATATCGTCGTGTACAAGGAGGCAGTGGGATATGTAACACACCCCTTGTCTTCCTGATCTTGACCTCTCCCATGATCATGGAATTTGTTATGAGCATATGAAGTATGCAGTGAGTTTCAAAAAATCCAGATAGGTTTTTATTTCACTGAAACTCATCCAGAATCAAAAGGAAAATAAGCAATGGCTTCTCTGGGTTTTATGTCGCCATTTCACAGCACGCTTAATGTTTTGTCAGCAATAATAACATTTCTAATGCACTGAAAATGTGCTACAGCTCTTTTCCCATTGAGGTTCAGGAAATTCCACAAGCAATGAGAGGTACCTTGAGCACGGGGGTAAAATGATATGAGCAAATAGTGTCCATGGAACTACAAAGATTAGATTATAATTTGTGCCCACTGTAAAACTAGGTATGGCACAAATGCACTGCAAAAATGTGTGAGAATGCAATAGCTCCATAGTTTCAGTCTTAAGGAGACTCTGCCCTGGTGCTGGTTCCCCTGTGTTCCTTGAAATGACCCACTAACTCACATCAGTGTTAGCCTATGGTGTTCTTGCCAGGTTAAAACCAATCCCACGGGAACAAATCAATGCTCCCAATGTTAACATCAGCTCTAATCTTGTCCCAGTCTCCCACCATCAGTGGCTGCCACACAAAGCCAGTCAGCAGAGCCCAGGCTCTCTCTGGGGTGTAGCCCAGGTGTTCCTCTGATCCCAGTCTCTGCTGAGCCAGTTCTTACAGATTCCCTGGGTGAGCTGCACATCCCATCAGCCCAGGAAGCTGTTCCAAGCCTGGCAAGGCACTAAGTTGACTGGCTTTGAATACCTGGGCCAGATTTATCTGTTAAGGGTAATTCTTCACCTGAATATCCCAGTCCAGAAAGAATGATGGTGCCCTTGGAGATAGCTTGAATGGAAAGAAACCAAATTGGCTTTATCTTTTAGCTGAATTGTTCTAAGCAGGTGGTTTCCTTAGACCTCTAAAAGTGAACGTTTTGGATGTACTTGGAACAGGAAGACGAAATTTGGTTTCCTGAATTAGGCTTGCATTTCCTGGTTACCTCAGTCATTGCTGTAGACAAAAACATAGGCACATGCTCAAGTTCTCACATGAGGAAAGTTAAACATATGTTTGCAGTGAGTCAGAGTCCACCGTGCATAACAGTCCTGGAGTAGCAGTAGCTTCTCTAGGGGGGAAGTGTGTAAAATACCTCTGCTCAGATCCAGGATGACTGTTCTTATGTTGTAGAGTTCGAATAGGTTTTTGGCATACGGCACTGATGCTTTATAGCCCAAAATACTGCTGAAACATTTAGTTTTGCATGTAGAAGAGGTGTGAACGAACAGAGCAGATGCAGTGGGGACATGCAGAAAGTGAGAGCCTGAATGGAGACAAGAGAAGGAAGAATAGTGACAGAAAGACAACACTGGTTAATATTGTAATTTCTCCAACATTGCAAAGGACAGGGGGAGACCCCCCCGTCTTTCCTAAAAAGGGTTTTTGTTTAATCCCACAGCAATCAATCAACGAAGCCATACGGACATCAACCCTTCCCAGGCCGGCTGCAGCAGGAGGCAGTGGAGAAAATGGACGTGTGGTCAGCCACGATTTCCCCAAATCCATGCAGACGATCCCATGCATGAGCCACAGCACTGGCATGTCCCTGGGAGCTACGGGGTTATAATTGGCCTTTTGACCCATTGCCTGGGTGAGAGCAGGGGCAGCCCAACTCCACCCCTCCAGAGCCAAAAAACATACCCAACACCAACAAGACAAATGATGATGACAGAAGGGACAATTGGATGGATCTTCTCAAGGAAATCAAATCAATTTCCCTTTTTATTTGCAAACAGATCCACAGGCAGGAGAACAGAAACAGGTCTGTACCGCAATAAGGAGAGTGTAATGGGATTTTACAGACTCGTGAACCATCCCTGATCAAAGAACCACTGGAACACTAATGAGGACTATGCCATTTTGTTTTAACTTGGTTGTTAATAAGTCTTAGTGTGTGCAATATATATATTTTTTCTTACTAATTCCTGTGGTGTCAGGGTAACATCAGCCCTTTCCCCCTTCCCTGCTCAGTCCTTCAATCTGGTTTAGTTTGGGACGCAAACCACAATGTCTGAGCTACTAACAGCAAAAAAAGGAGAACAGATACGTGGCAAGTTGAACTCAGTGCAGGGCGTCAGCAGTGACCTCCTGTGTCCATCATGATCCTGCCCTCGTTGTTCTGTGGTGAACTCGGGCTGTGGAGCTATCGCAGCGAGGCAGACGGAGCTGCCCCCGGCTCTCCCTGCAGCAGGAAGGACTCGATGCAGGAAGAAACCTGAACAAAAACACGAGGCTGTTTTACAGGGGGCAAAGTCATGGGTGAGTTTGGAAACCCCAGGTAGCGTGAGGACAAAGCAGTAATTCTTCCAGAGATGATGAGTGGTGATTCAAGAGGAGAATCACGTGCCTGGAGTGGAGAGTGGCAGACTGGAGCAGAGGGTTGGTCTAAGATCACGGTCGGCTGCTGAAGAGGGAAAGCAAATGTGGTATTCCCCTCACATGTGACTCTCTTGCCCAGGTTATTGGGGGCTAATAAGCAATTGTGAACCATTTTTTCATTGCTTAGCTTCTGTGTATGCTCCCTTTCTGGTGGTCACATAAGGGAACCACCTCAAGCCGGGAATAGACCATCTCCAGACATCTAGTTCTAGACAGCTGCCAAGTAACCAGTGCAACGTGCTACAAGCCGTGGGGCTGCGGCGGGAACATCCCTGCCCTTCTGCTCTGAAATCCCTTTATGGCCATTCTTTTCTAACTAAGAGGGACATTTTGTAGTACGTTGGCCAGAACGGATTCCTGGAAGGAACTGCTGAAGCAAACGAAGGAAGAGATCCTACAAGAGCTTAATTCAAGCCACCATGACGTTCAGCAGCATCAGTGCTGGTCACGCTCAGTCTCCCCATTGAGCTGTGGCCTGTCTGGGTACAAAGCCAACCGTAGCAGATTCCCACTTGTATCCTTAGAGAGGGGGAAGCATTCACAAGGCAGGAAGGCAGGTTGCTGACCCCAACCTTGGTGTTGCAGAAACCCACAGTGCCAGACAGGTAGCTGGGGGTCCAACCACACGCCTGGAGATCAAGGGGGCAAGAATGGTTTTCCACAACCACACAAAAGGTTCATTCTGTGAATCTCTGGCATGGACAGACAAATGCTTCCCACCCCGGTGGGCCTGAGACACCTCATGGGTGTGACATCCTCGAGTGAAGGATTCCCAGGGGAACATCTGGTGAGGGAGAAGATCTGTGGGGCCTGAGCCACAGTGAGCCCACTTAGCCTGGTCCCATCTCACTGATGGCAAAGAAAGTTTGAAGGTTCTCACAGAGTCCAACAAACACCTGTCCAGGGACTGAGCCTCTACTGGAGCATTCTGAGCTGCTTTTTCTCATTTTCTTTTATCTTCTCTGTTTTTTGCAACGTAGCAAGAGAGGAGCTGTGAAAGAAAGGAGGCAGGTGAAGAGAAAACGATGCAGGCAAATGACTGGCTCGGGTCTATGAGGAGAATGTGGAAGTAAGACTGGAAGCTGTGTGAATACCAGTTTCCATTAGTGTATTACTGTGCAGAGCAATACATCTACCACTTTTAACACCAGCCTGGTCTGAAGCATCTGCTCCACTTACCCACTTGTCATGCAACAATTCGGAGACCAGCAAGTCCGAGTCAAGGTCCTAAGCCTGGGCACAGCATGTCTGGTGCCAGTGTTTTCCTCTCTCCATAACTGGGAACCATTGTGATCTTCATCTCTCATCCCTGAACATGAACTCTGTTGTCAGCCACTCCAAACATTACTTCAGGGCACTTTCTGCTGGTTAGCATTATTTTTAACCTGCTTTTCTTAACTTTAACTTCAGTTCTGTATAACGCTAGCACTGTGGAGGGATTCTTATCACCACAAGCTCCTGTTTCCACGCCCAGAGCCCTCAGATGAGTCTCCTGACCCAGCTCTTGTCGTGTCCCGGGCCAGTGTGGTGGGAACAGGCTGCCGATACCCACGAGTGCCCCATCCTCCTCCAGGAACAGGACCCCGTGGCAGCAGGTCACAGCAGCTGGACAGTCTCGTGAGCAGCAGCAGCAGTGCTAGAACTGGCCACCTGTGACATGAAGGTGTGAGATGCAGCTGTCAAAGGCTTTTGATCAGTGGAGGGGTTACAAAAAAAAAAAAAAAAAAAAAAAAAGAAAAGGAAA
>VZRR01002754.1:623259-666098 GCA_013398015.1 Oreocharis arfaki
ATGAATAGGACAAAAGCGTGGCAAATGTAAACTTGTAATATGTATTTTTACTACACTTTTCTTAAAAATAGAGTAATGGTAAAACTCTTAAAGACATTGACATTTTTTCTCAACAGGATTCCATATTTAACAGTTTTGGCTTTCATTAAATTTTGCTCTTTGGTACCTGGATCTTTTATTTAACAGCTATATTTGTTTTAACTCTCTTTTGGTTTTTCTTTCTTTCATTTGTTTTTTTTTTCTTTTGGCAGTACTGCAAAGGATTTTGCTTTATCAAATGAAATGGTGTTTTTCTTTTCACATTCTCTTTTTTTCAAGCAACATTTTTATTGGTAATTATTATTTACACAAAAAAAAAGGAAACTATCAGCCGGAATTTTAGAACCAAGGATCCATGATCCATTTCTCATACCTGTCCATGCCGTTTTGTGCCAGTGCTGGATGTGTGGAAATGAAAATGATGTTACCCCTCAGGCAATATTACCCAACCTGAATCAAAAGAGATTTCTTTGATTATTGCTGTGTCTGACTTGTGAACAGCAGCCGAATAAACTGCTTCAGGTTGAAATTGGGAATCTATCTAATATTTACCCAAGAGTCAGGAAACTAAATATTCATTGGGTTCAAAATTAATGATTTTGCTTTGTTTGGAGTCTTGCGGGGTTATTTTTTGAGAAGGGCTATTAGAGGATTTTAGCTTGTTTTTTTACAGAGAGAGAAGACATGGCCAGCTCAGAGAAAACTCAGAACCAGCACTGGTCCAAAAATCCCCACCAGGATCAGCTTTCCTAGGAGCTCCCATGCTGTTTCAGAGGCTTGGACATTTAAGACGCTTCTCACTCGGTTTTCACACAGTTGACCTGCTAAGTTCCTCATCCAAAAGCCCATTGAAGGGGGAGAGAGAGGAGGATTTAAAGGGTGTTGGACATTTATGCAAATACTGACAGCTACTGAGGTTAACTGCACCCATTAATGCCACGCTCCTGTGGAGCACTTGGTGTCACAGACGTGGAAGGACTTCCCTTCCCACATCCTCACCCCCAGTTCTCCTCTGGGAAAGCTGAGACACAGGAGTACCTTTTGACCAGGCATCCCACAGGGCCAAGGTTAGAGAACCAAGAACTCCAGCATCTACAAGTGGTGTTTTACCCACTGGTAAGTTATAAATATAGAATCAGCAAGGGACAGACGGAATTAATACGTTTTGACAGGGGCAGTGAACCCTGAGGCTTCAAAGAACAAGATTCCCAAGCACTGGGGCCTGAAGAAGAGGTTTCCAAGGGCAGGCTTTGCTGGATCAGCCCAGTTTGGTCTTCCACAATTCCCCAGGTATCCAGTACTGTGCCGTGGGCTTGGGTTCTGTCACAAAATGCCCTTCTTGCTCAGTGGTTCACTCTTGGCTCCCAGTGAGATTGCAAAAGTGCACGAGAAACATTCCTTATCTTGGCACAAGCAGGACAAAATTCCCTTCTAGTGGCAAGAGCAAATATTCCCTGTAATAAAGTCTCTGGCAAGAATCCTTCATCAGCAGTTATTGAAGCAAAAAAACTTCACTGAACCCTGAAGTGCAGGCAGGAGAGCAACAGATGCATCTCCCAGTCCATTCCTTTGCTATGGGGTCAGGACCCAGAGCTGGGATGCTCCAAAAAGATTTGGCTGGGCTTGTTTGTCCTACCTGCCACCAAGTGCAAGGAGAATTTAAACCATCCAAGTTCAGGGAAGGGACAGGGGGTGCCTCAAGGTGATCTGTCAGCCAGTGGGTTCCAGTGGCCTGTTCAGCTCCAGCAACTCACTGCCGTGTGTCCATCAAAAGTTTTGGGAGGCATGGGGAAGTTTTCACTGTGAACACAGGCTCCTGCTCAGTTTCACACGACGTGGTCAGTCACCCAGTGCTCACTCGTGGCTCTGGGTCCCAGGGGAACATTGCTGTGCATGTTTCTAATGTGTCCTTACCATGGAGGCACATGTCAGAGCTGAGGCACCACCTTGAGGACAGGAACACATGGGTTCCTACCAGCAAAGGTACCAGATTAACCCCAAATACCTTTTGGAGACCTGTGTCTCCTGTTCCCTGATGGCTTTTGTGGCTGCTGGCCCCTCCTAAACACAGATACCCCAGTTACCTCCATGTTATTTATGAGCCTAAATCACTTTGTCACCCACCAGTGCTGGTTTTGTGTCTTGGTACCCCATTGCTGACTGAAGCCCCCGTGCTCTCATCTCTGCTACCCAGTTTATTAATTAAATAACAGAAACATCAGGATATCATGGTGCCATGCACAGCTGTCCAGCAGCCTGCAGGAGGGCAGGGCGTTTGGGGGCAAAATTCACATGCAAGCCCCAACTCCAGGTTCCTCCAGCTTCATTACAAAGATGACATCCCTCCAACCTTCCTTCTTACACAGAACTGCTCTGGTTTTTTCCAGACACTTGGTCTTGATGGTTTGAGTGTACAAGAGGGATGGATTTAGCGTCCAAGAAACTGGAACAGGTTCTCCTAGGCATAGATCACTCCATCAAAATCCTGACTATTTTCACCCTGGGATTCTACACTCAGCATCACTTTCCATTTCCCTTCTGTCCATCTCCATCTCTCCTCCATCTGTACATCAATACCACCCTCAGCACTGCCAGCTTCTCCTCTCCAGGACCTGGAATAGGCTCTGGGTTTGTACATGGTGTTCTCCTAGAGGCAGATAAGTCTCTGTCACCATATAGCTTTAGAAAGCAATTTAACTTCAGGATGGGGCAGAGGTGTCAATGCAGCTCCACCCTGGGCAGAAGTGATCCCATAACCCCTCACAGTGTCCTTGGGCAGCAAGGAGCCCTCTGCAAATGGGCTGTTCTGTGGAGCCACAACCCAGCAATGTGCTGGGTTACCTGGCTGTTCCCAGAGCTCTTGGACTAATCTCCCTCTTTAGGGTGTGCACTTCTCCCAGGGAGGCATAACTGTCTGGCTGCCAGGAGAAAATCTGGCTTGGGGATGGAGGGGGGCAGGGTGCTGGGAATCACCTCCATTGAGGGAACTCACCTGCTGCACCTGTGCGAAGGAGAGCTGTCTGTAGAGCAGTGAAACTGCAACCCTCAGCCCCGGAAGGGTAATCCCACCCCTTTCTCATGCACTAACATGCATACACAGATACTGAGATGCCTTTGAGAGCCCAAATTAGCTGTCAAGGTACCTTCCTATTCCTAAGGATCAATAGGGTATAAAGTAACAGCCACAAAATGTGTTCATCACTCTGCAGGGCTGGTTTAACATGCTCTCTGGATCCCTTCGGCAGCAATTCCTTCCTTGAGCTGGCATCAAAATTGATGGCATGTCGTGTTCTATAAGTCCTGACTTTTCAGATGAAAGGTACGTGGTGTTGTTCGCATCAGTGTTACAGTGTAATAAATCAATGCTTTCCCCCTGGAAGGATTTCAGACGATTTCGCAGCTGGCTCTCAGGAACTCAAAAGACAACATGTCTGCCAGGCCTTTAGCCCATAAAAAAAAAAAAGTTTACATAAAAACAGGGAAAAGAGGGGAAAGCCCAGCATTTCGTTGCAGTATTGTTGCCTGCTTCATGTGGGATGCTGGGGCCAGGGCAGCAACACCAAAGTTTCCTCAGGCCCCATATCAAGAGGTGGTGCACAGCCTAAGGGAGCACATTCCCGGTGCCAAGGAGGCCATGGACAAAGCCAGCAGAGCCTGGGAGGGTCCCACTGGATCAAACAGGAGCAGAGACAAAAGCAGTTTGCCTTCTTACTGCCTGACCCTAGAAAAAACCTCTCCCAGTTTCCAGAAAAGCAACAGGAAAAGGGAAGAGGAGCGAAGCCAGGACGGAGCACCCAGCAAGCCCCCAAAAGGTGTCCACACAGTTGCTGTCCCAGCTTCTCTGGAAGCTGCTGCCTACAGAGCAGTTCACTTACTTAATAACGTCTTTACCAAGTAAAACTTAAATTCCTCTGCTCCCAGGAGCACACGTGTAAGAGGGGAAGAGGCTGAACTTGAAAGGGGAGCCGTTTTGCTGTCTCAGATTAGCTCAAACTGTGTGACGAGCTTTCCTCACTTCAAAACCAATGTTGTTAACCTTGAAATCGGCATTATTAATATTTCAACATGAGTCCCATCAGGAGCTGCAGCAAGAGCTCTCCTGGACTCGTGACAGCTCGTCCTGTTTGATTCTAATCATATATGAATGCATGAGTTAAGAAGACATCGTTAAAAGTACATTAAGTTTAATTATGCTAGCAGCCACAGACAGTGGGAGCATCGGCTTAATGCAGAATGCATAATTAGATCAGACCTAATCCATTAGATCCATATTTGTTAAAGAAAATGCTCCTCGTCTATAAGTGTCACTGCACAGTGATCCATAGAGTTTGGAGGAACAGCAACATTTTCTGGGGGCTATTGCCCTCCCACCCCTCTGCCCTCCTCCCTGCCCATCTCCCCTGTGCACGCAGCTGAGCCCTCACTCAGCTCCTTGCATGTCTTGTTTAACAAAAGCACAAAAAAACCAAAGCAATGAGACCCCCTGCCCAGGCAGCCAAGCCCTGGAGAGGTGCTGCAGTGATTTAAGGTATTATGGACCCAGATATCCTTTGCAAGGACCTGGTCTCATGAGAAGCTCTCTAGATGCAGGAGTGCACCCAATCCCAGGTGGGTGTGTGGCCCCAAAACCCAGCTGGACTGGTGCAGCCAAGCTCAGGGGTGGAAAAGGATGATGCCTTTACATAGGCTCCAGGTGTACTGGCTGCAGAGTGGCTCGGGACAAATGTCCAAACAGAACAAAAAAAGACAAAAATAAACCAAGATATTGAAAGCAAAAGCGTTTCAGCTCCTTCTAGGCATGATCCAGCTCTCTCCACTAACGCCAGGAGCTGTGGCAGCAGGGAAGGTGACACATCCCTTTTCCCAGCAGCACAACCCTACAAACCACCCGCTGCGTTGCTCTGCAAAGCCACGGCGTCCCCAGGAAACAACCATCACCAGTGGGAGCCGTGGGTTGTCACTCCCATCTTCACCCCACAGCAGGGATAACTGGTAGCAGCAACCCCACACATCCCCAGGCAGCCTCACCACAGCAGGGACATCAAATCTGCCAATGCCTGGGCACACAGGCAATCAGGCTGCTGTGTCTGGTGATTCTCAGCTGGAGTACGGTGCATCCTGTAGCCATGTGCTTGTCCCATGGGGTGATTTCAGCAGCACCTCCAGCCCAGACCCCATGGCATTGGCCACTGTCTGGACAGGGCATTTCCCAGCTCCTGGAGGCAGTCCCAGAGGTGATGCACCTCACTGACCTGCTGTGAAATCACAGGGTGCCCACTGCCCCCCTGCTCACTGCAGAGGGGTGAATTTCCCACGAGTCCTCACCTGCCACAGGTTGCTCACACTCATTGCCCACAGACTGGCTCAGCTCAGCTCTGGATGTGGGGAGGTTCTGTGAAAGCTGAGGTCCACTCCCACGGGTGGAGGATTTCAGCTCATGTCCCCTCCAGCCTGGAGACAGAGCAGGCTGGAAAGGGGAGGTCAGGGCCACCGTGTGACATGGGAGCGAGCACAGGAGCAGTTGTGGTTCAGGAGGGAACCCCAGAGCCCTGTGCTCGCTGGCACTCATCTCAGGCAGGGGACGCTAAACAGCTCAAGCGAGCCCTTTAACAGCTGCCTAAGTGCTGAATATTATTGCTATTGAAATATAATGGCCTCTCACTACCTCTCCTCTGTGGAGCTGCATAGGAGCTGTGATTGGGAAGCCACAGCACAGAGCACAACCCCACAGGCAGGGCAGAGGGATGGGGTTAAAAGCTTTCTGAAGGCACCATTCACAGCCAAGGGCCAGCTCCAAACTGGCCACCATTACTGGTTAGACAACAACTAAGATTTCCATGAAGAGTTCTGAATAAATCAGCTGCTAACATAGGTTTGGAAAGGGCTTTTTGATTTATTTTCTTTTATTTTGGGAGAGAAAAATTCCCTTCCAGCCCACTTTATCCATATTTCATTTTCATCCTTGCCACTTTCATCCCATCTCCAGCCTGCCTATGCAGACAAGGGTGACGCAGGGAGGTTGGTCTGTGCCATGGGGTCCAGCAGTGGATGGGATGGGGTCAGCAGTCCAGGGGTCCCCTTCTGCCCCCATTTTGCAATGCTGTGGGACACCAGTGCTGTCCTGCCCACAGGATCTCTCTCTCAAAGGGGGTTTGAGGAACCCCATGGCTGTTTCCTTGCCACAGAAGTGGTTTCCATGCTCTCTGTTTTTTAGGGCTTTTAACTGACAGTGCTCACCAGCACCTCTAACGCCAATCTAATAAACACGGTGAAAGACTGGCTAAAGGCTGCTGTGATTTTCTTTCCCGTCTGTGTGCTGAAGTCCTGGCTCTGCAGAACAGGAAGATACATGGTGAAAAGTTGAGGAAACTTTCTTCCTCTAAGGAAGCAGTTGAATTGTAGTGAGTTGTGTATACTCCTAGCTCCTGATGGACTTTTTGAGTGAGGGACATTTGGGGAAATACTGGAAGCAGTCTAACCTCACAAGGCGTTTCAGAGAAAGCATTGATCTCCCTAAATGGGCAGCAATTGATATGTTCAAAGTGAGCGTTGTGTGCATTCCTGTTCGCACTGTGTGCATCTGCGTGCCATTTAAAAGTAAAGAAGGAACCCCTCAAAGAAAACCAAATACGAGCACAAAGATCAGCTCTCTGCAGAAAGAAGTTCAAGGACCTTTATGTCCTCAGCACAGCCCTTTGGTGTGATAATCCATATGGCAAGATGAAAGGATAACCCCTGGTGCTGTTAATTGTTCCTTCCGAAGGAAAGCAATGAAACTATTGAATTCACTGAGCAATCAAAGGGAAACCTAAGTTAACCCCTCTGTGGCCAGTTTGCCCCAGCTGGAGTTCTGGCATCCCTAATGGGAGATGGGTTATGGCTGCAACCGTGGCAGTCACAAGCCACACACTTTCAGAGGCTCGTAAGCAAATTTTAGGCTCTAACAACCCCCTCTGAGATCCCACCAGACATCTGGCAGAATTCAGCAAGATGTCACATATCTCCATCTCTGCTGCGATATATTTTGACAGGATCCTGACACAGCCACATGACCACAGTGTGATCAGCTTTTAGGTTTCATTTGAAAAAGTGTTTTCACTCTGGTGTAAAAGAAATCTCCCCACCCCTCACAGACCATATGCCACATTTTTAGTACGTTTGCTGATTAACCAGAAAGCAGTAAGAGAGCTTGAACACTGCTCCAGTGGTTCCTGGATCCTCTTTTAGAACAATTGGCACAGAAAGGGTTGCAGCCCCTGTTCCTTTTGGAAAAAAATACAAAAATCCAGAAAGATTCTCACAGGATCAGTGGTGCTCCATGAGAAGTCCAGGTGGAAGGACACATCACTTCCCAGTGTCCTGGCTCCCAAAGGGCTCCCCTCTTCTACAGCCAGCAGGTCACCCCACACCCCTCTGTGTTTCTTGAACGGGCCAAAAAGATAATTCAGAAAGATATTTTCAAGCTTAAGAAATGTAAAGCCCAGGTGTGTGGCATTGCAGCAAATGCTCTGAGTGCAGCCTGCTAGGTCCTGTAATTAGCTGGGGCCTCAGGACAGCATCACTGCCTCCCTTCACAGGGCTCAGGGATGGCTTTCCAAGACAGGCCCCTCATCCCTGCTGTTGCCAGAGCTGCCTGATGCAACACAGAGGGCCACACGTGGGTACAGTGGGGTGTAAAGGTCTGTCTGGAGCTTGGTGGAGAGAGGATTAACACCCAACTATGAGCTGCAAAGCCGGGCCAGGCTGGGAGGAACTGGGAGATTGCCAGGAGCTAGAAAGGTGTGCTGGGAGAGTAGGGAGGGCTTTGCTGGGAGAGCTGGGGCAGGAGGCATGGCTGGGATTTTGGAATCAGTCACTGCCTGCATCCCATCATTGCCTGCATCCTCTCCTGGAACTGTGGGGAAGATGGGAAAAAAGGCACTCGCTTGCTTTTAATACCACGGGTAGGAGGGGAAACTCTCAGTGCCTTCCTCCTTCTGGCTTCTGAGCTGTTCTCCAAGCAGTAGTGTAGGAAGGAAAGCTTCCTTATCCCAGCCTGTGGGACTGGTGCTTAATCCCTTCAATAGCATGGGGTTCTTCAGCTGCTGACAGAGACAGGAAGCTGCTGTGCAGGAATAATGGGAGGGAGATTAAAAGGGGTCAGAAGAGAGCCTGAAAACTGCTGAATTATGTGTCTGGGGCTTCATAAGAGACTGGTGCAAAGGGGAGGGGGATGATATTAACATTAATAGGAATTAGGACACTGCAAAGGGAGACTTTCTATCTCTGAGCAGAGGCAAAAAACTCCAAAATGCATGCCCTGAAATGAGCAAAACCAATTACTTTGCAGGCCAGGAAGTACTTTTTGGTAACTGCCGTGCATCAGGTAGTGCTGCGTGCCAGGAAGAGAAGATACAGCCTAACTCCAGGCCAGGAAGCAACAACCAAACTCATGCAAGCAGTCTGCAAACTGGAGAAAAAACCCTGTGTGCTTTCCCAAAGACAGATCCTGACAGACTGCTGTGATTTGTTTTGTTGGTCTGTTTTTCTTCTGAAGCTGCTTGTGTTTCTAAGGGAGGGAGGTGTGGTAGGTTTAATGTAAATGAGCTTCACAAAAACATTTGATTTCGTGGGGGAGCTCATTAGCTAAAATGAAGACTATAAAAGAAAAGTTGTCAAAGTGAGACATCTAAAGAGAAGATAATGAGTTGTACTGCAAAGCATAACCGAGTGGAAGGAATGTACATATAGAGCTCCTCTGAAAGATTTATCTTGCAACCACTGTTAAATCACATGAAGAATTGAAAGACTTTAAATTTGGGGAATAGACAGGATGAAAGGCTGTGGTTTGACATCATGATTGAGGGACTGACTACAAGCCCCCCACTGCTGGAAAGAGCAGATGAAGATCTGGGTACGCTTGCTGATCACAGTGAGGATGTTTGCCCCTAATGGGACAAAACGCTGCAGTCATTAAAAAAGGAAAGTTAAAAAAACCTCAAGCACATTCAAGGGTCCCAGCAAGAATTCCACGTGGTGAAAACCTCTGGTGATACCAAAAATATTATGCACAATCCTGGCCAGCCATCGTGGGGAAAGCTGACCTGAAACTGGAATAACTGGGAATGTAAGATTGCAGGAAATATTTCCCAGCCTCTCTTATGCTCATGCCTACCAGCAGTGTAGTGGCCACTGTCACCCAAACAGCCTCTATCTATGAAATGCCTTCTCTGAGCTGTGTCAGGAATCCACAGTCTTATTTGGATGATGCCATGATGATTTTTTGCCTTTTCTTTTATACCCCTTTTATATAGCTTTTATGTATTCTTAATGCTTTTAGCCCACATATTTATAATTCTTTAAGTTAGGTAACCTAGCTGAGACCCACTATTTTGTTAAACCAGGAGACCAAACACCTTGGAAGCCTCGCAGTCAGAGGTCAGAAAGCCCCAGACACCAAGGTCCTCTCCAGAACACATTCTGTAAACTAAGATAGGCCCATCCAGGGGGAAGGTTCCTTGGGATGGGGGGTTNTTCCTCGGGATGGGGGGTTCACTTGAGACTCTCATTGGGGAATCTTTGATAGATATGCTAATTTGCAAGGCCTACAACTGTGTGTGCTTTTCTGGTGCGGTGTGTGTGTGGGCATTTCGGGGGTGCATTTCGGGGCATTCCACCGGGACAAAGTGCTGCACCTAAGGATCCTTAAATAAATACCGAGGTAAAACCCTTTTTTCACTTAACCGTGTTTGGTTCTTAATTGTAAGACCAGGAAAAGGCAACAGGAAAGTTACTGAGCCAAGGGCAAGACGGTTTTTCCCTCCCTGGAATAGCTGGGCCAAAGTTGCATCTCCAAGAAGTTTCTCAAGCTGCCTGGGAAACCTGCCCTGAAATTGAGGCGGGGAGGGAAGCAAGATGGAGAAGGGGCCAGGGAGACTTCGAGCTGGTAGACAGGAGAAAGCAAGAGCTGGGAGGATGATAAAACAGGTGCTGGTGCATAACGAGTAGCTCCAAGGAGCTGTGCTGGAGCACGTCCCCGCACAGCCGGAGCACGAGGCGCCGGCAGGAGCAGGAAGCGCCGGGGCGCTCCGGAGGTGTTACTTTTGGGATTTAATGAGCTTCAGCTGCTCCCCGCGAACGTGCCTGGCTCCCTCCGGAGCTGCCGGCTACGGAACTGGGACATCGCCCCGGCCCCCGTTGTCAGCAGCTCCCGAAGGTGAGAGAAAATTCATACGAGCACCAGGTTTGCTGGCTCCGAGAGGCGCTGGGATGGGAACAGAAATCCTCGGAAATCCGATCGGGCTGACACGTGGGGTTCCTCCCACGCTTGGCAGGGAGGGAAAGCTTAAAAGCATAATTTGTCCAGGAATAAGAAAGCAGCGTCTTTGTGCCAATTGGCTTGGAGGCAGTGAGGTGCAGCAAGGAGAACACGGAATGGGTTTGTTGCCTCTCCGGCAGAGAGTGGCTCGTAATTACTGCTTTTGAGCACTTCTGGGTGGGGTGAGTGTTGGAGTGAGTTGGAGTGGGTTGTTTTCTACAGTGCCCTGGAATGTAAATTGTGGAGCGGCAGGTTTTTAGTGAGGTGTTTCTGAAGAGGTGCAGGATGTGTCAGTGAGGCCAGGGATGACCCCGTGGAGTGAGGGGATGTCTCCTTGCTGCTCACATCCAGGGCCCAGGTGCCGCTCATCCCCAGTGCATCCCTCACGACAGTCATGAAGCTCTGAGCAGTCCTTTGAAGGAGAGAAGATGCCCAAAGTGCAAGTTACCCTGGAAGTATTTGGAGACTGGGGTGCTCCTCTGTGTCTCAGATCAGTGCTTGTTTAGTTCCAGAGATTTTTCCATTTTCACCCATTTTGAGAGAGAAAACATTCCAGGAGTCTTTCCTACACTCTAGTCCCCAGGTTAAGACTGGTGAGAGGTGTCCCCTCAAGTGACGGGAGGGAGCAAGCCCAGCTCCTGAGGGACCTGGAGGTACAGAAGCCTCAATGGCTCCCTCAGCAGGACCAAAATCACATGGGCATTAAAAGTCATGGAAGAGCTTTCTTATGATGGAATATTTCTTTTGCTGGCTGATTGCTTTGCCCTTCTTCCCTCTGCTGTTTGTCATGTATAAACATAACTTAAGGAACAATGAATTCCCCAGGTCTCACCTCCCACCATGTGTCCATAACTGATTATCCTGGTAAATGCTGCCAGGGAATCCATTCAGCTGGTGGATATCAAACAGATTCCATTTTCACAAGCAGCACAAGCCCTCTCTAAGGAGGAGAGGAGTGAGGAGGAAGATCTCATCATGTCTGACTGATGCTTAGAAAACAACTTTGGGTCCCACCAGTGCCAAAGTCCCAGGACACATCCTCTTGCTCTAATTTACAGCTACAGCCACAGAGAGCTGTCTCTCGCAGGATGAAAGTGGGCTAAAAGCAGCTGAGGGAGGAACTTCAGGAGAGACGAGGGCAACGTGAGCTCCTCCTGCTCGCACGGCTGAGCCCAGCCCAGCCCAGCTGCCTGCGGGGCAGGGGCCAAACGACAGGATAATTGCTCTCTCTGCAATACACTGACTATGTACATTTAGATTTCAATTAATTTGCTGGCTCTAAAAGAACTGCCTCCTATTGCTTTCAGCAATCAAGTCTTGTTAATTGAAAATAGCGTTTATCTTATCTCTAGGAGAAGGCTGGACAAAAGTAGGACAGCAGAATCCCGTGTGAAGGTAGCAGAAAGTGAGAGGAGGAGGGGGGGAATGAAATGAAGGAGGAGAGCAGCCAGGGTGGCCAAGGCAAAAACTTCAGCTTTTCAGCTTTTTTCGCTTTTTTTCTCGAAGGCTTCAATGTTTTTAGAGCGTCTCAGTTTGGAAGGGATTTTCTTTTTACCCAGATTCATGTGGCTGGTTGTGGCTGTCAGTGGGGTTATGTGTGCTCCTGGGGCACTGCCTCATGCGGCAAGGGCTCTTCAACACAGGGTCTGGGCTCGTGAACACGGGGTTTGGGATCGTGAATACGGGGTTTGGGTTCGTGAACACAGGGTTTAGCCTCCCTGCTGCCTCTGACACCTCAGTGCTGCCTGGGGCTGCTGGAGCACAGGAGTAGTAGTTCACACCTCGGTAACACTGAGCACAAGGAATTGTATTTAAAGCATTTCCTCAGGGGCTGGGTGAACCCCAAGTAGTTGATCACCCGATCTTTGTTTCCACAAGGGCAGACATGCTCCTGGAGAAACAGTGACTGAAAAGTCAAAAATGTCTCAAAAATCAATACCCAAAGCCCACCTCATGCTCCCTTTCCCAAGGAAAGCCCTTCCAAAAGAAGACTGCCAGCCTTGCTGTACTGTTTGTAGAATGATCCCAGTTTCTTACCTTTAAATTAAGTTGCAAAGTAAGTCCTTAAGACATGAGATCTAGCACAGGTTTGAGTTTTATTTTTTTCTTTTTCCTGGTCTGATTACTTAAACCCTCTCTGAGTTTCCCACCATTTGAACTTAATGTTATCTCATACACACAGTCGTCATCTCATTAAAGGGAAATCAGAGAAACTGACTTTAATAAATTTTAACACCCTGTGTGAAAAATCTGGCAATTAAAGCTTCCTGCCCCTGGACCTTTGAAAGTGACATGTGGCAAATCCCCTTCAGTCTTTAATAAGAGCAGCTCATCAAAGGATGGTGGCACGCGGGGGTAGGGGAAGAGGCAGGGAAAGGGAAGAAACAGGAGCATCAAAACTGAAAGGGACTGAAAGACAAAAGCTGATCTTCCTGCCAGAAACTGAGGAGAGAACCAGCATCATTCATGGAGACTGATGAGACCAGCTTGATCTGGAGCAAAGAAGGCAGGATGGGAGTGGGTCCAACCAGGCAGCACCAGGAATGCATAGTTTCAGAGACCCCCCCAAGCACAGTTCTGCCTGGATTTTTGTGGTTGATGCTGATCTCACAAGGCAAAATGTTCTGGAGAACAGCAAGCAGGGCCATGGACCAGGCTGGCTGCTCTTCTGTGGGCCTTCTGGGAAAACATCCTAGAGATAAATATATCATCAGGATAAATTCACCCTCCTTGCTGCCTGTTGATAACTACCAGTCTGGGGATAATCACTTCTAATACTGTTTTTCTGGAGAAAGGACTTGGGGTTTTTTTTTATTTTATAGATGGGGAGAAATAGGTGGATTTTAGATTTTATCACTGTTGAAGCCTCACCAGTGAGAAGGAGATGTACTAACCAGGTGTTCAACTTCCCTGTGATCAGACGGGAACCTCCCAAGATTTCTTGGTCCTTCTAGCTCCTTCTGAAACCTTGAACAGGTTTTCTGAGCTCTCTATCACCTGATATTTGTACAAGTGGTAATTATGATCTTCATTCCCATTCCCTTATGACTCATCTCAAAAGCACATAAAGTAGCAGAAGCGTCTTGGAAGAAAGGCACAAAGTGTATATTGTGGTGGTTTTTATGACCTAGACTCTGACATCACTTAATCTGCATCTAAAATCTTTCTTTTTGCTTTTTCTCCACTTCTTTATTATCTAGTTCTTCCAGGATGGCAAGAGATGGAGGAGGTCTTACGATAGAAATCACTGATTTTGTGCACAGGCAGGTGAAACTCAACCAGTGAGGAGCTGATGATGAACTGGAACTCATTAGCATGAAAATCCTCAGGTGCCCCATAAAGCTTCTCCTCTGAGTCTGCTGAAGTGATAACTTCACTGGAAGAGATTTTTCTGAACAGGAATGGCCAACCAGGGACTATTGGTCTGATTGGATTGCACTGAAGCTTCACATCACACCTGAAACACAATCTGTGGAGCCAACAAAAGTTTGTTAGGAGACCGAGGCAGGAGATTGTGGTGCAGCTTGGCTTTTGCCCAGCACGAGAGGCAGGTGAAGGTGAGCCACAAGCTGAAAATGGACAGTGTAGGAGCTGGAAGGACGTGAGGGACTTGCTCTGGGCAGGCTGGGGAAACCCAAAATGATGCGGAGCAACTGAAAAAAGGAGAGCTTGAGGTAGGTCTTGGGTAGGTAACTGGGATAGCATTGCCTCTTTCCCTCCAGAGGGAAGGAAAGCTGGTCAGCATCCATGCATAAAGCTTGGTAGCCATGTGAAGAGCGGTTACTGCCTTTGTTCGCCTCCATGAGCACAGAGATGCTACAGGAAGACTTTTATATTGAGGGCTGTTGATCCATTCTTCTCAGAGGACCCACGCTTCACCTCCTCCTGTCATTATATAGTTCTGTGACCATTTCTTCCATCCCTGTCTCTCCTGCTACACATTTTCCTGTCTGCAGACCTGGTGTCCCTGGGATAGGTGTGCTTTTTGTCAAAGGGAAGTGTCTCCTGGCCAGTTCCTGGTGTGATGGGCACACAGCCAGCTGGCAGCTCATCCCATCTCCCCGTGGTGTTTCCTTCCAGAACTCTAGTTCTCTCCTTGACTCCTGTTCAGGATTCTGGTTTATCCCTAAGATTCAAGCACTATTTGTGCCTCTTGGTCTTTAGGGAAGATATATCTCTTCTATTCAGTTGGCCTTTGCTGACACTGAGGTCAGAGCATAGACAGTTTTTGGTGGCACTGACCCTGCCCCATGTGCTTGCAGAAGCAAAGTGTGTGTTTGTGAAGGAGGTGCAGGGCCACATTTCTTTAGCAGGATCTTTGAGACCTCGTATAAGTAGAGGAGAACGCATCTGCCCTGCACCCAGACTCACCCAAAGCTTGCACAAACACCAGCTCTGCACTGGGGACACAGCCCAGGGGAGAAGCCCAGGCAGGGCAGCACAATGCAGTCTCCCCTCTCACCGAACCCCAGCTCCCAGCTCCCCACTTGTGACCCCCATTCCCAGCAATCCCCAACAGACGCTGTCCTGTGAGGGCTGCTCACACAAGGAGGACTAAGCCAGGAGGGTCCCTGCCTGCTGGGTGGCCCACACCCCTCCTATGCCATTTTACAGAAAGCTTTTTTTCTGCCTTTGCTATTACAGAAATTGTCAGTCCAGATAAGCAGGCGTGAGGGGACGCTCGGCACCGGTCACACCACGTCCTGCACCTTGAGTGCCTTTGGCTTCAGACCCAGATGAGCCGTCCAAGCACCTCAAGTCTCCTGTCCTCCAGATTTTTCTTGGCATAGGCCTTTCCTTTTCAGGGAAAAATAGTCCATGGGCTTTTTATCACACCGACAGGCCTTGCTCCAGCCCCCAGAACTCTGGTTCTTTTGTGATTACAGCAGTGTTTAATTTCCAAGGCAATTCAATTTTTAGGCAAAAAGCAATCTCAGCACCCCTGCCTGCTGCCACTTGCCTGCAGCATCCCGCATCAGCTGCTGGAGGGAAAACGCAGCTGGGACCCCTGGGGAAGGCAAACAGGCCAGGAACTGCAGGAAGTCGAGGTGTTTGATGTTTGCTTTATTTATTTATGTAGCAGCCACCGTCTCCTCGAGCATCCCTTTCTGCCAAGGAGCGATAAGCTGCTCCCGGCTCCTGCTTGCCCACCCCTGCTGGCTCCATTTTCTGCCAGGTTCCATCTCGTTAGCATGCACCAAAAAGCCCCCGCTCACATCCCTGCCGGGCTGCCCTCCCTGCTCTGCCTCCGAAACACTGCCGGCATGCCATGGAAACGGCCGGGCTGCGGGGCTCGGCAGTCTGCAAGGGAGAGGGACCAGGGACGGCTCCTGAGATGCCCTGGGTAGCCACAAGACAGAGATGCAGCTCCAGAATTAAATTCCCCACTGCCCTTCTCACAGCTGAGCTGAGTATGGTGTGGTGTACAAAGCAATTTAAATATGTGTAATTAAATCAACTTGCTTGCATGGTGCTGGTTCGCAGCTGAAGGTCAGTGATTCACGTCTGAAGCTGCACCAGGGTGACTGAGGGCTGAGTCCAACAGGCCCCATGCTTGGATCTCCTTCTCCTGCATCATGGGTGGGAGCAAACCCCTTGACATGGGCTCTGCAGTGGCTTGAACCTCTCCTTGTGGGTGCAGCTCATCCCCAGGTGTACCCAGCTCCTGCCATGCCACACTCTCCTGCCCATTGCAGCTCCCAGTGCCCTTGGTTCCCCCACGGCTCCAATCCACACTAAAACCTCATCGCTCTGCCAGGGTCTGGGAGTCACCAGCGGTGTGCAGTGTGCTCTGCCAGGTGCTGCTCCTGCATCCCCCATCTCCTTTTGCTCCACGCTGCTGTGTGCCCATCCAGGCAGAGCTCTGCCAGGTGCTGCTCCTGCATCCCACATCTCGGGTTACTCCACACTGCGATGCCCCCGCTGCTCCTCTCCTTCTCCCAGCATGCTGCAGCTGAACAGCCGGGAGAGAGAGAGGCACTCTGCTGGGGAGGATAATTTCTAAAAGGGGTCTGGTAGAGCTTCCCATCACATCAGCAGGCTCAGTGTGCCGTGAGCTGAAGAGCAGGGAAAGCAGTTTATCCAGCGGTACCTAGCAGGGAGGACGATGCCATCGCCCAGGCAACAGCTTTGTTTGCCTCCAGATACAAACCAGGCAGGTTATGGCAGAGCCTTTCCCACGAGGCAGGCCAACACTGAGGGGACAGTTCTTCTCATGCAGGGACTGGTCTCTTGTGGGGATGCTGGAGCTCCAGGAACATCCCTCCGGTCACTGAATGAACAGCAGCCCTCTCGTGTGACCAGGGGCTGCTGGCTGCACACACAAGCCCTGCACTGGCAGCAGCTGGGCTTCCACCCCTGCTTGGCCACTCAGCTGCTGCTCGACCCTGGGCAAACAGCCCCACTTTCACAGTGCCTGGGAGCGGTGTTGGACAGGGCTGGAGAGGGCACAGCTCCTCCACAGGGAGCTATAATTAATATCTGGAAGCTGCCAGCTGCTCTGGCAATCTCAAGCTATCCACATTGTGCCTGTGCCATTCACATTCCTGCTTTGTGAAGCGTATTTATTATTATCTTTATTAATTACATACAGCAGTGCATTTAAAATAGGGAGGAGAGGGAAGGAATGGCCAGTACTTTCCCACCATGGAAAAGCAAAATGCTACATTTTGTACTTGCTGAAAGTAAAAAATCTTTCATTTCATGGAGTGTGAGGTGCATTACTAATTGCAGAATTATTTTGTTCCATGGCACTCGCAAAACAGAACTTGGAGTGCTTTCAGCAAATTCTGGAGTTGAGGAAATAATGACTTGGGTTTTTTAAAAAAGTACTAAATTACATGCTCTTCCTTTATGACCATTATTTCTTGGGTTTCTAGGATATTTCTGCCCTAACCCTTCTAAAGATGTAAGAAGCAAAGCTTTGCTGCATTAGCAATGTGCCAGAGTCAGTGTGGACGCTGAGGAAAGGAAGGGGCCGAGCACAGACTCCCTCCTGCCCACCTCCCACCACCCCAGGCAGCAGCTGAGCCCCCCTCTGACAGGGGTCAGGCTGCAGGGGGTCACTTGCTTCACCTTGAAGGGTGGTCCCAGGAAGGCCAGATGACACCTGACATGCAAAATTCATCCTGTGCCCTACAGAGGTGCCAGCAAACATCAGGAATGCAAACAGCTGGAGCAGCTCCTGCTCCCGGGGGGCAGAGCGGGGTGATGCAGGTGCTCCAGCTGTCCAGCACAAAGCTTGAGCAGTGGAACAGAGAAGGGCAATGTGTGTTTGCACTCAGTGAGAGGGACAAGGATGGAGCTGGAATAGGGCAGATGAGTTCCTTTCACAAGATGTGCACAGACTGCAACGTGCAAGTGCTCTCAGGGAGGTGGATTATGCAGATCTTTAAATTCAGAGGCCCTAAAAGTTCTCCTGAGGTGAAGGGTGTGTTAGCCCCACCTCTGCAGTGCTGGGCTGCAGTGTGTCCTTCCTTCCATGGCTGCTCTGTGTGAGTCCAGCCTGCGTGGTCTCCCACCATATCTCGTCGAGACAAACTCAATTTAATAAACTGTAAAATTAATGACATTGAAAATAGTTCTACGGACTTCTTTCTTGCTTGTTCCTCCCTTGCCACTCTCCCACCACATACATAAACATCCAACTGCTGGCCAGCCTCAGGTCTCTCTTCCAGCTCTGCCCTGAGCTGAGGATGTGCCTGGCAGCACGTGAGAACAGCACGGATGAGCGAGAGCAATCTCACTCAGCTCAGCAGGCAAGCACAGATGTTTGGAAAACTAACCTCTTCAAGATGAGAAGAAAAATAAGTCTGTTTCGGTGAGATTGATCTGCTGGCACCAACAGAGCAGTCAGCTGGACTTCTAGGAGAGCAGCAACAAACAGCAAATTAGAACGTGCCGGCCTGCTGAGAGTTCAGGCAAATTAGAAAGCAGAACGTGAGTCTCAGCAGAGGCTGGCTGGGATAAGACAACTCCTTGTGGCCCTGCAAGCCAGCCTCTGACTCTGCTGTGGTGGCCAGTGGCCATGTGCTAAGGTGAGGGAGCCAGTGGCCAGGTGAAAGCTGTCCCCGGAGCACCCCATGGGGACACTGCACCGACAGCAGCCACCAGCTACCTTCAGGCCAAACTGTTCCTCCTGCCAGCCAAAACTTCGACTTCCTGTCAATTAGCTGTATTCTTGAGCAATTTCTGCTTCTCTCAGAAGGCTTTGAAATACAGCTACAGCTACAAACCCCAAAACGCCAGCACCTGGGCTGGCAGGAGCGCTGGGCAGGCTCTGCAGGGCGCTTTGGCCAGTGGGAGCACAAGCAGTGAGCCACCCTCCTGCTACAGCCTGCAGCCCCTAGACCTGGATTTTCCTAAATGCCCCCCAATTCCACTAAACTGTGCTGTTTCTAAGTCTCTCTCCTCTCCTGACAGCGAGATACTCCTCGCTGGGCAGCTGAAGAGGAGCGAGTCGTGTTCAGAGTCAATCATTCCCACGGGGGGTCGGGGGGTCAAACAACTCAAGCTGCCTTCACAGACTGAGGCTCTGATGACAGACGCTTCCACCAAGGCACAATATTTCAGTAACTGTCATTTAGCTGCTCTAAGGAGGATCTGAGCACCCCACAGAAACTCTGTCTTCATCCCTAAATGCTGACCTAACATACACTTTAAATTCTGATCCCACGGGAATGATGGTGCCGATGTTTTCCTGCACCAAACCTGATGCAGCTCAAAATGAGATGGAAAATTAAACATCTCTACTAAAGCTCTCAGAATAAAAAATCTCAGATTACAACAGCACAGAAGCACATCACTGAGGAGTAAAGATTGACAGTCACATTCTGCTCAGGTAAAGGCAATTTCAGCTGTGGTTTTGTCTTTCTCTGAAGTCATGGAACATTTAAGAAATGTTTGTCCTTGGTTCTAAGGAGACAAAACTTCACCTGATATTTTTGAATTTAGTTTAATGAAGTCTGCTTTCATTCCTTCCCCCATTCTTGTTGAATAAAGGCAAACACTTTCCATTTTCTCATGCCACTTCTATCACAGAAACTAATGCTCTTTTTTGGCTGAAATGTCTGCAATGAGCTAAGCTAGTCCCAAAAATTACTGCAATGCTGGATGTGTGAGACAGGCAAAGTGAAGAGTCTGCTAACAAAGTGGGAGAGGGAGAATGCTTGCAAGTGCTTTATAATTGCTAAGATTTTTTAAAATCCTGTTTACATTTAACTTTGCACATTATGTTCATAACCGTGGTGTGCAACCAGGTGCAGCAGCAATATACAAAATCTTATTAAGAGGAGCAAATGAAGAAGATGGGAGGATCTGGGGTGGGAAAGGAGGGGCATTGAGATGGAATTAGCACCTGCTGATTTTCATCCTTTCTAACAATGTATTGCTTGTCCAGAAACTTGAAGGGTACCAACTTCTGCCAGTTAACGATGCACTTGAGAGAAATAATTGGAATGGAAAACGCAATGGCTCACAGCAGTCTCCAGAATCTCCTGGCTCCTTGGCTTTCCATCCACTGGGCACTGCCTTACTGCAGCTTGGCATCATTCAAGGTCCTTCCTGCTGTTCTCCTCCCCTTGCTTTGCTAATTGCACTGGTTTTTTACAAGCCTTAAATACAAAAGGGTCTTGAGTAGTTCTAGCTGTACTGAACCATTGTGTCAGCAGCTTTTCAGTCCTGCCAGGAGTGCTCAAAATAAAAGATTTAGATTTTAACCAGGTTGCTATTAGAATGGAAACAAGGATCAACTGATTACTGGTCTCCCTTTGGGAAGTCTCTCACCCTGGTGCTTCAGCATTATCAACCCCTTCATATTACTGGATATAGAAATGAAAGTTAAGTGTCATTATCCTTAAACACAGACAGAAGTCCTGGACCCAGTGAGAAGTGACTTTTTAAGATTTCTCAGAAAGAAAAATAAGTGCAAAATCAGAAATTTAATCATCACCTTGGAATTATTAAAATTCTTATGGCTGACAGAGGAATATAAGGACCTGTACAGAGAAAAACAACGGAGGTGTGGGTATACTTCAGGATTTACATTTCTGTGACTTTCCTGTGGTCAGTAGGCACCTGCTGCCATGGGCTGGGCAGCATCCTGAACCCTCTCTTGAAGAGTGGGTCGTGAGAGCCCTCCTTGCATCCCAGCACCTTTGGAAAGGGAGGTAAGGTGCCAAATCAAGAGCTGAACCCGGGCCTGAATCTGGGCTAAAATCTCCTGTCAGGCATCCAGTGAAACCCCCAGCCTCAGGCAGCAGCGGGGCAGACGAGTTGTACTCAGTCAATGGAAAATCCCACTGGCAAGCTCTGCAGAGCATCCCCGGGGCAGCCGGGATGCATCATCCTGCTCCCAGCAAAACCCTGGAGCCCCTCAGGCTGGGAAAAGGCACTGGAAAAAGCAGCTGGACCCCATTCCCCTGCAAACTCACACCTGCAAGCCCAGACCTGAGACAGCCCAGGCTCCCCACGAGCACCTGCAAAACCAAAACTCAGTTCAGCACAAGCCCAGGAGCCCAGCCAGCCCGAGCCTGCTCAGCAGCAGGATCTTGTCCTCAACACAGAAAAACATCTTCTGCAGGAAACAGAGGAATGAGAGCTTTTCTCTGAGATATGTCATCTCCCTCTGCCACCTTTAGCTCAGTGTTAGTGTGGAGCTGCCGGAGGGACTCTGACCTTTGTGGGAAATGTAAAAATCATTGAGGCTTTCATATTGTTTAATATTCCTCATTGATTAGTTTCCATCTCCCTGAAGGCAAGTGGATTTGACTTAGAGCCAGAGCTCAGCATTACCCAGTGCTGTGGGTGGTATTGAGCTTTCAAGAGAGAGAGAAAGCTGACAAAATAAAATGTAGCGAGTGACTTTCAAAAATAAGGACAAGAAAATGAATAACTTTCAGAGTGGATGTCTTTTTTCCTGTCCTGGGCTAAAATCTCACTGCCATTTGCATAAAGCTTTAAGTCCCAGAGACGGTCAAACATTGACAGCTTATTTCAGCCCCAAACCATGGAACTCATTTGTTGCAGCTACAGAAACATTATGTGGGCCTGGTTTTAATTTTTTTTGTACCAAGAATTGGCTGTATTTGCTGTGCCCACCCCAGAGCATCCTTGTGGGTGCACCAGCCCCGTGTCCTCGCCAATGATTTGGGATGCTGGTGGCACAATGCTCCCACCTCACCCCCTCCTGTCAACAGGACTTCCAAGTCCAGCTTTGAGCAGGCAGTAGAAGGAAGAGCTGCCTGTTCAGTCAGCACAGGCAGAGCAGCTGCCAGGGAAAAGGCAGCAGAAACAGGGCACAGAGCTCGGGGTGGGGCAGTTTGCACTGAGTGGGGGCCAGTGCAGCCCCCACGAGGATTTGCTGCTTCTCCAGACACAGAACATCCAATCTCACATAAATCCATCCCTGTGCCAGACAAGCTGAATGAAGCAGAGCTGCTGAGTAAGGAAGGGACCCACTGAAAAGCCTGTTTAATTGCCTTGAAACTTGTTTTGAGGAACCATAGGCAGTAATCTCCCTGCTAATAAAACAGCCAAGAATAGCCATGTCTGGGCAGCTCTTCCTACTTGATTAATCTCATCTCGGCTCTGGCTTCTTTCTCCCAAAGCTTCTTCCACAAAGCCCTGACTCGCCTCATTCCACTGAGTCATCCACAGCACAGATCCCTCTGCTCCCAGGCTGTCTCTTCAGGCTCATTATATTTTTAAAGCCTGGGCTGGTTCTCTTCCTCCCTCTGTGTCCGGCCGAGTACACGCTGGGATCTGCGTTACGAAGCCAGGGATGGCCTGCCATCCCTGCCATCCCTGCCATCCCTGCCATCCCTGCCATCCCTGCCATCCCTGCCATCACATGGCCTGCCAGGGATCCCAGTAACACCCTCCAACGGGGAGTGGTGCTCTGCACATCCCATGCCATGCTGGCCATGCCACAGCTCTTGGCATCAGCAGAGGAGCAGTCAGTGGGAGGAACACACCACTCTCTTCTGCCCTGTTGTCCCCTCCCTGGTCCCAAGATTTTGGGATCTCTGGCATTTTCAAATGCTTGTTACAACTCTCCCCTGTTTGCTTTAAGGGGTTTGTGCTGTCCTATGTCAGTTTAGGTGAGGTCACTATAATGATAGCAGTAGATAACGAAGAAATAATGAGCATTAAGAACAACCTTCAAATTAATCACAGTTTTATTTATCTATTTCTAGGTACAGCAGTGCACCTCCAGGCTCCCTTATCTTTTTGGGTGCACCTGGAACAGTGAAAGCTTTAAACTTGCAAATCCAAAGCTTAAACAGGGTAGTTTTGCTTCAAACACTCCCGTACGGTAATCAAAAAATTTAAATTAAAAAAAAGAAGAAGAAGAAAAATCATGCTCTATAGTTGGTCTTTGGATTTGTTGGGTGTGCTGGAGAGGAAGGTTTGGGGGAACTTATGGATTTGTACAGGAGCTGAAAAGCTTTTGCCTTCTTAGCAGCCTTCATTGCACCACGTGCAGAAGGGAGAGAGCTGCTCCTGTTCTGGCCAGCGTGAGCTCCAGCACTGCCCTCCATCCCTGCTGAATGGTTCTGCTGCAGTGTGGATATTGGGCATGGATTTCCTCCAACTTACCTTACCTTTAAAAACTGCCTTTTAAGCATTTCTTTTCCCATCTCAGGATAAAACTTGCCTTCCTCCTGCTGCAGTTATTTGTGGGAGCTTTATGAAGTGTCCAGGAAGGAGAATCATTTCCCGCCTTCACTCCTGGACCCTTCAAAATTCTAAAAAAATAGATTTAATCACCTTCCTAGAAAAACAGTAGTGATGTCAGTGTGTCTGAGTCACACTGGGATGTTGTAACCCCTTGGTCTGAGCTGGGATTCAGGATCCAAGAACTGGATTTTCACAGCATTTGGGGTATGTCACGCCTGGCTCCTCAAGTTTTAACTTTTGACCAGGATCTTGCAAGGTCTCCAGGCTTGTAAAATGGATTTATGCTACACAGTCCATCTTTCAGCTATCTGCAGCAAATCTGGGCACTGCATACAAGAAAAAAGAAGAGCCTCAGTGGCAATTCACTGACCCGTGAATAAAATTTGATGAGGAGATGCCTCCATTCAGTCCTGACCACTTTTTCCATTTACACCACACTCCCCAAAGTACCTGGTGGCTGGTTGTGAGCAGTGAGTAAATCTGTGCAGAGGACACAACTCCAGTGAAGCTGCGTTTAATGTGGGTGAGAAGCCCTAATGTGAGGGGTTAAACCCTCAATAGTTACAATATCTTTCAGAATTCAAGAGCAGGTAAATGTACCAGTGAAGTCAGATCCATTTCCCATCTCTTTGGGAAGAAAAGACAAGGCATCCATGTGCTTTCTGCAGGCTCAAAAAGCCAGGAGCCAGAGAGAGCTTCCAATCTGGTCGTATTTATTGTCTTTCCAGCCTTGACTTTCACAGCACTCCCCAGTTTTAGCTTCTCATTTTTCAGTGTTTGGGGCTGGCTGGCAGGTTTTCAGTTTCCATCAGTGGAGTGAGGAGGATGGGTACCCCCAAGTGCCCGGGAGTGCTCAGAAGAGCCGGGGGAAATCTCAAGGAGGGAGTGAGACAGCGACGTCTTTGCAGCGGGGACAATGAGGAGGGACAGCTGTGCCACAGTACAGCCCTACCTGCTGCTCTTCAGTAATCACCCAACTGGGCTGGTTTTTTACCCCCTCTCTCCTTTCTCACTATTAAGATTTATGGGCAGGAAGGTGCCCAGCTGAGTCTGAGCACAATAAACCTCTCATGGCTGGTAAAAACCGAGGAGCTGCTCTCCCCGCTTGTTAGCAGTCAGGAAGATGGAAGGAAGTGGGAGGAATCCAGAAGGTGAGGTTTTCTAATGCCTCACTCTTCACTGCCGAACCCAGAGCTATTTATGGTGCAATTATCACTGCAGACAGACTCCTTTATCATCCAGCCAATATTCTGAGTAGAAATCCTATTGCAGGCCAGCCACTCCATACATCATCTGGGCTCAGGCAATGGCCAGGTGAAGAGGTTTGCTTGCAGGAAACATATCTGCCAGACACTGCTGGGCCCTGGCACCCCTGCTCACCCTCTATTTATGGCCAGGGAGGAGGCTGTGTCCTCCTGCCCTCCCAGCAGGGCCCAGTGCAGTGGGAGCAGGTGAGAACAGTGTAGGGCTGTTCTGCACAGCGATGCCAATGGGGGCTTCCCACGGGAATCTGCTCCTGTTGGGGCATGATGGATGGGTTTTACCAGGAACACAAACAGCAACAAGTCTGCTGGACTGAGCATGGCTCAGGGCAGCAGTGCAGGGAGAGGGACGGCAGGGAAGTGACAGGAGGTGAGTTTTGAATCCTCTGTGGTTTTATAAACAAGCCACAAGGCAGGGAGGGGAGTGAAGCACCTTACACCCTGGCCACGTCTCTGAAGAGCAGCTTGCTGGGTCTCTGTGCCCCACAGCTCTGGGACACTCTCCTCACCTCCTGCCTGGCCCCACAGCCTGAGTCAGCGCTGCAAGAGTCGTCCCCCAGGAGTCACCTTGGGTGGGCAGCACAGCTCCACCAACTGAAATTTGGATATTCTGCTTTCTTCTTCCTCTTCCCAAAATTCCTTTTACTCTAGAGAGGAAACTGCACCATTCTCCTTAGTCTGTGCTGAAATCCCTCACAGTGTTTGGCTGCACTTCTCCATAGGGCTACAGGGTCTTGGAGCAAACTCCCACTCAGCATGCTCCTGGGGCTGGTTTGGGACAAGACCAGAGAAGATTGAGTCAGGAGGAGATCAATGAAGCGAGGTTTCCTCTTTAATAACCATCTTGAAAAAGACTGTGGTGTAGATTCTCTGATGTCTAACGAGGGTTGAGCATCCCCTTCCCCTCCCCATTGGAATTTGTTTGGATTTCTTTTATCCATTTCATTTCCCATGTTCACAGACCTTGCCAGGACCTCGATATCTCTGGAAGCCTTTTCCCCTGTGTCAAATGTGGGTGGTACTGGGCAGCTGCTGGTGGTACTGGGCAGCGAGAACACACGCAAGGCTGCTGAGTCACAGAGCCTGATCTTCCTGCAGAATCAGACTAAACTCCCACCCACATCACTGTTCCCACTGCCAGGGCAGAGCTGGGATGTGCCCTGGTCTCTGCTCCATCATCTCCCCTTTGTCTTTCATTTCACAGAGCCAGGATCTATTCATTAAGGAATGAGCCTCAGTACTTGCAAAGAGTGAAATTCTTGAGGCGCAGGAGCTGAAATAACCATCACTCACCCTGCCTGTTTACCTTCTAATTGTCACTGACTTCTGCCTTTTCACGCTCATGGTGCTTGAAAAGGGAAGAATAGATCTAGGCAATGCAATTTAATACACCAAACATACCAGCTTAATTGCAATCCCCATAAGCCAGACACACAAAACTCTAAACAAATTCGATTAATTTATTTCAATTTGCACAAGTCTTCCTCTCAGACTGTAATTAATGGAGGGAAACAATTAAGGTAAACACAGCCCAGCTGAGAGAGCTGTCCTTGCTAAAAGTCACATTTTATTTTAATAATGCTGTATTTATATAAGTTCCACGCTTTTAACAAGTTTCCCATTTCCTCGATATTTAATCAGTCCTTTCAATATTTTGCCTGGGCTCAAAGGGTTTTGTGAAATCGGGAATCAGCAGGGAGAGACCAAATCACCGATGGGCACTTGGGATGGATGTGGGCAGAGACTCAGGGGTTAATCCCTCCTCCAGGTGCTCCCCGGGGGCTGAAATGTGATCCTGAATTAGGTGGTGTGGGAGTGCTGGGAGGCAGCCCCTTGTTACTGTCCAAAATCCAGGGCTTCCCAGTTGCAGGTTGGTAGCATTGCTGGTGTGAGTGAGCTAAATGGGCTTGGAAAAGCCTTTGGGAAAAGGCTGTCACTGCAAATCTGTTTATCAGAGGTGTAAATTACCCCTGGTCATGCTAAGGCAGCTCCACCTGATGCATCATCCTGGATCTCCTGCTCCTGCTTGCATCAGGGCTTGGCTTTGCACAGTTCTCCAGCCAGGGAATGCCAGTGCAGCACCTCCAAAATGCCACTGCAGCACCTCCAAAATGCCACTGCACGAGAGACAAAGGCATTTGTCCAGCTGCCACTTGATCTCTGCCCTGGGTCACCTTCAGCCCGTGCCTGTGATCACCATGCTCTGCCCTGTACAGGACAGGGGTGGATTTCACTCTCTCATGCAGCCCAGCCAGAAGAAGGGACAGCAAAAACACCAGCATGGTGTGATTTTTGGGGTTGTCCTGTGCAGGGCCAGGACTTGGACTCGATCTTCCTCATGGGTCCCTTCCAACTCAGGATATTCTGTGTTTCTATGATTCTACCGTTTCTCCAGGTGAATAGGCAGGTCCCACTCCAACTGCTCCAGCAGTGACTTTGAGTCACTTGTTTTCATCACTCGTCATTTTCCAGCTTTGAATACATCCCGTGGGTGAGTTTCTTGAAAGAGACGGCACATCTGTCTTCATTGCTCTCCTTTGCTTTTTTTTTTCTTCTGAAAAAAGCAGGAACAATACGACCCGTCTTTCATTGCACCAACTGGTATTGCTAAAGGGTGGAAAAAATTAGGTGCTGTTTTCTTCCTTTTTCTTCCCACCTTCATTAACTTTAACGTGTACTGTGCTCCTCTTCCAGCACAAACGTAGCATTGCTAGAGAAGAAAATCTTAGCTCGAACAATCTTGTGTTGATTTTCCGCTCTCTCAAGTACCGGCTGGTCTAATTAGTTTGGAAATGCACCATTTGTTAAAGAAAGATGAGGCACAGTCTGACACCTGCTGTATTAATTATTTACCTCTTTATCTAATTGCTTGCCCACACTGTTCGGTGAGGGAAGTTGTCACCCGTGTCTCGATTTGAAGACGTTGAACAGGAAGGGAGAAAATGGTGCTGTTGGGGAGGAGGTCACATTTTGGGGTGATAGAAGTGGGGCCAGTGCTAGCACTGGTTTACACCTCCCCACAGATGTCAAAACAGGTGCAGGATACATCCCAGCATCCACAGAGGAAGGCTGGATGGGGTGGGAAGAGGGCCCATTCCGAGAGTGACTACCAGGGACCTTGTTGGGTGACCCTGGGCAGCACCTTTCCTCTTCCCACACCAGTTCCTGCCTGTAAAACCCAGAGTGGTGTTAGATAAAGGCCAGAGATCATTACTAGGTGTTGTTGGGATGCACAGGGGAGGAATTCAAATCCTCAGGTAGCAAGTAAATCACAGTGGCACAGGAGCCAGGGCCTCCTGTGCTGCAGGTCCAGGTGCCTGGATCCTCCTGGGCCCTGACGGCCACTGAGGAGCCCACACAGAGACAGACCCATCTACCCCGGCTCTGGCTGCTGGTGTGGGGCTGAGGCTGCCACGTGCAGGCCCCTCACCCATGCAGACATTTGTGGCAAGGTTGGGAGGGGGGCAGCATGGATGTTGCCAGGTCTTTGCCAACCAGTCCCAGCTAGATCCCAACTGCTCAGTGAAACAACTGGTCACACCAGTGGGGCTGAGAGACACCTGGGCTGCCTTCAGAAGGGGCTGTGGGATGCTGTTCTGTCCCAGCTGTGTGCTGGGATGAGGGGTGCTTCACCTCCCACCTCGGAGCTGAGGCCGTGCCCAGCAGGGCAGCTGGGAGAGGATGGGGAGCAGGACAGCCCCAGCTGCCCCAGTGCCCTGCTCCAGTCCCAGCAGAGCAAACTGGCCGGAGTGGGGAGAGGAGCCTGCAGCACAGACCTTGAGTGCTGAGAAGCTGGAGGAAGCCTCACAGTGACCTGCCCAGGCTCCCAGCTCTCCTTCTGTGCTGAGGGAGAGCTCGGGGCAGCCCGCCTGGGGCCAGGGCTGGGAGCAGGGCTGAGTTTGGGGCTGAGGGTGAGAAGAGCCAAGGCTCCAGCAACAGCTGATGCTGCACATCCCCTGTGCTGTGCCTTCCTCCTCACTCGCACTCAGCCTCTTCCTGACATCTAGTGGGAGCAGGGCAGCACGGCAAAGGGATCTGCTGTCAGCTCCAGGCTGCTGGGCACACACCGGCTGCAGGTCGGGCACAAGACCTGGGCTAGCCAGAGCCACCGAAAGGACTGGCACCGGCCACAGCTCACAGCTGGGCTTCATCAAGGCACAGCTGCCTCTGTAGGGCATTGCTGGGGAGGAACTCAAGGTATAATTCCTCATGGAAGCAGTTATTAATGGGACAGCAGGGGGACTGCTCTGAGGCATGGGATCTGTTTAGGGTTATCCACCAACCATCTCAGACCACTTGAGCTCTCTCCCTCTCTGTGACAGCTATTCCATGTTCCCAGGAAAGGTGCACAGCACTGCTGGGCAGTTCCCTTCTTGCCCTTGGTTTGAGATGGCACCTTTGGGAAGCAGAGAGAAGAGGTGAGTTGGGAGCAAGGGACAGGTGACAGCTGTCCCAGCAGGACATCACCTCCCATGCAGGACATCACCTCCCATGCAGGAGCACCCTCTCATTTCAGAGCCCATCCACGTCTCCCTTGATCATCTCTCATCCCTAAGGCCAGCTGCCAAAATTTAACCTACTCCCACCTCACAGCCCTCTGCCTGTGGTTGTAAAGGCAGGACAGGGACAGATGCTCACCAAAGCATTTGGGGACATTGCCTCCAGGGTCATCCCACACAGCTCAGCATCTCCACTGGACTGGTCTCCCAGTTCCCATCCTTCCCCCAAGCCTTTAGCTGCAAAGACAGGCAGGAGCTCATTTCTCTTGTCTTGTTCCACACGCTTTCTGTGAGCAAAACCACTTTTTTTCTCCTTGTTGCCATCTGCCCTTGCTGGACCGTGGTCACTGTGCCTACCCTGCTGTCTGAGGCCAGGGCGTCACCTCTCCACACGTCCCCAAATCTCCCTGGGGATGCCTCAAGCACTTTTATTAATGAGCAGCTAAAAGTTAAACACCAGCAACAAAACAACAACAACAAAAGTCTTTATTTCAGTGACCAGAAAGAAAATTTAATTCCAACAGCGAAGATAGTAATAAAACCACAAAGGTGCTCCAAGCAAACTGGAGCAATTTGCACGGATCCCTTCCCAAAGGGGCCAGGCAGATGTGGCTCTGGTCCCTGGCTCCTCCCCAGTGTGACATGGGGCAGAGCCACGCTTCCCCCTGCATGTCCCCCATGCCAACCCTGTGCTGGAGGGACCCACAGGGACCACTCAGCCCTGGGGAAACAGCAGCTCAGGAGGTAGGTGAGTGGCTTGGGGTGGGGATGTCACTGGGTGAGGCCACATTGACCCTGGGGAAAAGAAAGGCACTTCCCAAACTTCAGAGTCATCCTGCCACCTCCCCTGGGACCACAAAGCATCCCTTCATCACCTACCCCAGCCCATGCCAATGTGACATCCCAGGGATATGGCTCCTTGGGAGGCGTGGTGCTCCTGAGCCAGCAGCATGGCTCAAAGGTCGAGGACCAAATCCAGCTCTGAGCTGTCCTCAGCTGCCCTGGGCTCACAGAGGTTCCTGGGGAGCAAGCCCCCTGCATCCAACTGTCGTTCAAGGGAGGCACTTTGATGGAGAGGAGGGACAGAGACTTCTCCCTCCTGGAGACAGAAAGACAGGGAAAGGTGGTGGCCCTGGGCAGGGACCTCTCTGGAGCTACACCCAGTCTCCCACCCCAGGCTCAGCCCAGCCACAGTGCAGTAAGGATCCCTGCACTGATCTGCTCTCCCACACATGCATCCAACAGCTCTCTGAGGGGGTGTAGAGCCTTTGAGAAATGCAGGGATAAAATTCCAGAAGCAGTGTTATTCCGATGACTGAGTGGATGTCACTCCTAGAATTGAACACAAAGCCACTGAAATTATGGATGAAAGACAAAAACCCCAAATCTTCAGGATTTCCATGGAGGCCTGGTCCATCCAGAGAGTGTTTGCCCTGTGTCTAGAGACAAGCAGCAGCCAAGCACTTGCTCCCTGACATGTGGCTCACAGCCTCAGTCACTGATCCTATCCCCTCCCTGCCTCTCCAGAGATTTGGATCCCTTTGACTCCACTGTGTTCTTTTGGGGGATCCTGAACTATTCTGAGTCCCCAGTGCAAGGGTCCAGCCTCAGCTCAGATCCTGATTTTCTCCTGATGAGGCAGGAAGTTCACAAGAAACACAGAACAGGGGAAGAATGCATTAGTCAAGGAGCCGGAAGTCTCCCAACAGAAGTTCCAGGGTTAACTCCCTTGTGCTATCAGCTCCTCCCCAGCCCCCAGGCCTGACCCTGTAACCTGAACCCAGCCAGGGTCGGGAACAGCAGCCTTCGGGTAGGGAGAAAAGCACCAAAGTTGACATAATCCCCCCTCCCACGGCACTTCACAGCATTGGAGCTGGCAGTCAGGGGAGCGGCTGGCAGCATCCTGGGGAAGGGTCTGGTAAGTAAACACAGCACAGCACCGAGCAGGGCAGTGGGAAGGGGATGTCTTGACCTGAGAGCATTGAAAGAGAACCATCTCCTCATCAGGTGGCCATGGAGGTGGTTTAGGAGCAGGACCATGAGTTTCAGATAGTTTAAGTTAACCTTTCTTCTTGTTCAAATACAAACTAAGTCAAAGCTGTAGCAGTGGCACAGCCGTCAGCTCCCAGGGCTGGAGGAAGCCACTGGCACTTCTCTGCTTCCCCAATGCCACCTCTCCCCAGCCTCTAAATCTGCTGCATGGGGCAGGACCATCTATAAAACCCCTAAGTCGTCCTTCAAAGTGAAAGAACCAAAGCTGAGGCAATCCCCACACTCAGTCCTCTGCCCTAAGGAGAATCTTCCTCCGTGCAGAATCCACTTAGTGAGTGATTCTGGCTTTGGAGACAAATCCAGCTCTGCATCCCAGCATCCCCTCTGGTGGCACAGCACGGCAGCAGTGGCACCAAGCAGCTCACAGAGGTGGCATGGACGGCACAGTGTCGCTGCAGCCGGGCAGAGGGTGCCCAGCTCATCGCTGAGGTCACTTTTTGGGTGGAGGGGGGGGCTCAAACCACACTCAAACCGTGGAGCAACACACAGAGAGAAACCCAAGGGTGGAGATGTGCCCCGAGGGAGGGCAGGGCGGCTCAGACGCGGCCCCGGGGGCTGCGCTCGGGCAGGAGGTGCCGGGGCGGGGGCTGCTGCAGCAGGGCCGTGAGGATGTGCTGCAGCTGCGCCAGGCGGGCGCGCAGCGACGTGCAGGACAGCAGGTTCAGCTGGTAGGACGGGTCAAGGGGCAGGATGGAGATGAGCCACCAGCACCACGTCGGGCCATCTGCTGAAGCCTGCAGAGGAGAGAGGGAGAGACCCCCACGTCAGGAGCTGCGAGGTGAATGCAGGGGTGGCCTCCAGGCAGCATCTGATGGGAAACAGTTGCTCTTGTCAGGACAGCAATGCCAGCTTTGGCCAAGGTAGTCCTCTGAGCAGCCCTTTTGTCCATCCAAGCTCAAAACTACTGGACAAACTAATTTAATTTCCAGACAAGCATTCCCCAGGGAGCCTCCAGATGTAGACGTAGCTGGTAAAAAGTCTATACTAAAGAGACAATGAAATATCTTGTGCATTTCCTTGTTTAAGCCGGTGCTTTTTGTAAACATGGGCCAAATCCTGGAAGGTCAATGCTTTTGGGACACTGGCCAAGAGGTGAGGTGCAGGCCAGGCAGGCACAGCTGTTGGGCACAGCTTTTGTAAAGTGGATTTTTAAAAGCTGAGCCAAACTAAGAAGAAAAAGCTAGATTCAGCTGAAGGAGGGTGAGTCGTTTTGTAATTCCAGAGCACATCACTAACGTGACTGCTGGCCAGGACAGCCTTAGCCCAGGACAAGCCAGCAAGAGTATATTTGTAATGATCCAGAGAGGAAACACTTTCCTAAAGGAGTGAAAATTAAATTTTGAGATTTTTTTTTTCCCTACAGAATCTGAATTTGTCAGAGCCGTACAACAAGCAAATAGGATCCTGTCCTCTTAGCTCCTCACCTCTGGCCAGCTACAGCTGTCTCAAAGGATCACAATGAGAAAGGAGACTGTAGACTCAACAAGCTGCAGGGTTTGCTTCTTCCCAAAGTGTTTTCAAACCCACACAGTTCAGTTTCTCAGTTCTCACTGAGGAAAAGACTCTGGGAAAGATTTTAGAACTCAGTGCTCAGTTTCCAAGAACAGTTTAAAACCATAAAGAAACATCAAGCAGTTTTACAAGACGAGCCCTAGCAACTCTTTGAATGAGAGATGCTGTAATGGGGGTGAAAAACTGGATTTGTTTTGTTCATCCTGGGGGGAAGCCAAGTAGGGAAGCAGGGTGGTTAGTGCAGGAACGGTGCTGCTTCAGAGGCTCTCTTGGTACTTTGTCTGTTTAATGCATCCCTTCCCTCTGGGCATTACCTGGATGTCCTCTTCCTTCTCAGGCAGGGGTCCATGCTGCATCAGGATGTGCCTGGAGGTGAGGTCGCCGTGCTCACAGAACCGCTGGGCCAGGCGATAGGTGCTCTCGTGCAGGCACTGCAGCTCCTGCAGCTCCTCCCCGGACACCTGAGCAGAGGCAAGAGGGACACGGGTGTCCATGGGGACGTTCTGTCCCACTGCAGCCCAGGATTTGGCCCAGCCCTGCCCTCACCTTCTTGTCCTCCAGGTACTCGATGTCAGCGGTGTGGTAGCCGTCCCTGTGCCCGCGGCTCAGCACCCGGAACCGCTGCCGGCCGATGGTGTCCACCAGGGACCTCCCGTCGGCCAGCAGCTCCACCTGACGGATCTCCAGCATGCAGCCGTAGTCAGCAAAGCTGCAGGGACACAGGGACAGAAAACAGGGGCTGAGCTGGGGTAACGGGTGGCAAGAGAGCTGCTTCTCCTGAAGGTACCATCTCCAAAGCAGGAAAAGGCCCAAGAACAAGCTGTCTGGGCAGGGGTAAATTCAGAGATTCAATCAAATCTCGTCCCAGTGCTCACTAAGAGGAGCTGGAGGTCACAGCCAGAGAACCACGGAGCTTAGAGACATCCTGAGTCAGAAGCTGTTCCAAGAATGTTGTGTTTAACAGCCACCAGTGGCTCTGCAGCTCCAGTGCTGGCCTCATTCCCTGATCCCATTTCACTCTGCAACGCGAGGAACGCACCACCTCCCTGCTGATTTTATCTGCAAGATGCCACTGATAGGAAATCTTTCTGAACTACTCAGTTTTTTAGACATCTGGGGCTGGGGCAGAGAGGGGCAGATCAGCTGGGGCAGAGGGAAGCTTGCCCAGGAGCTCACCTTTTCCCATTCTCAAATATGCACATGCCGAACCTCCTGGAGCCGCTCTCCTGGCACCGCCGGATCATCAGGCGGTACCGAGGCTCGAAGACGTGCAGAGGGCAGGGGATGCCAGGGAAGGACATCGTGCACACGAAGATGGGGATGTTCTTGGTCAGGCTGAGAGACAGAAGGAGAAACTGCTGTGACGCCTCCCCAAGCAAATCCCATCCCAATGGCTCTGCATCAGCTGCTCCCCCAAACCAGGTGTGTCCTTTAGCACAGGAAGTGAGCAGAGCAACACTAAAGCTTCCACTTGGCTCACCAAGAGACCAAAAAACAGATTCTGCCCACAAAACAGCTCCTTGACAAGACAGTCCCTCACCTCCAGGTGCCCCATGGGGCATGTCCACACCCACCACACACTGCTGCAATGTGGTGCTGGAGGTGGGACAGACATCACTTGAGCAGAACCAAGCCAGAGCAATGGTATGGGGTGTGCACAGCCCCCTCAGAGCCCCTTCCAAGTCCCCATGTGCACACACCCACACAGGAGCAGACCCTGCTTACTTGGAGAGCTCTGCCATCTCCGCCTGGTGCAGCTCCCGGCGCTCAGCCAGCTGTGTGGGGAAGGCGGCCAGCATGATGTCCTGCAGCAGCACCGTGGGGCTGTACCTCCCAGCCCTCAGGTACTAAAAAGAATTGGACCCAAAAATAGGTTGGAGAAGAGCAGGGAGGCAGCCCTGAGGCCCTGCCGGACTCTGAATCACGCTCACTTTTATTGGAACTGAAGGTAATTTTAGACCAGAGAAAGTCAAAGATAAAATCCATTGGGGGATGTTGAGCCATTGAGCGAGATGGGATGTCAGCTCCACCGAGACCTCCAGACACAGCTCAGAGCCAGGGCCCGTCCAACACAGCGTCCTGTCTCTGACAGTGATGCAGTCCTTGTATGACAACCTAATTTCCCTGATGGTCTCATCCGAATCCCTTTTCATTAAAGATTAAATCAAATCTCCAGGCTAGCAGGTTTTCCATCCATTTCCATTTTTTAAAGTAATTAGCATTTGCTTCTCCCTCTCTCTCTCTTCTCCTGTTTACAATCTCACTAAATCACTGTGGCATCTAGTGGAAATGAATCTCTTGGTCTTAATTATCAACTGTCTGGTCATTCCCATGTGAGTGGAGCTGACACCACCGTGCCAGGGAGCTGCTAATGTAAGAGCACTGCACCTTCCCAACCCAGCCCTGGGCATGCAGCCAGCAGCTGGAGCTGGTTCCCAGCTCTCCCTCAGGCTCCATCCCACGGGACTCGTGCCCTCACCTCTCTCAGGCTCTGTTTGCAGAGGGGGCAGTTGGGCCGGTGGTCCAGGCAGCGTTCGAGGCACTCCTTGCAGAAGGTGTGACCACAGGGCGTCGTCACTGGCTCGAAGAACATCCTGCAAAGGATGATCAGAGTCAGTGGCTTGCAGAGAGCAACAAAGGGAAAGGAGCACAGATAAGTCCAGCAGAGACAGACTTTAATTAGTCCTTTAATTAGAAAGTCTGGGCTCAGACTGCTGGGCTTGCACAAGGATGTAAGATGAGAATTGTCCCAGGCCTGAGCTCTACTCCCCATCTCTGCAGCGTCTCCATGGGGCCCCAGTGGACCCCATGAGCACACACATGGCACCCCTTGGTCCTGCCAGGGCTGTGGTTCCCCAGACACCCACAGTGGTGTGTAATCCAAAGGGGGGGGCAGGAAAGTGCCTCCTTCTCCCCTGCTCCAGGAGCAGAACCAGCAGAAAGCACTCAAGTTGCTCACAGGTAGCTTCAGGATCAGAAATGGGTCTTGGGAAAACCCTGACTCCTCCTGAACACTGTTTTCTGCTTTCGGAAGAGACCCAAATTCACATAATTCAGATCAGATGCAGCCTCAATCTCTCTCCCCCGTGCCACGGCCAGACCTGGAAAAAGCTGCCGTGCAGGAGCCCTTGACCGACTTGTGCGTCTGGCAGTGCAGCACCCACCCAGCTCTCTGCCAGCAGCCGCTTGCACAACTGCCCCACGTCCTGGGACACACCAGGAGTAACAGCCTGCTTTCAGCATGCCCTGGGGCAGTGCAGCACCAGGCCCTCCCCAGCCCTGAGCCAGCAGACAAACACAGGCTCTACCCTGTTCCCTTTTCCACCTGCACCTGGCAAAGAGCTCAGAAATGCTCCCCTCTAAATCTGCAACATCCCCACCATGGAGGGAATTTCCCTGGACAACACCTTCCTGTCCCACCCTGTAGGTACAAAGGGCAACCACTGCTTTTGGTCTTTGAGCCCGCTGAACATCCCCACCTCCACATCTATGTCCCTGGGGACAGCCCCAGTGATGTTGAGCCCTGAAACAGGGTGATCTCAGCTCCTGCAGCCTGGCAGGGTTCCTGCCTCTGCCCCTGCCTTCCCCCTCTCATCTCTGTGGAAACCTACATCTCAGCAGTGCTCAGGAGTGAGCTTGTATTAAGATGTGAAGAAAGATGCACACCAGTAAGAAAATCCAGCTGGTGCTAATTCCTCATCCTTAAAGCTCTCCTGCTGGAGAACTCACCGTATGCAGAGGGAGCATTCCAAGTCAGATATGCTCAGTGACTCCCCAAGGCATGGCTGGGTACACTTTGCTGCTGCTGTTTCCTCCTTGTTATCTAGTGGCAAAAGAGAAGAGAAAACAACCCCCCATTTCAATAGAGAAAATTAATCTTTGCTTTCTGACCTGGTTCTGAGGCATAACTGCCCTACAAAGTGCTTTGAAAGTGTCAAAGAAAAACCACTAGGAAATGCAACATAAACCCCTCTGTTAACCCATCCATGTTCATCCATAGCTGGAGTGTCAGTGGGTCTCACGGTACTTGGTAGAGGAAGGTGGTATCTCCTTTTGCAGGAAGGGAAAATGAGGCATTGGGCAGTGAAGTGGCCTAAGAAGCTCCAGGATGGAAGTCTCTGGAGACCTGCAATGAGCCATCACTGCTTTATGCAAACCCAGGTATGTGGCAGCCACCTGGCTGGACACTGATGGCAAGTTAATGCTGATGGAGGTGCTGCTTCCCCAGCTCACGGCATGTCCTGTCCCCCACACGGAAATTTAATCTAAACCAAAACCCACCTAAACACACAGGAACCAAAGAAAGCCTGTCCTGACTCCACAGAGAGAACAAGTGATAACTGGCTTTAGCAAGAACTTGTCACCAAGCTGGAGCCAAAAGTTCACCAGCTCAACACAGGAAGATTAGGTGGATCCTCCTGACGTGCCTGACAAGCAGCAAATGTCCTGGCTAGGGCTGCCCCATCGTGTGCCCCTGGGATATTTGTTTGTTGAGCTGGACACAGTGCAAACACCAACTTTTCAGTGCCAAAATGGATTTCAAATAAGTATTTTGCATGAGACAACATTGTGGTACCTGTGACAACACTCACCCAACAACCACGGGCCCTGGCTCTCTGCTGAAGTCTCCGATTCTTGCCGTTGCCCCGGCTGGGAAACGGTGGCTGTGCCCTGGCTGTGCTGAGACCCAGCATCCCCTCGGCCATCTGCCAGCTCTCTCTCCTGATCCTAGGCACAGCAAGATGAAATTGAACCCAAACCCTCTTCTCCCTCCGAATGCACAGCCCCATCTGTCCCACCAATCCCAATGGCACCAGGTTTTCCAGCATGTTGCTCTACATTAACGTCTTGCATCTGCACGACAGCAGGAGCATGGCCGTCATGGACATTCCTGCCCATCACACGGTAAAACATGGGTTCACTCTGTCCAGACCTACCAACTGCTATTTGGGTGTATCTGAGCCCATTTTCTGAATTCCTTTTTCTCTCCAAACCTTCTAAGTTTGTTTATAGAAGGCAAAGAGAGGAAAATACAAGCTGCCCTTAACAGCTGCTAATGGTCTGAATGGTCTGAACTACTCTCAAGTGTGTTCTTTAGATTAAAAAAAAATGAAACTCACTTTTTTCTTTTTTTTCCTGAACGTGGTGAGATGAACAGAGAGAAAGTCTCCTCTGCTTCCTGAGTCCCCACAGCATCAGCCCCAATGGTACCTGCTCTCCCACCCTCCACTACCTGCAGATTCTCATCCCAGCAGCCAAACAGGTAAGCATGGCTACACATCCTGCACAACCTTCCCTTATCACATCTCCTTTCCTGTCACTGGACAACTGGGATGTCCCAGAGGGACATTAAGTCTCCTTGCAGACTCAGATACTGCAGGCTCCTACCTGAGCTTGTGTTGAAGATGGGAGTGCTGGGCTCCCTCCATCGACCTGGGAACCAGCTGAGCTCAGGTGAGCATCACCCAGGTGTGCAGCAGCCATGCGTGGCTGAGGAGCATCGGCTTCCCCAAGGATCTGCAAGGACAAAGCAAGGGTTGGGGGATGCTAGGAGGAAAAAGCAAGGAAGTGGGAGGGCTGCCAGGCTCACTCTTTTTCCCCAAAGCACCCTTCTGCTCACTGCAGGAGGTGTCTGTGCTGGCTGAACACTGTGTTGAGTCCTTCAGAGGACAAGGATATCTCCCTGTGTGATGTGAGAGCACAGGAACTCCCCATGGCAGAGCCCACACACCTTCTCCATCTCTCTCCGAGCCGGCTGGAAATGGGGACTGAGTGTCAGGCAGTGTTCCCAGGCCAGCAGGGCTTCGGCTCTGTGTCCCATCTCCAGGAGCACCTTCCCTTTCCTGAAGAAGGCCTGCAGAGCAGAAAAACCTGTGGTGACTATGAGACAGTGACCAGCTGAGCATGTGCCCCTTCAGCTCGTATGCAAGCCCTGGGGGAATGTCCCTCCCGCCTCCTGCCTGCTCCCATCCCAAGCCAAAGCACCCAGACATGGCACTGATCCCCTGCTCAGACTTGGCTAAAAAAACCCAGGACACCCCAAAGCACAGCAGTTGCAAAAGCCAAGCCTAGAGAGAGCTGGAGAAGGAGTAAAGGATGGACATGGTGCCAGACCTCTCCTGTGAGAGCAACACAGCACCTGCCGCCTGGGTTAGCAAGCTACAATGGGTCTGTCAAGTGCATTTCTGAGCAGGATGAATCCAGTGGCTCAGAGAATTCAGGAGAGGAGGAAACTGCTCCTGTACAATAAGATTTGGCTCCAGTCAATGCAGCCTTCACTCACCTGGTGCTCTCCAGGCTCAGCCCTGCACACGGCATCCAGGTCCTCCAGTGCCTGCGGATACTGCCCCAGCGCCACGAACGCCTGAGCCCGGCACAGCCGCAGGGAGCTGCAGTCCAGGGCTGGAAAGAGAAATGTGGTCACTCGTGTGATGAGCCCATGGTGAGGCAGTGGGGCTGAGTGAGGCTGGGGAGAGGCCACCACAGTGGGACAGTCCCTGTGCCACTGCCTCACGCTGAGCACAGCCTGGTCCAGCAGTGCTCTTCATTAGGAGTCACAGGCCCTGTAAGTGTCTGCAAGGAAATTATTTCCCCTAAATACCCAGTTTTAAACTGTTTGAGGCTCTTCCCTTTGTTTTTTCCCCCATCTTCTCCAAACACTCTCAGCCAAGAGGCCCCACCGCTGCCTCAGGGCTCAGCCATGCTGGGATCTGGGCTTTCATCCATCTTTTTGGGATGCAGCAAAAAAACTCTTACCATACACATAGTGCCTACAGGGCTGTGGCCACAGGAGGCTCTGCAATGTGACTCACCCAGCAGAGCCACAATAACATGTTACCAAACAAGACTGCAGTGCTGGATACCTGAATTCCCAGACCCACCTGGCTGTCACTGCTCTCCTGGGGCAGATGAAAAGCCAGAGGGATGTAAGAACCACATGACCTTGGAGTTTGGGTTGACCCCTTGACTTGGGGTTTCCAAGTAGTACGAGAAAAGGCTGAGATTTCCCAAAACAGAGGAAGAGAACGGAGCATCCAGTTCCTTGTCAGCGAGATGTCACCGATGGGCTGTCAGGGGGCTGGGGGCACAGGTCCCACAGCCATTGCTAGTCATGACACCAAGCATTACATGCTCCTGCCCTTTCCTAAATAACTGGCAGTGAGATCCTCTTCTTTCCGGCCTCAGAAAACCCCATAAAAGACCTTCCTTCCTATCAGCACTGCCAGTGGCAGAATTGGGTTGGGGGATGTCGAGGAGAGCCAGAAAGCAGCACCCAAAGAGCCCACACTCATGGAGTCACCAGGTGTGGTAATGTTTGTGGGTTTGAAATGCAGAGATGCCCAGACCCACCCCGTTGTATCTCAGCTCATGGAGGTGACCTAAATCCAGCGCAGGGCTGGTTTTCCAGCTCAAGTAACAGGTCTGTGCCTCCAGCCCTGCATCCCCCCAGCTCTGAACATCAGCTCAAGGCTGCTGAGGGTTGGAGTTGGGGACTTGTTGCTCCCTGGTCCATTTGTGGAGGCCTCCAGTGTCATGCAGGTCTCCCCACTGGCTCCCAGTTCCCTGTGGGATGACAGGAGGTCCAGCACAGGTAACACGTGGTGGCCTTGCAGCATGCTGGCACTGAGGCCAGCCCTGTATCATAAATTAGGCACCATTTGCAGGCACTGCTGCTGCATTTACTGTGGCACATGTGGTGTGGGCAACACTGCCTTGCTGAAGGGCCAGGCACTCTCTCAGGGGCAAGCTGGGTCCATGGGCCTGGCTGGAAGCTGATCAGCAATCATCAGGAAACACCACTGTTAGTCACATCTCCTGCACTTCCAGAGCCGGCAGCACTTCCTCCTGGCCCGATTCAAACACGGTGCTGATGCAGCTCTGCCAGCAAACTGCAGGTCAGGACTGGCAGCTCCACGACAGCTGGGTGCAGGAAGCATCTGCCCCTTTCCCTGCCTGCCTCTGCTGTCACCCTGCCCAGACACCCACCACTGCTTACCGCAGAGGAGGAAACTCTGCCATGGCTATTGCCTTCTCGTCCCTGTGCCCAGCATGGAGCACAGGGAGACTTTGCCCCCTGCCTGGTGTCACCCTAACCCAGAGAGCAGCAGAGCCAGGCACAGCCACTCCTGCACCACTCCTCCACTGGCCATGCCGAGCTGTGCAGCAGAGCAACACCTGGTCCCTGGGAGCTTGTTTTCCTTTATATTAGCCAAGACCTTAGAGCTCGAGTCAGGAAACACGGGAACTTGCTACTCAGTATCCCGTCCCACAGGCACCCATCCAGAGATGAAATATCCCAGCCCCTACGGACAGGTAAGGATGAACAAATAGGTACAAAGTCTAGAGGCTTATTTTCCATGTGGGCAAACCCACTCAAACATTTGCACAGCCCAGCAATAAAGCGACTGATTTGGCAACAAAAAACCTACCCCAGATGTGTAGAACAGGACAATGAATCCTGCATTTCTCTGCTGCTGCAGCTATTTTTGATCTATGATATCATTACACACCAGGGCCATCAGCCAGCTGGCAGCCCCGCTGACTCGCCAGCCTCCATGCTCCAGGCATGTCAGAGGGCCTCCTGTGCTACGCATTACACTGCATTTTTCTGTTGTTCACTCACAAAGAATGAAGATAAAAAGTTGACAGTTTATTTCCACCCAAGCAAAACGAGCTGGTCTACAGGCTGGGCTGAGCAGGGCACTCCAAACCGGCCCTATCACGCCACATTGAACCACAAATAAATCATTCCCACGGGTCTAACATTTATCAGTGGTTCTGTTTCAAAGGGAAAGGCAGCCCATAAAAAGTTGTGCAGCCGAAAGCTGGCTGCAGGAGCTGGAAAACACATCCTGAAAGCACCACCCACGTGGCTGAGCCTGGCAGCCCCTGGCAGCAAGCACAGGTTCACTGGAGCTGAGGCTGTGACTGCAATTTCCTTGTCGCCCTCAGCCAGACTTTCCTGTCTTTCGGGGAACAGAACGTGCAGGGAAGAGTGAGGACAGAGCTTGCAATGTTTCCTCTTTATACTCACGAGGGATTTTTAAAGAAATGTGTAATTTTACACCCCAATCAGGCAAAAGCCTGGCAAATAAGTACTAGAGAAGCGTGCATGTGCCTTTGCTCTGCAGGAGGGTGTGCAGGGAGAGACGGATGCCTCTGGAGGTTGCATAAAAGGACCTGTTTTCTGCTGCCAACACCAGGATCGACCGGTCCGCTCAGCCCTTCGTTTCCAGCTTACCCTGAACCTCTGGCACTTGTCTCGCAGCAGGCGATGAATAAGAGCCTGCGCTGCGGGAGGGGAGCTCAGTGCTGTCATAGAAACGCCGTGGAGAAAGGAAATTCTGCCTCCGTCGCCCCAACCCCCTGCTCCAGACATATTGTATAACCCCTTTTATTTAAGTATTACTTTCCAAGAAATCCACTTACAGCCACACATTAAAGCAGATCAACCTCCCCCCTCCCTTCGGGCACGATCCTGGCCCTGCAGGCAAATGTCTCGCCAGAGCCGGCTGCAGAAGGGGCCGGGGGCTGACCTGCACCATGGGGCTGGCACAGCACCTCCGCCAAGGCTGTGTCCTCGCCAGGCTCTGGGGGGAGAGGACGTGTCCATCCCGGACTGGACAAGCCCCAACCACTTTACATAATGGCCACCCCCTGGGCAGAGCTCGTCCTCTGACCCTGAAATACTGCCGGGCTGCAAGACGTGAGTATCTGCTGCTCTTTCCTCTCCAGAAGCACGTGGCCGATGGGACACAGGCAGCGGGCCTGGCAGGGGATGAGCAGCGCGGTTTGCCTGACAGCCCACCGCTCCCAGCACCGCGGGACATCCACGGATATGGAAAAAATGCCCAGCAGCTGCGTTCCCCCTTCCCATCCCCATCTCCACCAGCACTCCTTCACAACACTTCCAGCTTCCCACGTCTTCCAGCTCTGGACCGTGCCGGCTTGGAGCGCACTGAGCTGCTGGGACACGGTGACCTACATTGCTACCCACACTGGTGCCCACCTGCTGCAACAGCCCAGCCCGTGCCCCCCCGTCTCTGCTGCTGGGCTGGCCCCTCGCATCCCGCACCCCACCATCCGCACTCCCAGCCCCTGAGCCCGGTGCTCCTTACCCAGCTCGACCCCTCTCTGCGCCATCCTCAGCGCCTCCCGCGCGTCCCCGCGGGCGAGGCGGTCGCGGACGCGCTCCGCCAGCCCGGCCAGCCGCCGCTCCCGCTGCACGCATCGCTCCAGGATCCCGCACAGCACCACGCTGCACCTCGCCGCCCCGACGCCCAGCAGCTCCAGCCGCTCTTGGCACAGGGGGCAGTGGGACGGCCCGGCCCCGCCGAGGCACGGCTTGCAGAAGGAGTGACCGCAGGACGCGGTCACCGGCTCCCAGAGGAGCAGGCGGCAGCAGGGACAGCGCAGCACGTCCAGCCCGAGGGGCTGCCTGGAAGGGCTCTCCCCGGGCGGCGGGGAGCCCGGGCTGCAGGGGCCGCTCATGGCAGCGGT